>VFSX01000421.1:90000-153284 GCA_016618255.1 Chlamydomonas sp. UWO 241 | reverse complement strand
GGGGAGGGAAGGCGGGCGAGGTTCTTGCACTTCTTACGGCGGTCTTCCACTTCTTGCGGCGGAACATCTTGGCATCCGGTGTGTGGAGAAGTGGCGGGAGGGGGGGGGGGAGGTGCGTGTTGCATGGGGGAGAGGGAGGGCGGGGTTCTTTCACTTCTTGCGGCGGAACATCTTGGCGTCCTGTGTGTGTGGGGAGGTGGCGAAGGCGGGGTGTGTGGGGGGGGGTACAGTCGTTTAGACGCCCATGATGATGAGGGCCTTCCACGTCTCCTAATGGCGACATCGTTCCAGAGGAGGCTCCCCCCAACACACACACACACACACACACACACACCACACACGCGCACCTGCAGCACGATTGTGTGCGACATGATGCACACGTGTCCCCCCCCCAAAACACACACGTGCACACATACACGCACGCACACACACACACACACACACACCTCCCACACACACGCGCGCACCTGCATCACGATTGTGTACGACGTGATGCACAAGTGTCCCCCCAAGACACACACACACACACGCCCCCCTCCCCCCACACACACGCACAGGCAGCACGATTGTGAGCGACATGATACACACGTGCCCCCCAAACACATACACACACACACTCGCACATGCACACACACACACACACCCACCTGCAGCACGATTGTGTACGAGATGATGCACACGTGTCCCTCCAACACACACGCACGCACGCAGGCACACATACACGCACACCGGCCCCCCCCCCCCCACACACACACAAACGCACACACACACACACACACACACACACACGCACGCACCTGCAGCACGATTGTTTACGACGTGATGCACACGTGTCCCCCCCCCCAACAAACGCACGCACACACACACACACACACACACCTGTCCCCCCCGCACACACATGCACACACACACCCACACACCCACACACGCACCTGCAGCACGATTGTGAATGATGTGATGCACACGTGCCCCCCCCCCAACACACTCACGCACACACACACACACACACACACACACACACACACCTGCCCCCCCCGCACACACACGCACACACACACACACACGCACACGCACCTGCAGCACGATTGCGTACGACATGATGCACACGTGTCCCCCCCAACACACACGCACGCACACACACACACACACACACACCTGCAGCACGATTGTGTATGACGTGATGCACACGTGGAACGCGTTGGGCTTGGACCAGCCGAGGCGCTTGGCCTTGCGCTCCTTGGCGCTGCCATAATAGGTGAGCAGCTTGAACGCGGGGCACCTGCAGATTATGGGGTTGGGGTTTAGGGTCCAGGGCGATGGGGTTCTAGGGCTCAGGGTTTAGGTGTGGTGATTTGATGGTGGTGGTGGTGACCACCAGTGGTGTAGGTTTAAGAAGTTGGCCTTGCGCTCAACCATTCTAGTAGGTGAGCAGCTTGAACGCGGGACACCTGCAGATTATGGGGTTGGGGTTGAGATTCTAGGGTGATGGGGTTTTAGGGCTCAGGGTTCAGGTGTGTGGTGGTTTGATGATGGTGGTGGTGGTGGTGGTGGTTAAAGAAGTTGGCCTTGCGCTTGTAGGTGCTGCCAAAGTACGTGATCAGCTTGAACGCGGGGCACCTGGTAAGTAGTTTACGGGTTGCTACTGAATAGGCAGGTAGGTCACGGGATGACGCGCAATGGCATTCAAAAGGCGATCTAAGTGCGCCCAGTATTTCTATATCCTAGCCATCCCACCCTAACCTGACCTGGATTCAGGTTCAGGTTACAAGCCCTTGCTTGTCACATTTGGTGGCAAATCAAGGGTAATCAAGGGGGGCACCGTCCTTATCATCCACCCACTACTTCTTGAACTCCGTCTCTCCTGTCGATCACAACCGACGTCATTTCAGCGCATTGAAAAGGCGTTTTAAGGCGCGCCCTAAACCTTCGGCCCTTGAACCCTAAACCCTAACTAAATTGACGCGTTGACCCACCACCTCTCGAACTACGTCGCCCAGTTTCGATCGCGACCGACGTCATTTCGGCACATTGTAAAGGGCGTTACAAGGCGCGCCCGGGGCTTTGGTTTGGCTGACCCAAGGGTCAAGCCCGCCTCCTAACCTGGCCCACCCTAAACCCTAACCCTAACCCCCCCACGCCCCCCCCCCCCCCCCCCTCCCCCCCCACCCCCCCCCAAAAAAAACTAACTAAACCGACGCGTCGACCCACCACCTCTCAAACTCCGTCCCCCAGTTACGATCGCGACCGACGCCATCTTGGCGCAGTGTAAAGGGCGTTTCAAGGTGCCCAGGGTGGTTTGGCTGACCCCAGTGATTTCCTTTTCGGCTCTACACAGCCATCTGGCTGTATTCCGGCTGTTCTTTGACTTTGCACACAGCTCAACCCATGCAGTGGATTGTTAGTCTGACGAGCCTGCCAGACAGAGCACAGCGACAGCTCTCAAATCACCTACCTCATGTACGGTCAACAGGGTGTCAAAGGTCAACGTGGTCAAAGCAACATCCGGCTGTGGAAGAATTAATTAAAAATCCTGAAAAGGAAATCACTGGCTGACCCACGCCAAGTCTGGTCAGGCAAGCCCCCAAACTGACCTGGCCCACCCTATACCTAAACCCCTAAACCCTGAACACCAACAATGCGTTGCTGTCACTACCTGGGTGGTATAGGGTGGATCTGGGGGCCCAGTGTCCTGTCTCGGTCCAGTGCGTGCGCGCGTGTGGGGGTTTACCCTCACCCCAACCGGGTAGCCGGCAAGTTTCCCACTGAAACTGAGTTTGAGGTGTCGGGCGCTAGCGCCGACACCGGTCTTATACATCATTACTGGTGTCACACAGACTGTAACATCCATCATCATCATCAAACCCTTCTGAACCCTAACGCGACGCGTCAACCCACCACTTCTTGAACTCCATCTCCCAGTTGATCATCACCGACGTCGGGACGACGATCAGGTGCGGGCCCCACGAGCCCTCCTGCGTGTTACGGGGGGGGGGAGGGCGTGCGTCAAGTAGGAGGGGGTGGGGGTGGGGGTGGGTGCGGCACGTATGTGCGCGTGCATGTGTCTGTGTGCTCGAAAGAGAGGGTTGCGTGTCCCGTGACCTGCGGCCTCGACCGTCCTGCCCACGAACCACCTTCCATTCTGCCTCGCACTCGCACATCCCGCCTCGCACTCGCACAGCCCACCAACACACAACACGCCGTCAGAGGCGTCCAATAGACTGAAAAAACGACGACCACACGCACACACACACACACATGCACCTCGCACGCCAGCCATGCCAGCAGGGCGATGGCCTGGATCGTCTTGCCCAGCCCCATCTCGTCAGCCAGGATGCCGTTGAGCTTGCGCTGGTACATCGTCGCGAGCCAGTCGAGCCCAATGTGCTGGTACTCGCGCATGGTGTGCTTGAGGAGGAAGGGCACCTGGTGGGGCGCGCGTGCGAGTGTAAGTATGTGTGTGTGTTTGTGTGTGTGTGTGTGTGTGTGTGTGTGTGTGCGTGCGCGCGTGTGCGCGTGAGCACGCTGTGACACCCCATCACATGTCACCCCTCTGATGGACGCTTTGATGCCCGCTCTTATGCCTGCTCTGATGCCTGTTCTGATGGCTGCTCTGAGCTGCTCTGATGCCTGCTCTGATGGCCGCCCTGATGGCTGCTCTGATGGCTGCACACACACCCCTACGCCCCCACCCACCCACCCACCCACCCACACATGCCCCACACACACGCCCAAGTGCAAACGCACCTTGGTGATGACCTGCGTCGTGCTCGGCGTGTCGCTCATTGCACACGCACGCACACACATACACACACACAAACATGCCCCCCCCCCACACACACACGCCACCCCCTCCCCCCCCACACACCCACGTGCAAACGCACCTTGGTGATGACATGCGTCATGCTCAGCGTGTGACCCATTGCACACTCACGCACACACACACACACACACACAAACATACACACACACACACACACACACAAACACACACGCCCAAGCGCAAACGCACCTTGATGATGACCTGCGTCGTGCGCAGTGTGTGGCCCATTGCACACACACACACACGCACACGCACACGCACACGCACACACACACATACACACGCCCGCCCCCCCACACACACCCAAGCGCAAACACACCTTGGTGATGACCTGCGTCGTGCTCAGTGTGTGGCCGGTCGGCTGCGCCGATATCGCGTCGAGCGCGGCCGCCTCAAACGTCGCGGCATCGTCCGCTTTCCCCCCCTCGTCGCCCGCTTTCCCTGCGTCGTCGCCGTCCTCTGCGGCGCCAGCGGCGGCGGCGGCAGCGGTGGCGGTGGCGGCGGCAGCGGTGCCAGCGGCGGCGGCAGCGGCGGCATCTGCATCACCCGAGGGTGGCAAAGCTTAAGGGGAGAGAGAGGGAGAAGAGAGAGAAGAGAGAGAGAGGGAGAGAGAGGGAGAGGGAGAGAGAGGAAGGCAGGGAGAGAAGAGAGGAGAGAGAGAAGGGAGGGAGAGAGAGAGAGAGAGAGAAAGAGAGAGAAAGAAAGAGAGAGAGAGAGGGAGAGGGAGGGAGAGACAGCGAGACGGACAGGGAGCAGAGAGAGGCAGGGAGAGGCGCCGTGCATAGTACGCTGCTTAGGACACGCCCTCCTCCCCCCACACATACACAATCTTACTCACCAGCGGGGGACGCAGCAGCGGCAGCGGCGGCGTCACCACCGGCGGAAGCACCGGCGGCGGCGGCAGCGCTCACGGGTGTCGCGCCAGCGGCAGAGGCCGAGGCAGAGGCCTCAGGGGCCGGCTCCGTGCCGCCGCCTGAGCCCCCCGCCGTCGCAGCTGCGCTCGTCCCCGCCTCGCTGCCCGCACCCGCGCCCTCCTCGTCCTCCTCGTCCCCCGCGTGCAGGTCCTCCTCTGGCACCAGCCCCGGCGCGCCGTCGCCGCCGCCGCCAGCAGCAGCAGGCGGCGGGCTACCCCTCTCTGCTGCCGCCTTGCCGCTTGCGAGGCGCTCGACCTCGGCGTCGACGACGACCTCGTCGTCGGCGGTCTTGGTCACGTAGCCGTAGCGGGCCATGAGCTCCTGTGGGGGCGTGCGTGTGTGTGGGGGGGGAGGTGTGTGTGTGTGCGTGTGTGTGTGCGTGTGTGCATGCGTGTGAGTGTGTGTGTGTGTGTGTGTGTGTGTGTGTGTGTGTGTGTTGTTTGCTGTGACAGCACCGCCCCCTGTGCGCTTGTGTGTGTTGTGCACCGCCCCGTGTGTGCGGCGATGCACTGCTGTGCTGTGTGTGGGCACATGCACGTCCGCACACGCGCGTTCTCACACGCGTGCGCCCCCTCCCACGCGCCACCCACCCCGGCCCCCCATGCGCCACCCGCCCATGGCCACCCCGGCCCCCCATGCGCCACCCACCCCAGCCCCCCATACATTTCGATGTGCCTCTTTGCTCATTTCCCTTCCTCCCCCTTCCCCTCCCAAGCACACACACACACACCACGCACGCACCCCAATGTTCATCTCCGACTCCTCATCCGGCTGCGCCTCCTCCCACCCGCCACGCCTTGCCCCTCCCCCCTCCGCCCCCCACACGCACGCACCTCAGTGCCCCCACCCCCCAACCCCACACACCCACACGCGCGCAATGCTCATCGATGCTCATCTCCACCTCCTCATCCAGCCCGCCTCCTCCCACCCCCCACCTCTTGCCCCTCCCCCCTCCGCCCCCCAGACGCGCACACCTCAGTGCACCCCCCACCCCCCCCACACACACACGCACACACACGCACATCGATGCACCTCTCTGCTCATCTCCACTTCCTCCATCTTCCCCTCCCAAGCCCACTTCCCCCCACAAACGCACCACGATGCTCATCTCCGCCTCTTCGTCCAGCCCAGTCCTTCCACCCCTTGCCCCCGCTCCCTCCGCTCCCCACACGCACGCACATCAACGCCCCACCCACCCCAACACACACACACACACACACACACACACACACACACACACACACACACACACACACACACAGCACGCACCTTGATGATAATCTCCACCTCCTCATCCAGCCCGGCCAGCTCCTCCCAACCCCACCCCCTAACCCTTCCCCCTCCCCCCTCAGCTCCCCACACGCACGCACCGCAGTACCCCTCACCCCCCACACACACGCACACACACGCACATCGATGCGCCTCTCTGCTCATCTCCGCGTCCTCCATCTTCCCCTCCCAAGCCCAATTTCCCCACACACACACACCACAATGCTCATCTCCACCTCATCGTCCAGCCTAGCTCTTCCACCCCTTGCCCCCGCCCCCTCCGCCCCCACACACACGCACCTCAGTGCCCCCACCCCCACACACCCACATGCGCGCAATGCTCATCGATGCACATCTCCGTCTCCTCATCCAGCTCCGCCTCCTCCCAACCCCCCACCCCTTGCCGCTCCCCCCGCCCCCCCCACACACGCGCACATCAGCGCACCCACGCCCCCCCCACACACACACGCACGCAACGCTCATCGATGCACATATCCGCCTCATTATCCAGCTCCGCCTCCTCCTACCCTGCAGCCCTTGCCCCTCCTCCCCCCTCCGCCCCCCACACGCGCGCACCTCAGTGCACCCACCCACCCCCCACACACACGCAATGCTCATCGATGCTCATCTCTGCCACTCATCCAGCTCACCACCACCCACTCCTTGCCCCTCCCCCCTCGGCTCCCCACACACGCGCACCTCAGTGCACACACACACACACACACCCCACACACGCACGCAATGCTCATCGATGCTCATCTCCGCCTCCTTATCCAGCTCCGCCTCCTCCCAACCCCCACCCCTTGCCCCTCCCCCCTCCGCCCCCCACACGCGCGCACCTCAGTGCCCCCCACACACTCAAACACACGCACACACACACACGCACCCTATCTTCCCCTCCCAAGCCTACTTCCCCCCCCCACACACACCACGAGGCTCATCTCCGCCTCTTTGTCCAGCACAGTCCTTCCACCCCTTGCCCCTGCCCCCTTTGCTCCCCAAAAGCACGCACATCAACGCCCCACCCCCCCAACACACACACACACACACACACACACACCTCGATGCTCATCTCCGCCTCCTCATCCAGCCCCGCGAGCTCCTCCTCCTCCTCCCTCCGCGCGGCCGCGCGGTCCCGCGCCCCGATTGCGTCCTCCTCCTCTAGCGTCCGTTCATCGTCCTCGCTGTTGCTGCCGCCCACGTTGTACTCGTCCCCCGCCTCCTCCTCGTCGTCCCCCGCCGCGGGCCCCGCCGCACGCGCGCGCTTTGCGGGGCGCCCGCGGCGGCCGCCTGCGCGCCGCCGCGGGCGCGGGCTCGACGGCCCTGCGGCGGCACCGCTCGCTTCGCCCGCGTCGTCCACCGCGACGTCGTCGTGCTCGCCGTCGCCACTGCCGCCGCTGCCGCTGCCGCCGCTGCCGTCGCCGTCGCGCGGCCGCTTGAGCAGCCCCGCGAACGTCGCGTCGTCCTCGTCCTCCTCGTCGTCCCCCCCCTCGTCGCCCTCGCCGCCGCCGCTGGCAGCGGGCACGGCGGCCGCCCCGCCGTCGCCCCCATCCTCCTCCTTGAAACGAACCACCTTCTTGGCGGCTGCGGTGGCGGCGGCGCTTGGCGCGGGCGTGGCGCGCGACGACGGCGGCCCCGGCGCAGGCGTCGCGCGCGACGGCTCGCTCTCGTCCTGTGTGGCGTGTGTGTGCGTGCGGTGGTGACACACGTGTGTGGGTGCATGCGTGGTGAGAAGCAGCAGCAACAGCAGCAGCGGCAGCGGCAGCAGCAGCAGCAGCAGCAGCAGCAGCAGCACTTCAGCACAACTAAGACTAGCGCAACTAAGACTAGCGCAGCAGCACGTCTGTGCAACAGCGCAGCAGCGCAGCGTAGCGCGGCCCAGCCCAGCGCAGCAGCACTTCAGCACAACAGCGCGGCAACCATGCCCAACAACAGCGCAGCCCAACAACAGCGCAGCGCAGCAACAGCGCAGCACAGCACAGCAACAGCGCAGCAGCAGCAGCAGCAGCACGTCAGCACAACAGCGCAGCGCAGCTACAGCGTAGTGCAGCAACAGTGCAGCGCAGCAACAGCGCAGCGCAGCACAGCGCAGCACAGCAACAGCGCAACACAGCTACAGCAACAGTGCAACACAGCAACAGCGCAGCACAGCAACAGAGCAGCAGCAGCACTTCAGCGCAACAGCGCAGAGCAGCAACAGCGCAGCAGCGCAGCACAGCAGCAGCAGCAGCAGCAGCAGCAGCAGCAACAGCGCAGCACAGCACAGCAACAGCGCAGCACAGCACAGCAACAGCGCAACACAGCAACAGCGCAGCACAGCAACAGAGCAGCAGCAGCAGCAGCACTTCAGCACAACAGCGCAGAGCAGCAACAGCGCAGCAGCGCAGCGCAGCGCAGCGCTCCCCCACTCGCACCAGGATCTGCAGGTTTGCCGCGAGCATCTTGGAGTACTGCTCGGTCTTTCCGAGGATGAGGTCCAGGTTCTTGTCGAGCACCTCCTTCTTCTTGGCCTCAATCGCGACGACATACTTGGTGTGCTTCACGCGCGCAGCCTTGCCCCAGAAGAGCGATACCTGGACATGTGTGTGTGTGGGGGGGGCGTGTGTGTGTGTGCGTGATGGGTGCAGAGTAGTGTACACAGTGAGTGTTTCACGCGCGCGGCCCCAGACGAGCGACACCTGGATGTGTGGGGGGGGGGGGCGTGTGTATGTGTGTGTGTGTGTGTGTGTGTGTGTCATGGGTGCAGATAAGTGTAATGAGTGTGCTTCACGCGCGCGGCCTTGACCCAGAAGAGCTACACCTGGACGGGCCTGGGGGGGGGGGCATGTGTGTGTATGTACGTATGTGTGTGTGTGTGTGTGTGTGTGTCAGTGCATGTGTGTGTGTGTGTGTGTGTGTGTGATGGTGCAGAGCGTGTGTCAGCAGAGGCGGCCTTGACACAACAGAGCGGCCCCTCATGACGAGGGGTGGCACCGGCGGTGCGTGCCAGCGCTGTGAGCGACGCCCCACACACTGCTGCTGTTGCTGCTGCTGCTGCTGCGCTCTGCGACGCCTGGGGGCGAGACATCCACGCCGAGCGCGCGTGCAGGTCACGGTGCTTGTCTGTCCCAACTCGCGAGCGCAGCCGCCGCCACACCAGGTGCTGAGCACGGCCGTGCATGAGCACAGCCCCACGCACGAGCACCCCCACATCCCCTCGCCGAGCACAGCAGCGCAGTCCCCGCCCGAACACAGCCTGCGCCCGTCATGCACTCGGATCCCAACCCCCAGCCCACGGCACGGCCGCACCTGCTTCGCGACCCAGCTCGCCTTCTTGCGGATCGTCTCAGTCTCCTGGCGCTCGCGCTGCACAAGGCGCCCCTCAATGTCGAGGTTGCTCCTTGAGATCGCCGTCGCGAAGCGCTTGCACTGCGTCAGCTTCCACTTGCGCTCCCTGTTATGCGGGAGCATGGGGCACGGCGTTCGGCAGGGCACGCGATGGGCATGCACGGGCAGTCTCCACACACACACACACACACGCCCTGCCATCGCACTGCCGGAGCAACGCACCGTGCACAGCAGCCCCAATTTCACCACCGGTATGTGCACGGAGTGAACAGGCATGCGTGCGGGGAGGTTGGGGCCGGGCATGGCGCGAGCTGTCATCGGCACGCCGCCATGCATGCATGCATGCATGGCACCGCCCCGCGCCCCCATGCACCTAGAGAAGTCCTTCGCCAGCCACTCCATCTCCTCGAGTAGGTGGTCCCACTGCGTCTTGTTGCGCTTCTCGCCCGCGAACGGCGCTGCCGACCGTCTGCTCACGTCTTTGCTCGTTTTCTTGGCGAGCTGCGTCACAAACTCATCGTACGCGGGGCGCTCCTCCAAGTGGTTGATGCCAATTTCCAACGCAAGCTGAGCTGTTATCGGGTGCGGGATGGGCGGAGGGCGCTTGACGGGCTGCCCTGCGTGAGCGCCAAGCCCCTGAGCCGAGCCCCCCGCCTGCAGGCCACCGCTCTCGATCTTGATGCCGTTGCCATCGGGGCCTGACACGCCTCCTCCACTGCTGCGGCCCCCTGGGAGCGCGCCTGACCCACTGTGTCCACTGCTGAAGATCTCTTGCGCGTTTGCCCCATGCGCTGCCTCGTCCGCCACTCCCTCGTCTTTGAAGCTATCGGCGGTCAGTCGCCTGGACGTCATGACTGCTGTATCTCCCAGCCCCTCGACGCCTGTGCTGCGCTGGCCGTCACAGCGTCCACGCAACCATCGTCAGACTCCGTGCCTGCCCTCAGCAGGGGTGGCGCACGGTGCGCGCGCTCGTGACTTTTTTTCTTGCTGCTGCTGGCTCCCCCCAATATCTGGTGTTGGACGTTGGGTCATCCTTGATGAATGCCAGGGTTTGGCTCAAACCCCCAGGCCTCTCACAACAACTTCACCGAGCCCTGCCAAATCTCTTGCATGCAATGCATATTGCAGGAGTCTTTTAATGCTATCAGAGAGACTGAAGCAGGGGCACGATCAACATGCGGCTCCCCACACGCAACAACAACAGCTAGCTGGTGTTGCGAGGTCCATGTAAAAGCTCCCGCTGGGTCTCCTGTGCTGTTGATGTGGGGGATGTGAGGCACCCACCACCGAAATTAGCTAGTTCAAACAGTTATACAAGCCTTGAAGGGACGGTCTCTACCAGCAGTGGCCTTGGGGCACACCGTTTACGTTTGGGGCTCACCTAAACCCGCCCAAGGGGCACAAGTTTTGTGTGCCTACCTAGAACCGTTTACTGTTCATGTGCACCTGGTGTGCACCCAAAACTCGTGCCCCTTAACCTGGTGTCTAGGGGAGCTCTACTAGTAGAGCCTGCAAGGCCACGCAGCGCGCCAGCCTACCAGGGCCGCCATGTATGTGTTTCGTTTAGGCGGTCCCGGTATACATCCATGCTGCTACATCGCTCCTCTCTTTACGCGCTCTCCAAATCGCTCGCAGTCCAAGCGGCGGAGTCTCTGTCTGTTGAAATCGCATGCCGCCCCTCAAACACACACACACATACACACACACACACACACGCAAGCACGCCGCTCTCCAAGCCACACCCACTATCCCGTTTTCCGCGCGGGCGTGGCCACGGTGACTGGCCGCAGCCGCTCCCGCAGCACGTCCTCCCACTCCTCTCGGCTGCGCGCCGCCTGCAGCTTGCCCATCGGCACGACATGGTCTGCGAGCCAGGCGAGCCGGCCGGTGAAAACAGCCAGCCCGACGTCGAAGAAGCCGATGCCGGAGAACGAGAGGGCTGCATACGCGAGTGTTGTTGTTGTTGTTGTTGTTGTTGTGAGAATACACGTGCGTGCATGCGTGCGGGGTGCTCTGGCGAGGGCTGCGTGTGTGATTGGGGTGGTGCCCGAAAGAGAGCTACGTGCGCGTGTGTGTGTGGTGGGGTGGTGGGGTGAGCGTGCACGTGGGGTGCTGCACGTTGGGAGGGCTGCATGTGAGAGTCAATGCGTGTTTGTGTGTGTGTGTGTGTGTGTGTGTAGGTGGTGGTGAGGTGTGCCCTCATGGGTGGTTGTAGTGGTGGTGGTGGGTGGTGGGACGTGAAGGGGCAACGCGCACCGTCTCGCTCTGCGTGCTCGCGCATCGTCTTGACAAACTGCTGCGGCATCTGGCTCCAGTGAAGCCGCGAGTTCAGGTGGTGCAGGATGTGGTAGCCGTCGTTGTACGTGAGGCAGTTGTCGGGGCAGTACAGGCAGTTGTACGAATTGCAGTACGCGTCGCGCGGCCCGCTGGGTGACACAAACACGTGCTGGCTCCTGCGCGCACGGGTGCGGCAGCACACACACACACACACACACAAGCACACACACACACACACACGCACGCACAAGAACACGCTTTGAGTGAGGCGGCAGGCGTTCGGGCGGGCGCAGCGGGGAGTGCCAGTGCTGGGGGCGTGGGAACGGCAGCTTCCTGCCGGTAACACCCAAGTGGTCGAACCGACCTTGAGCAAGTAAACACACCGCACGCGCGCGCACCAGTTTCACACGCACACGCACACAAACACACACACATAGACACACACACACACACACACACGCACCAGTTTCCAAACATGATCAGGAATGACGAGAAGAAGAACGGGATAACGAGCACCCACGCGGCCCCCACCGGGTTGACCCGGTGCATCGCCGCGACGACCATCCAGAAGCCTGCCATGCCCCCGACCGTGGCCGCGGCGAGCTTGTAGCGCCGCGTGCGCACGCAGTACCACGGGAGCTCGACCCACGCGGCAATCGCGTGGCGCGCCCAGTAGACGAGGAAGTGGGGCAGCGAGTCACGCTGGTAGGGCTCGGTCGACGAGAGGTCTCGTCCGGCCGCGTTGTCTTCCACGTGGTGCATCACGACGTGGTGCGTGCGGTAGAGCCCAAACGGCACGCCGAAGAGCACGCACACGACCCACGGTAGGAACGCGTTCATCCAGGCGTGCTCTGATGGGATGGGTAAGACGGCGTGTGTTTGCGTGTGGCTGTGTGTGTGTGTGTGTGTGTGTGTGTGTGCTGTGTGCGTGTGTGTGTGTGCGTGTGTGTGCGTGCGTGTGTGTTGAGAGGGGGCCACACATGCTGTTGCAGCCACGCATGCGGGCGTGCATGGACACGCATGGGCGCGCACCCTGCTTGAAGAGCTTTCGGTGCTGCGTGACGTGGAGCGTGAGCATGTATCGCTGCATGAAGAGCAGGTAGTTGCAGGCCAGCCAGGCCGCGCCAACCCAGTGGCTGCTGCATGTCAGGAGCACGGCCAGGCCGATTGGAAACGAGGTTAACGTTAGATTGGCTGCCAGAAGCGCGGCAGGCTCGTCTCTCTGGTCGTTCAGGCAGGCCATCAGAGGGCGCTTGGCCCATCCCGGCAGGTTGAACAGATACTCGCGTCTCGCGTGCTGCTCGTCTTGACGTGCGAGCAGCTCGGCTGGGCTGCTTCCGAAAAAACGCCCATCGAGATCGCTGCCAGACGTCGAGCACCCATCGCCAACCCCGTCGCCCCCCATGCTTAAGCAGACCGGAAGTCGCAAACCTGAGACGCAAACCTCCACACTTGTATAACACACAACAGGCACAGCACGCCGAAACAAACAAAAACGTCTCCATGCATGGCGACCAATTAGGGTGATGAGCCAGCTTGAGGTGGCGCCGGCTTCGCTAGAGAAGCGGGGTTCCAGGTGCGCGTTCGAGCGTGCATGGCGCATGCATGCCTTGTTTGTTGCCCGCGCTGGGGCTCGCCCAATCTCCTTGACGTGTCACGCTCGCTGCCTCTCTGTCAGCAGGCCCAGGTACTCGCAGTGGGAGACGCGGCAGGAGATATGGAACGCATTGACCCCTGCCGAGGGCTCGCAGCCAGCAGGTGCGTGAGTGTGCCAGCATGGCTTGCATGGGGCGTGGCGTGGCACGCGCATGCGCGTGTCGTTAGAGGCTGTGCACTGCCGCCTACGCTCTGATGGCACTCGCACGCTCATGCGGGCTGCATGGGTGCATGCCTGCCTGACATGCCCCCGCTTGAAATAACGCGTTCTGGTGTGGCGTGCACGCACCGCAGACCTGAGCGATGGCGGCTACAGCAGCGAATCAGACGGCGAGGCCGGCCCGGAGCAGCAGCAGCAGGCGCCCGCAGCCGGACCCGCCCTCGAGGCGCCTGCCGAGGTGGTCAAGCCGCACGCTGAGGTGGCGCGCGATGGCAGCGGCGCTGCAGCAGCAGCGCCTCGCGAGAACGACGTGAACGAGCCGGGCAGCCAGGAGGCGGCGCACCACGTGCGCCTGACGCCACAGCAGCAGCAGCAACAGCAGGAGCAGCAGGAGCGACAGGAGCTGCTGGCAGCAGAGCGGGTGGTGCCGCGTGTCGCCAATGGGTCGGCAGGCCATCCACCGGCACCCGCGATCATGCAGCCGAGCGCTGCCCCGGAGCCCATGGCCTCCACGGCTGCGCGATATGCGCTTGCTTCCTCAGCACCAACACCAGCGGCGCCAGCGCCAGCGCGCCCCACGGGCGGTGCCAAGCGCTCGGGCGTGGCGGCGCCATCTTCCAGGAAAGGCGGGAGGCAGAAGGGTGCGGCGAGCCCGCCCAAGGGCAGCCTGGGGCTGGTGAAGAGCCCGCTCATGAGCACCCCCAAGGGCAGCCTGGGGCTGGTGCCGCTTACTGGCAGCGGCGGCTCGGTTGGTGCTGCACCAGAGGTGGTGGTGGTGCCGGGCACGCCAGGCACCGGGCTCACGGATGGGATGGGCGGCAGTGCGGCCAGCACTCCTCGTGACAGCGCGCTGATGGCGGCGGCGGAGCATGCGGAGAGTCGGCTGGTGGGCGTGCGCTCGGCGGCCGTGCTCGCGGTGGCAGCCCAGCATGCACAGCAGCAGCAGCAGCAGCAGCAGGCGTCAGAGCGGCAGCAGCTTGCAGAGCGGCAGCAGCAGCAGGCGGAGCGGCGGCAGCAGCAGCAGCAGCCACAGCAGATGCAGCAGGCGCTCGACCGCCAGCGCCTCGCGGCGGTCGCTGCAAGGCAGCACGCGCACAGCAGTGCCGGCGCACACGCCGCACTCGACGCATTCACGCCGCTCTCCGATGTGGTGCCAGACTCTGCTGGGCGCAGCTCCGACGTGGTGGCGTCATCGACGGGCAGGAGGACGCTGCCAGATGTCACCCCGCCCGTCGTGGTGGTGCCGTCGTCGGCCGGAGGGGGCGGGTTGCACGAATCTGCGGGGCACGGCTCTGATGTCACGGTGTCGTCGACAGGTCGGAAGGCGCCGCCCGCGGGCCCGCTCGTGGTGGTGCCGTCGTCGGCAGGGGACGGGCACCTGAGCAGCGCTGCTGCAGCAGGCCAGGTGGCTGGCGAGCGTGACAGGGCGCCGGCACCGGCGGCGATGGCGTGCCAGCAGCCGCACAGGGAGCAGTCGCAGCAGCTGCCGCCGTCGATCTCGCAGCAGCCGCAGCGGACGCAGGATGTGCCTACAGGTGGTGGTGGTGCGGGCGGCTCAGGCGCGCCCACGCCGTGGTCGGAGTCGTCGTTCGGTTCGTCGTTCCACCGTGCGCTGGATGCTGTGGAGCAGCAGCGCCAGCATCAGCAGCCGCCGCAGGCAGGAGGCATGGCTGGTGTGTGTGACGATCCGGCGCGGCTCAGCGGTGGCGCGCCACTCGCGGGAGTCGGCACCGGTGCGTTGCTTGAGCAAGCGCCTGCGGCCGCAGCTGGTGTGCCTGCTGCGATGCCGCGCTCCGCCACTGCTGCACCCATCTCTGTGCCGGCACTGACGGCTACCGCCGGCGCAGCGGCGCCAGCAGCGCCAGCAGCGCCAGCAGCGCCAGCAGCGCCAGCACCTGCGCCCGCGCCAGGCCCTCCCTCCACCTCCAACTCACCGCTGCCCATCAAGCAGCTGGACTTCACGCCGATGCAGGCGCAGCAGAGGCAACGGCAGCAGCAGCAACAGCCTCAGGGCGCCAGCGTTCCGCCTGCGTTCTCGTTCAGGCCAACCGGGGCGTCGCTGACGGCCCTCGCGACCGCGGGGCAGCAGTGGCCGCAGCGGACGCCCGACGCACCGCGGCCACAGGCCCAGCCACCCGCACAGCCACAGCCATGGCCGCCGCCGCAGCAGCAGCAGCAGCCACTGGCACAGGCACGGCTGCAGCCACATGCACAGCCGCAGGCGCAGGCGCAGCCACTGGCACAGCCACCGGCACAGCCACAGGCTCAGCCGCAGGCCCTGCCGCAGGCACAGGCACAGGCACAGGCACAGGCACAGGCACAGGCACAGGCACAGGCACAGGCACAGGCACAGGCACAGCCACGGCCACAGCCACAGGGTCAGCCACAAGGTCAGCCAGCGGCACAGCCACGGGCACAGCCAGCGGCACAGCCGCATCCGCAGCCACCGCCACAGGCAACCACGTCCGCAGCAGCACCGGCGTCGGCCGACCTCGCCGCGGCCTCACCTATCGCACACCCGCGGCTGCTGACGGCAGCGGAGCTCGCCGCTGCTGCTAGTCAGGACGACGACGATGACGGTGCAGCCGGAGGTGGCGACGGCAGCTGCGGCAACGACGAGGGCGGTGCAGCCAAACGTGGCGACGCCGGCGGTGGTGACGGCGACGGTGGTGGCGTCGACGGTGGTGTCAATCCTGGTGTTGGCAGTGTCAACAACGGCGGCGGTGTCCGTGTCGACGGCCCCGGCGCTGTCGGCTGGCAGCATGAGGCGTGGGACGACGACGACGAGGACCCCGAGGCGTCGCAGAACCCCAACCCGATGACGCAGCGCACGGAGCAGCGCATGGCGGCGCAGGCGGCGCGGCGCATGGAGACGGGGCTGGGCATGACTGGCATCGGGGCGCAGCGCTCGTCGCTGCCGCACAGCCCGGGGGTGTCGCCCGCCGGGGGGCGCTTCGGCAGCCCGCAGTATGGAGGCGGCGGCGGCCGCATGGGCATGGACATGGGCAGCCCTCCGTACCCGCCTGGCTCGGTGCGCGTGCCCGGGTCGGGGCTCAGCCCGGGCGCAGGGGCAGCCTCCCAGACGCCGCACCGCGTGGCGATGGATGCGGCGGCGGGGCTGTACGCACGGGGCAGCCCCCGAACGCAGGTAGGGGTGGAGTGGGATGGGGAGGTCGGGACGACACGGCCCTAGATGGCAGCATCGCCTCATGTCCTCTCCTCTACCACCCACATAAACGGCACACACATTTGTTTTATCTTCTCTGCCACACACACGCGCCTCTCCACACCTCCACACCTCCATCCATGCACACAGAGCCTGCCCGGCACGCCCCCGCTCGCGCTCGAGGAGTACCTCCCGCTGGCGCTCTGCGACGCGTACCAGAGGCTCGGCATCTACCACCCGCTGTACGCGTGGCAGGCCGAGTGCCTGTGCAAGCCGGGCGTGCTGTTGGGGGCCAACATCGTGTACTGCGCGCCGACGAGCGGAGGCGAGTCTGTTGCGTGCTGTTGTTGTGTGCTGTTGTTGACACGTGTGTGCAAGGCGTCTGCGCACGCTCCGAGGCGGCTGTCCCACACATGCATGCCCACACGCCACACCTCCACACTTCCACACCCTGCAGACAAGTCCATCGTCGCCGGGATCCTCATGCGCCCCACGCGCGCTCCACACTTCCACACCTCAATAGCTCAACACTTTCCCACCCTGCAGGCAAGTCCATGGTCGCCGAGATCCTCGGGCTGCGGCGGCTCGCGGTCACCGGCAAGGCCTTCATGCTCGTGCTGCCATACGTAGCGCTGTGTGAGGAGAAGGTGTGGAGGGAGAAGTGTGGGTGCAGGCAGTGTCAGTGGCTATCACGCCTTGGTGGCTATTAACATTTTTTTCTTCTGGGTTACTGTTGCTGTAGGAGGTGCCTCCCTAGGAGAGGGCGGCCAGAACACTGTTACTGGTCTACTGTGTGAGGAGAAGGTGTGTGGAGGGAGAAGTGTGGGTGCAGGCCCCCCCCCTGTTTACTGCCCTGCAGACCCCAGGGGTCTCTACTTTGGAGTTTAGGAACTCCTAGTCGCGGCGATGGGCAAGACCGTCTAAAGTTTCTGAGGCCGTCCTACACCCTGAAACTCAGACCCTCAGACCCTAAGCCCTCACCCCCAAACCCGCCCTAAAAACCCTCGATCCCACGCCAAGCACCTGGAGCCGATCCTGATGGATGCGATGGACAGGACTGTCTTGTGGCAATACCTTCACCCTAAACCCTGAACCCTAACCCCCAGGCCCTAAACCCTCAAACCCTAAACCCTTCACCCCAGGCCAAGCAAGCTGATCCTGGATGCGATGGGCATGACCGTCTTGCGGCAATACGACAGCCTTCACCCTGTAGGTTTGCAGGGTGTCTTCAGGGTGCCTACACCCTCAACCCTCAACCCGAGCCCCAAACCCTAAACCCCAATCCCTAATCCCTAAACCCTGACCCCTAATCCCTAAACCCCAGGCCAAGCACCTGGAGCCGATCCTGGACGCGATGGGCATGCCCGTCTCAAAGTTCTACGGCGCGCATGCGCGCACACACTCACACATGCACACACATACGCGCACAAAACACACACACACACACGCACACACGCACACACGCATGCACGCACGAACGCACACGCGCACGCGCCCATCTTCCTACTCTCTCCAGGCCAAGCACCTGGAGCCGATCTTGGATGCGATGGGCCTGACCGTCTCGAAGTTCTATGGCGGCCAGAGCGAGCGTACCGTGATGACCGACAAGACCGGCGTGATCATCTGCACGATTGAGAAGGCCAACGCGCTTGTGAACAAGATGATGGAGGAGGACAGCCTGAACCAGGTGCGTGTGTGTGTGTGTGTGTTGTGTGTGTGCGTATGTGTGCGTGTTCATCTGCACGATTGAGAAGGCCGATGCGATCGTGAACAAGATGATTGAGGAGGACATCCTGAACCAGGTGCGTGTCTTTGGTCGATTTTACAGTCTTGTTGGACGCCTTTAATGGTCTTTGTGTCGACCCTAGACGCTACAATACAAAGATTTTGAAAAAAACGTGTTGAACACACACATGCATCACAGCTCGGCGCCCTCATCGTGGACGAGCTCCACATGGTCGGCGACGACGAGTGCGGCTACCTGCTCACTCACACACACACACACACACACACCACCAACTCCCGCCAAACGCACCTTAACCTCAGCATACATTGATGTGATCACGAAGATGTGGTAAAACGCGTAACATCACACACCATGCATCCCAGCTCGGCGCCCTCATCGTGGATGAGCTCCACATGGTCGGCGACGACGAGCGCGGCAACGTGCTGGAGTATGCTTGACCCCCACTGTGCACACACCCCGCCCCCCCCCCCCCCCCACCACCACCACCACACACCCACACACCCACATGTGTGTGGGTGTGTATTTGTGTGTACCTCTCTCTCTCTCTTCGCACATGGACCACCTAAACCCTAGTCTCTTAACCTGCATGCAGCTTGGCGCCCTCATCGTGGATGAGCTCCACATGGTCGGCGACGACGAGCGCGGCTACCTGCTGGAGCTGCTGCTCACCAAGCTCCGCTTCTGGACGACGGCCGCCGAGGCCGCTGCGGGGGGAAGCGGGAGGGAAGGAGCGTCGCAGGTGCTTGCGTTTGTGTGTGTGTGTGTCTCCCTCTTTTATGTGTGTCCCCCTCTTGTGTGTGTGTGTGTGTGTGTGTGTGTATGTGTGTGTGTGTCACCCTCTTTTGCAGTCTTGTTAGACGCCTTTGATGGCGTATTAAGACTTGTGCTTGCGCACTCAATCCCTGAGGCATGCAGATAGCACCCTTGCTAGCTCTCACTAGTCCACTGAGTGGATGCGCATTGACCGCGCCTCCATCCCACTAGGAGATCCTCCTATAGCTCTCGTTCATCTGGTCGCGCCTTGCGTCTCGGTTCAACCTGACATGTGTGTGCTGTGCGTACGTGCGTGGCGCTCTGGGCGCACACGCCGACGCGTAACTCAAGCTCCCAACCCCGTCGGCCCTGTTTCGAACCCCCTCCGCCCCTTGTGCACTCATGCTTGAGCCCCCTGCACACTCTGCACATGCCCGCTGCGCACACTCACACATGTAACAAGTAACAAGTAACAAGTAACACGGAGTTTCCAGCCAAGCAGGCTACTCGTCTACTAGAGATCACCCGCCGATACTCCAGCCCACTCAAGTGTATCAGAGAACCGCCGACTCCCGGCCGATAGACTACCGCACCCGCCGACTAGACTACCCCTAACAGCGGTCTCTGAGACATGTCTGGCAAGGAGCATATAGAAAAACTCAGACATGGCTCCCCTCTTATATCACCGCCCCCATGCCCGCCACGCACACACACACACATGCCTCCCCTCTGAACCCCCACGCCCGCCGCGCACACACACACATTCCACCCCCTGAACCCCCCCACGCCCGCCGCTCGCCCTCACCACGCACACGCAGCACGGCGCGATCCCCGCAGCCGGAGGCTCGGTACCGTCCCAAGGTGTGTGTGTGTGTGTGTGCGTCTGTGTTGTGTGTGTGCGTACCAAGGTGTGTGTGTGTGTGTGTGTGTGTGTGTGCGCGCTTGTGTGTGTGTGTGAGTGTGTTTTTGCGTTCCAAGGTGTGTGTGTGTGTGTATGTGTATGTGTGAAGGGGGAAGGTGGCAGTGCGTGTGGCGGTGTGTGTGCGTGCTGTGCGGGTGGCGGTGTGTGTGCGTGCTGCTGCGTGTGGCGGTGTGTGTGGCGTGTGCTGTGCGTGTGGCGGTGTGTGTGTGTGTGTGCGTGCCGCTGCTCTCACATGTGAGGGAGGGGGTCTCCTCCAATCACCACCACCATCATTGATTCACAGTCCACTGGGCGCCTCCCAGGGTGTGTGTGTGTGTGCGTGTGTGTTGTGTGTGTGTGTGCATCCCAAGGTGTGTGTGTGTGTGTGTGTAGGTGTTAAGGGGGGAAGGTTGCAGTGCATGTGGCGGTGTGTGTGCGTGTGTGTTTGTGCGTGCATGCTGCTGACACATGTGAGGGAGGGGCGTCTCCCCCAATCAACACCACCATCATCGATTCACAGTCCACTGGGCGCCTCCCAGGGTGTGTGTGTGTGTGTGTGTTGTGTACAAAGGGGGGAACGTGGCAGTGCATGTGTGTGCAGTGTGTGTGCGTTCTGCTGCTCTCACATGTGAGGGGGGGGGTCTCCTCCAATCATCACCACCATCATTGATTCACTGTCCACTGGGTGCCTCCCAGGGTGTGTGTATGTGTGTGTGCGTGTGGTGTGTCTGTGTGTGCGTGTGTTGTGTGTGTGTGTTGTGTGCGTGCGTGTGTACCAAGGTGTGTGTGTGTGTGTGTGTGTGTGTGTGTGTGTGCATCCCAAGGTGTGTGTGTGTGTGTGTGTGCTTGTGTATGTGTGTAGGTGTGAAGGGGGGAAGGTGGCAGTGCATGTGGCGGTGTGTGTGCGTGCTGCTGCTCTCACATTCGAGGGGGGGGTCTCCTCCATTCAGCATCGAATATACGCAGTCCATTGGGCGCCTCCCACGGCGTCTTGGCGCGTGGCCTGGCACCCTGACGAGCCTAGATATCCTCTCCGATGCCTCCTTTGGACCATGTGCCTGTCACGCACACGTGCGCGTCTGCCTCTCTCTCTCTATCTCTCTCCTCCAGTCACTGCGTATGGTACACACCCGTCTTACCTTTTCCTCCCTCTCGCCCACCCCTGACCCATCTGCCTGCCCACCCCTGCCCTATCTGCCTGCCTCCCTCCCCTCCCTCCCCTCCTCCCTCCTCCCCTCTCCCCTCCCTCCCCTCCCTCTCCCTCCTCCCCCTCCCTGCCCTCCCTCCCCTCCCTCCCTCCCCTCCGTTGCAACCACCCCTGACCCATCTGCATGCCCTCCCCCCCCCCCCCCCCGCCCCCACATCCAGGCCACGGCACAGCCCCTCTATCCACACCTATCTGTCTCTGCATTGCCTCTCTCTCACCCACGCCCCCTACACCCTGCAATGCCTCTCCTCCACCCACAACCACCCTGCCAGTCTGCCACCCCTCTGGCCCGTCCACCCCTCTGCCCCCCCCCTTCTAGTCTGCCTCTCATCCACCCCTGCCTCTCTCTCCCCTCCTCCCCCATCCAGGCCACGGCACCGCCAGCACGTCGGGCGCACGCTCCAACTCGGCCGTGCTGAAAAACCAGGCAAGGCCCGAATGATGGCAATTAGTAAGGCCCATGTGCACCTAGCAGACGGAAGGGGGTTCGACTTTTTTTTTTTTCTCGCCCGAGCACTACGGCGGCAGTTGGCTAGGACTCTCCTGCTGCTGGCGACTGAGCGACCCATGTGTGGAAACGAAGCCCGCTTAGCTGGAAGCGCCAAACTATGCTGAAGGCCGCGTCCACGCGATGCCCGAAGAACTCAGTTTTTTTGTATGTGCTAGCTGCCGCGTGAAGAGGGGGTGCAGAGGTTAAGCATAACTAAGAGAGAAGTTCGGAAGCCCCGCCAACTGAAGGGAGGAAGCCGCACTGTAGCGCCACCCAAGCTGAGTGGCGGGCGTCAAGCAAGCATCGCCACAGTGCAGGCTTCACACGCAACCCGTGTTTGGAGAGGGTGCACAATCCAGGTATGAAGGGACCTGGAAATCCCCTTCCCTGCTCGTCCCCTCGTTCAGCCACCACGTGTAGAGGGGATTGAGTGAGCGCCGCACGCCCAGCAGGTTCGGCATATCCCACAGCAGTGGCACTGGCAGCGATGCGGCTGGACGTGGCATAAAGCCACCCTACGTGCATCGCACCGCGGTAAGCCCAGCGCCGCATGGAGCTGTTGCGGCAGTGTGCGTCAGTAGGAAGGCGTGGACGACCGTGCGTGTGTTGTGTGTGTGCCGTGGGCGACCGTGCGTGTGCCGAGCCCCGCCTATAGCGCTTACAGATCTGTGACTGTATGTCTGTGCATGCCCCCCGCCCGCCGGCGGGGTGGTGTGGAAACGAAGCCCGCTTAGCTGTAAGCCCCAAACTACCTACAATTTGTCACACCCTAAGCCCTAATCCCCAAACCCCAAACCCTCAACCCTATGCACAGGATGGGCTCCAGATCATCGGCATGAGCGCGACGATGCCAAACGTGAGCGACGTTGCGGCGTGGCTCGGGGCACAGTTGTACCTGGTGCGTGCGTGCGTGCGTGCGTGCGTGTGTGTGTGCGAGTGTGTGTGTGTGTGTGTGTGTGTGTGTGTGTGTGAGGCAAAGAGCGAGGGGGAGAGAGGAGGGCGAGTCTGGTCGGTTGTACAGTCCGTCGGACAAAGTATGTGTGCAGCATGCGGTATGCATGTGTGTGCGCCTGCAACTGGTTGGATGGCTTGGCTTCAGTGATTTTTTTTTTCTGGGAGCCGGCGCGCGGACCAACGTCTCGTTGATCGCCTTGACCGATGCCTTAGCGTTGACCGTTGACCAACAGTTGTAGGTAATTTTTAAGCTCTTGACGAGATCTATCTGGGGGGATCGTTAGACCCAGTGGTCCCTGGGAGGGATTTTAGTAATTAGTTTTTTGCCGGCTCCAGCAACTTTGACCGCTCATGCCAGGCACAATACACAGCGGGTATTCATGCAACGCATGCCATTGTGCTTTTCGCGGCACGAGCTTTCCAACACACCGCTCTATGCCCTCTCCCACAAAGTGTGAGGTGGTTTTCTGGGAAATGGGAAATCCGGCTTGGAGCGGTATACGGCTCGCAGGGGAATCACTGGTTAGACCATCAAAAAATTTGGTTGGTTGAGCTCTATCTGATGGGATCGCCAGTAGCCAAATGGCTCCCAGGAGCCCAAATCAAAATGACTGCTTGGATTGGATCGGGGCGCAGCGGTACCTGGTGCGTCGCGATGCGGGGACATCGACACATGTGGCCAAAGGGTCTTGGCGTTTTGGATTTCTCTAAGTACATCAACTTCACCTGATGCCCCCCCCCCCCCCCCAACAAACGCCCCTTCCCTGTGCACCCCACAGACAACGTCCGGCCCCGTGCCTCTGGACCAGTACATCCGTGCGCCCTCCCCACCCAACCACTACACCACAAACACACACCAACGCACACACTAACGACGCTACACAAACACACGCACACAGACAACGTTCGGCCCCGTGCCTCTGGACCAGTACGACCGCGTGCCCCCCCCCCCTCCACATTCACACGCACCCACCCACCACCCACCCGCCCACACTAACGCACACACGCGCATACACTCACGCGCGAACACACACACACACACGTGCACACACACACACACACACACACACACACGCTCACACACACATGTGCACTCACACACACACAGACGACGTTCCGCCCCGTGCCTCTGGACCAGTTCATTCGCGTGGGCGACCACCTGTGCGACCGCAATCTGAAGGTGAGCTGACACACATGTGCACACACACGCACACACACACACAACACACACGCACATACACATACATGCACGCACACACACACACACACACACACACACAAACACACACACACAGCTGCAACCACACACCCACGCACCCCCCCCACACACACACGCACAACCCCAGGTGGTGCGCGCCCTGAACGTGGACCCCGTGTGGCGCAAGTCAGACCCTGACCTCTTTGTGTGGCTCACACGCGAGACCGTGGACGAGGGCCACTCAGTGCTGCTGTTCTGCGGCACAAAGCGGGAGTGCGAGATGACGGCTAAGAAGGTGGGTGGAAGGTGCCCACGGTAAATGCACAAACAAACAAAAAACGCAACATGACAAATAAGCTTTTTTGGTGCCAAGTTGGGGTGGGTGGGGCTGGCCACTCGGTGCTGCTGTTCTGCGGCACAAAGCGGGAGTGTGAGATGACGGCAAAGAAGGTGGGTGGAAGGTGCTCACTGTAAATGCAAATATCAATCAAATACAGGCGCGACATGATAAACATGTGTTCTTTGTTCCAAGTCGGGGCGTTGGCGGCCACTTGCGAGTGCACTTGGCGCTGCTGTTCTGCGGCACAAAGAGAGGGGGCGCGATGTGACAGCGAAGAAGGTGGGCGGAAGGTTCCCCCACACCCCCAGGTGATGCATAGATTCATAATAATAAAGTGCTAAAACACATGCTAAAAGCCAAGATTGGAGGGTATGGGCCGGCCACTCGGTGCTACTGTTCTGCGGCACAAATAGACAGAGTGTGAGGTGACGGCCAAGAAGGTGGGTGGAAGGTGCCACCCCCTCTCCAGTGTGTGCTAACATTGATAAAAATGTGTTGTTTGTGCCACATTTGGGGGATGGGGCCGGCTACTCGGCGCTGCTTTTCTGCGGCACAAAGAGAGGAAGTGCGAGGTGACGGCAAAGAAGGTGGGTGGGAGGTGGGCCGTTGTGCACACACACACACACAAAACGCACACACACACACGCACCCACATGCACCCACGCAGATCATCCAGCTGCTGAGCGTCCTCCCTCAGAGAGAGGGAGGGAGAGAGAGAGACACGCCTCCCCCAAACATTCACACACACATACACACACACACACTCACACCCACACACACGCACCCCCGCCCTCACACACGCAGATCGTCGAGCTGCTCAGCGTCCTTCCGAGCGCACGACCGCGCACACTCCCCACCCCACACACACATGCTCACACGCGTGTGCATGCGCACACGCACGCACACACATGTATACACGCGCACACACACACACACACACACACACGCCCAGCACACAGATCGCCGAGCTGCTCGGCGTCCTCCCCGAGCGCACGCCCCCCCCACACACATGCTCACACACGTGCACATGCACGCACGCACACACATGCATACATGCACACACACCCGCACACACACATACACACACATGCACACATCCGGGTGATGGGGTGGAGATGGCGGGGCGGTTACTACGGCTGCTGCTGTACGCTGATGACTTGACGCTGCTGGCAGAGACGCCCGAAGCGCTTCAACGCATGCTAGATACTCTGCACGCCTTTTGCGGCACGCACGCACTAACAGTAAACGTTAACAAGTCAGAAGGGGTGGTGTTCAATGACCAGTTCTGCCCAGTCGGGGCGGCAGGAGGGAGGGTAACGCTGAAGTTTGCAGGAGCAGATCTACCCATGACACACGAGTTCCCATATCTGGGCATGCTCTTTCACCACCGGCGGGCAGTGGGGGGGGACGTGGGCACCCGACGCTCTAGGGGCCAGCGCACCAGATACGCGCGAACTCGCAGATGCTATATGATACGCCTTAATAGTATTGGCATTAAGGCCCACCTGTTCGACACGCAAGTACGGCCTGTGCTAAATTATGGGTGTGAGGTGTGGGGCCCTGCGATGATGGCGGATGCTGGGGGGGGCGTGTTTGCCGGGGCGGGCGGACGGTGGGAGAGAGGCAGGAGTGGGAGGGGCGCTAAGGCCGCACGCGACGGATGGCGCACCCTGGAAGAAGTGCTTCTGCAATTTACCCGTGCGTCCCTAGGAGTCCGCAGCAACGGGCAGCAACTGGGTATTTTGGCGCGGGAGGCGGGGTGGCGGCCGCTGGCGGCAGATTGGCTGCGCCAGGCGACGCGCTTTTGGGATAAGGCGCGGGGGCGGCCTGACGGTGACCTGCTTAAAGATGCGATGCGGGAGAGCTGGGGGCTGGCGGAAGCGGGGGGACGTGCTGGGCGGCACGCTTGCAGGTGTGCCTCGGAACTGTGGGGCACACCCTGGCGTGGGACCAGGAGGGACCGGTACGCATCACCAACCTGCTGGACGTGGCGACCGCGGCGTGGCTGGCCGCCGCGACAAGCACACCGGCGCTGCCGAGCGGCACTACCGTGCGAGATGTACCTGAGGAGTGGTCGCGCGGCTTTAAGATGCTGACCTACATGCGGTGGATGGCGGGTAGCGACAGCGAGCCGCCGGCCCTTTTGAGCTCAGGGCTGAACAGTGCTGCCCGGATCACGGCTCTAGCTAGGTTCAGGATGGGGCTCCATGAGCTGCAGATAGAGCGGGGGCGCTACGCCGTGGCGGGACAGAGGCAGCGACGCAGCCAGCGGGCGTGCTGTCTATGCGGTGGGCTTGAGGATGAGGCACACATGGTATTTGAGTGCCCTGCCTATGAAGAGGCACGGGTGCGGGCCCACAGCCCGTTTCGGTCCATCCCTCGCCCCGAGGAGGCCGATTTAGATGAGCGGATGCGGGAGTTTATGGATCCTCGGCCAGGCCAGGAGAACCCCAGGTTCTGGCACGAGTTGGCTGACTTCCTTGTCGCCTGTTTTGAGACACGCACCGCGTACACAGCAATCATGATGGCAGATGGCATGCTAGGGGTCTAATTTTGACAGCTGCCGGCCTCTTTCCTAGGGTCTAATGCGCCATCAAAGGCGTCCGACGGAATGTAAAATCGACACATGCACACACACACACGCCCCCCCCCCCCCCCCCCCCACACAGATCGTCGAGCTGCTCGGCGTCCTCCCCGAGCGCACAACCGTGCTCACTTTACCCCCCCCCCCCCACACACACACAGACCCACACACACGCCCCTCCGCCCACCACGCAGATCGTCGAGCTGCTCGGCGTCCTCCCCGAGCGCACAACCGTGCTCACTGCAGGCGCGTCCCAGGCCCCGACGCGCGCGGCGCTCATCGCAGGGCTGCAGCGCAACGGCAGGTGTGTGCTTTTGTCCCCCTTTTTTTACGATAAGGGCACAGGATTTTGGGTTTCCCAAACCCTCAAAGCCAAGGTCCAAATCAAGCGCTTAAATCGACCCGGAAAAAATCCGACCTCTCAACGTCCCGACGCGCGCGGCGCTCATCGCAGGGCTGCAGTGCAACGGCAGGCGTGGAGGTAGGGTTTCGAGTCGTAGGGATTGGGGCTGTAAAGGTTGCAAAGGGTTGAAAATATACCCTTTAACTCCGAGGCCCCAACACGCGCAGCGCTCATCGCAGGGCTGCAGCGCAACGGCAGGTGTGTGTTTTGGCTCATTTTTTTTACGGTCGGGGTGTGTACCTGTACAGGATTTGGGGTTGCCCAAACCCTCAAAGCCACCGCCCAAGCCAAACGCTAAAAACGACCCCCCCAAAAGTGACAACTGCCAACGTCCCGACGCGCCAGTGATCCTTGCTATGGCAGTACACCGCTCGGAGCGGAATTTGAGCGGATTTCTTTTATTAATTGCTTTGTAGGCTATTCCGCTTTTCCGCTTTTCCGCTCGAGGAAAAAATCAATTGTGCCGGAAAAAAACAGGGAAGAAAAAAATTGCCGGGAAAAGGCCGGGAAAAGGCGGAATAATATTTAGTTGCTAGATCCTTCCCAAGGATCACTGCGACGCGCGCGGCGCTCGTTGCAGGGCTGCAGCGCAACAGCACGTGTGGATTTCGGGGTTGGGATTTGGGGTTTTAGGGGTAAAACCACCTCATAACCTGAAGCCCAAACCCTGCCCAACCCTGCCGTGACCCTGCCGCAACCCCGCCCAAACCCCAGCTTCCCCCCCCCCCGCCCAAGCCCGTACTGAAAACGTTTGCTCCCACCTGCATCAACGAGACGCTCCTGATACTGCTGGCGCACGGCGTCGCGTTCCACCATTCCACCACTCCTACGCACACGACCTTGAAACCTGCCCCTCCCCTGCCTAAACCTCGCCTCAACCCCGTGCCTAAGCCCTAGCACAGTTTTCCTCCCCCACCTGCCAGCAGCAACGAAACGCTCCTGCAGCTGCTGGCGCACGGCGTCGCATTCCACCACTACACACGCAACCCTCCACCATTCCACCACTCCCACACACGCAACCCTGAAACCTACCCCAACCCTGCAAAACCCCGTCTATTTAAACCCCCTGCCCAAGCCCTACTAAAATTGTCCACCCCCACCTGCCAGCATCAACGAAACGCTCCTGATGCTGCTGGCGCACGGCGTCGCATTCCACCACTCGGGGCTCATCACCGAGGAGCGCGTGGCGATCGAGACGGCGTACAAGGCGCGTGTGTGTGCGCACGTGTGTGTGAGTGTGCATGTGTGTGTGCGTGTGTGTGCGTCTCTGTGTGTGTGTGTGTGTGTGTGTGTGCGTGTGTGCTTTCCACCACTCGGGGCTCATCACCGAGGAGCGCGTGGCGATCGAGACAGCGTACAACGTAAACCGTCAACCCTAAAACCTCGAAACCTAAATCACGTGTATTTGTCTGTGTGCGCGCGCGTGTGTGTGTGAGAGAGTGTGTGTGTGCAAGACAGCATACAAGGTAAACTATCAACCCCAAAACCTTGAAACCTAAACCACGTGTATTTGTGTGAGCGCGTGCGCGCGTGTGTGTGTGTCAGAGTGTGTGTGTGTGCGAGACAGCATACAAGGTAAATTATCACCCCTAAAACCTTGAAACCTAAACCACGTGTATTTGTGTGTAAGCGTGTGTGTGCGTGAGTGTGTGTGTTTATGAAAGTGTGCGTGTAACGTGTGTGTGTGTGTGTGTGTGTGTGTGTGTGCGGGTGTGCGAGATCAAGGCAGCGGTAGGTTTGGTGTCCGCTCTGTGCGCCACGTCCGCACTGGCAGCTGGCGTGAACTCACCACACTACCTGACCTCCCAACTGACACGCATGCCAACAAACGGCTCTCATAAACAATATCTGTCTCTGTCTCTCTGTCTCTCTGTCCCTCCCTTTCCCTCTGTCCCTCTATCTCTCTATCTCTCTGTCTGTCTGTGTCTCTGTCGCTCTGTCGCTCTCTCGCTCTGTATCTCTTTATCTCTCTTTTTCTCTTTCTCTCTTTCTCTCCGTTTCTCTGTCGCTCTCTGTCTCTCTCTCTTAAACACGACACGCACACACACACACACACACACACACAATCTGTCTCTCTCTCTCAAACACACAACACACAACACGCGCACACGCAGGTCGGCCTCGTGTCTGTTCTGTGCGCCACTTCCACGCTGGCAGCTGGCGTGAACCTGCCGGTGCGCCGCGTCATCTTCCGCCACGAGTGGATCGGCCTCCCCAGCAACATGATCGACTCGGTCCGATACTCCCAGGTGTGTGTGTGTGTGTCATAATGATGGATTTTACAGTCGTGTGTGACGAGCCTACCGGCTTGCGTATTCGACCTTGCTTGGCATATAACGCCCGAGCGCTACAGACGGGTGGCTGGCTACTGGTGGTGGGGGGCTAGTGGGTCGGGGCTGGACCTAGACAGGGCACTCGGCCCCCAGATCTGACTCCTCCCCGTGGGGGCACGGCCGGGGTTCACAAGCCCGCGGGATCGTTTCCCCTAGACCTCCACCGTAGCGGCAGCAGAGGCTACTGATCATTGTGTGTCAGAAGGGACGTGGATCTGATCAATACGTGACCTGAGACGATGAGAAGGTTGAAAAGCCGGGCCGCAACCTCTAACGTTATAATGAGATTTCTAACTGGGATTTCAACCAGCTTGCACAGGACTTGAAACCTGCTACCCATACGCGGCTCTGTGTGTGTGTGTGTGTATGTGTATGTGTATTATCCACTGGATGTGTGTGCTGGTCGGTGGCGCTGGTCGGTCACCCGCTATACAAAAGACATCCCAGTGCACGGGTCAGACCTTGTAACAATTGCCGGGGTGTATTGCTGTTAGTAGAACATGCATTGCCGGTGCATGCGGACGGCTTCATGTCACGCTTGGTTGGTTGGCTGGTTGGTTGGTTGTGTGTGTGTGTGTGTGTGTGCGTGTGTGTGGGCGTGTGTGGGCGTGTGTGTGGGCGTGTGTGTCTGCGAGGGTATTGCGGGCAGAAGGTGGCTGTTGCTGGCACCTTACGCGCCGCTCAAGGGGAAAAGCTTGGCTATTCCCCCCCAGGTCACTGTGGTCACTGCGGAAACATAGAAAAGAATCGGCAAGTCCAAAAGAAGCAGCACGCTGACGGTCTGGCTTTTTTCGCTGACCTTGAGACAAGGTCTCAGCGGGCCTCCGGCGCCCCTCCCGCCCCCCTCTGTGCCCCCGCCAACCCTAACCACCAGCCCCTGTCGTTGCCCCCACCCCCACCCCCTACATGCAGATGTCTGGCCGCGCGGGCCACGCCGGCATCCGGGATCCCCATCCTCGCTCCCCCCTACCCACCCACCCACCCCGTTACTGCAACGCCAAGATAGAGGAGATTCTCAACTTTTCAACGACCCGCCCCACACCTGCAACAGCTCAGCGCAGCTCTCATGGCACGCGTTGGGGAATATGGGGATTTGTGTGCCCTTTTTTGTACAGGCCACAAGCATTCGAACACTGAGCCCGCCCCCTTCCCCTCCCCCGGCATGCAGATGTCTGGCCGCGCGGGCCGCGCCGGGATTGACGAGCGAGGAGAGAGCGTCCTGCTGGGGAGGGAGGGAAACAAGGTGTGTTTGCATGTTCAGACGCCTATGTTGCGGCAGATGGCAGGTAGAGGTCCAATTTTGGCAGATGGCAGATGGCAGATGGCGGTTGGCTGATGGCAGATAGCAGATGGCAGATGGCAGGTGGCAGGTGGCAGATGGCAGATGGCAGAAAGCAGATGGCAGGTGGCAGGTAGAGGCCCAATTGCGGCAGATGGCAGATGGCAGCTAGAGGTCCAATTGACGGCTGCCTGCAGATGGCAGATGGCAGATGGCAGGTAGAGGCCCGATTGCGGCAGATGGTAGATGGCAGGCAGAGGTCCAATTGATGGCAGACGGCAGATGGCAGATGGCAGATGGCAGGTAGAGGCCCGATTGCGGCAGATGGCAGATGGCAGGTAGAGCCCCAATTGATGGCAGACGGCAGATGGCAGATGGCAGATGGCAGGTAGAGGCCCGATCGCGGCAGATGGCAGATGGCAGGCAGAGGTCCAATTGATGGCAGACGGCAGATGGCAGATGGCAGATGGCAGGTGGAGGCCCGATTGCGGCAGATGGCAGATGGCAGGTAGAGGCCCAATTGACAGCTGCCGGTCTCCTTTTATAGGGTGGGCAAGCACAGACGCCAAGAAAGGAGTGGCTCGCGGACGGGGAGTTCCAGATCCCGATTGAGTCGCGCCGATACACACGCACACGCACACACACACGCACACCAGTGAGACAGAAAATGTTCGGCATGATTGCGACCTTGTGACGCGGAACACGCCCCGCAGGGCTGCTTTGGAGCGATTGGGGTCAATCTTGTGATGCGACCGCCGATTTTCACACTGTTCACAAGAACGCGTCTTGCTCCGCGCTCTGGCGTGACGCGTAGGTCCCGCCGAACGACCCTCTAGTGTGACGCACGTATCCGCGTCACGGCTTTCTGCACCACTGACGCACACATACACACACACACAATCAGGAGCGCCTCGCGAGCTGATGGGCGAGTGCCAAATCCCGACCGAGTCGCGCCTATACACACACACATTGAGTCGTGCCTGCACACACACACACACACACACGCACACACATACACACACGCACACGCACACGCACACACATGCGCAATTCAGGATCGCCTCGCGGATGAGCTGTTGAGCGAGCGCCGGATCTCGATCAAGTCGCGCCTACACACACACACATTGAGTCATGCTTGCACACACGCACACACACTCACACACACACACACACACACACACAATGCAGGAACGCCTCGCGAATGAGCTGATGGGCGGATGCCAGATCCCGATTGAGTCGCGCCTACACACATACACATTGAGTCATGCCTGTACACATACACACACACACAACGCAGGAGCGCCTCGCGAATGAACTGATGGATGAGTACCAGATCCCGATTGAGTCGCGCCTACACACACACACGCACACACACGCACACACAATGCAGGAGCGTCTCGCGAATGAGCTGATGGGCGAGTGCCAGATCCCGATTGATTCGTGCCTGACGCAAGAGAAGAAGGGCATGCGGCGCGCGATGCTCGAGGTGTGTACGTGCGTGTGTGTTGTGGGCGGGAGAGGGTGCCTGACGCTGGCCAAGAAGGGCATGCGGCGCGCAATGCTCAAGGTTTGTTTGTGCGTGCGTGCGTGTGTGTGGGTTTGTGTGTGTGTGTGCGTGTGTGTGTGTGCGCGTGCGTGTGTGTTGTGTGTTGTGTGCGGGGGGTGGGGGGTGGGGGGTAACCAAACAGGGAGGGCACACACACATACACACACACACACACCCTGCGTTTGTGTTTTGCGCAGGTCGTCGTCACCGGCGCGGTGTCTACGCCGTCCGACATCAGCCGCTACATCCAGTGCACGCTGCTATGCGCCACCAACAAGGACTCGTTCCAGGTGCAGACGGGGGAAGGGGAAGGAGTGGGAGAGGGAGGGAGGGAGAGCGAGAGAAGGAGAAAGAGAGATGGAGAGAGAGGGAGAAAGGAGAGTGAGACGGAGAGACATCACCCGCTACATCCAGTGCACGCTGCTGTGCGCCACCAACAAGGACTCGTTCCAGGTGCAGACGGAGGAGGGAGAGGGAGGGAGAGAGAGAGAGGGAGGGAGAGAAAGAAGGGGTGAAAGAGAGAGGGAGAGAGAGGGAGAAAGGAGAGAGAGACGGAGAGACATCAGCCGCTGCATCCAGTGCACGCTGCTGTGCGCCACCGACAAGGACTCGTTCCAGGTGCAGACAGGGGAGAGGGAGGGAGAGAGACGCTGTGTGAGAGGGTGGTGAGGTAGGGAGAGACCTGGTCTAGGAAGCGCCACTGGCCCACAAACACTGCCCAACTCCAACCTTAATATACACGCACAGACACGCTGCCCCACCCCCCCACACACCCTTTCCCAGGACATCCTCGCCAACCAGACACGCTGCCCAACTCCAACCTAACCACACACACACACACACACATGCACAGACACACACCACCCCACACCCACACCCACGCTGCCCCCCTTCCCCCCCCCCCTCCCCACACCCTTTCCCAGGACGTCGTCGCCAACCAGACCAAGGACGCGCTCAAGTGGCTTGTGACCGAGGGCTTCACACACGCCCTCCTCCCATAACCGTAACCCTCGACGTGCCCCCTCCCCCCCCCGCACAGGACGTTGTTGCCAACCAGACCAAGGACGCGCTCAAGTGGCTTGCGACCGAGGGCTTCATCACGTGGAGCGCGAGTTTGACGGAGCCGGGGAAGGGGTCGTTCCTGCCAAACCCACTCGGCAAGGCGACGCTGGCGAGCGGGATGGCGCCAGAGGACGCGCTGATGGTGCGGTGGGGTTGCTGTCTGTCTCTCTCTCTCTCTCTCTCATTCCCTCTTTCTCTATTTTTGTCTCTTTCTCTCTCGCATGCACAATCGCACATCCACTCGGCAAGGCGACGCTGGAGAGCGGGATGGCGTTGGAGGATGCGCTGATGGTGCGGTGGGGTTGCTGTCTGTATGTCTGTCTGTCCCTCTCTCTCTCTCTCTCTAGCTCCGCTTTTTTTTCTCTCGCACGCACAATCGCACATGCACTCGGCAAGGCCACGCTGGCGTGCGGGATGGTGCCGGAGGACGCGCTGATGGTGCGGTGGTGTTACTGCCTCTCTCTCTCTCTCTGTCTCTCTCTTTCTCTTTCCCTCCTCTCTCGCGTGCACAAGCGCACATGCACTCGGCAAGGCGACGCTGGCGAGCGGGATGGCGCCGGAGGACGCGCTGATGGTGCGGTGGTGTTGCTGTCTGCCCGTCTTTCTGTCTCACTCTCTCCCTCTCTCGCGCGCGCGCGCACGCGCACATGCGCGCATGCGCACACATCCGTCCATCGCCATTATGAATCCACTCGCAAAGGCCACGAGTGGGATAGCGCCGGAGGATGCGCTGATGGTGCGGCAGTTTCTTTCTGTCTGTTGCCTGCCTTGTCGCTCGGTCGGTCGGTCGGTCGGTCGGCCTGTCGGTCTGTCGGCCTGTCAGCCTGTCTGTCGATCTGTCCGTCCGTCCGTCCGTCCGCCCGTCCGCCCGCCCGTCCGCCCGTCCGCCCGTCCGCCCGCCCGCCCGCCCGCCTGTCTGTCGGTCTTCTCTCTCCCTCTCTCTCCCTCTCCCCTTCTCTCTATCAAACACGAAAGAGAGGCGGAGACCAACCACGATTATCTAGAGGCGTGTGACCCACACGCCCCCTCCGAAGAGAACGCGCACGCCACGTCGGTTGAGCGACCACGCCCCTCCCCCAACTACCCAGATCAAGGAGGACCTCGCACAGGCGCGCAACGGCTTTGTCATGTCGTCCGACCTGCACCTCACGTTCCTAGTCACGCCCGTCAAGGAGGACCTCCACATCGAGTGGAGCCTCTACCAGCACAACTTCCAGCGTCTGAACGTGGAGGACCAGCGCGTGGCCGAGGCGGTCCAGGTGGGGAGAGGGGGAGCGCGCACAGCACACAGCACACGCGTACGCTCAAGCTCTAGCTCTTGCTCTTTACCCAAGCTGTATCTTTAGCTCTAGGTCTTCCAGCGCAAGTTTCAGCGACTGGGCGCAGAGGACCAGAATGTGGCCCGGCGGTTCACAACTTCCAGCGACTGAACGCGGAGGACCAGCGTGTGGCCGAGGCGGTCCAGGTGGGGAGCGGGCACAGCACATGCATCACACACATGCACACGCACGCGCTCTAGCTCTACCTCTGGCACTAGCTTAAGCTCTAGTTACATTTACGGCTCAACCTCTAGCTCCATCTCTGACTCTTCCAGCACAACTTCCAGCGTCTGGGCGCGGAGTACCAGCGCGTGGCCGAGGCGGTCCAGGTGGGGAGAGGGGGGGGGGGCGTGCACCGCACACACAGAACACACGCGCGTTCTAGCTCTTGCTCTTCACCCAAGCTCCAAGGCCGTCCAGGTGGCTGGGTGGGTGGGTGTTGTCTGGGGATGCACGCACACACAGCGCAGAGCACACGCACGTACCAGCACAACTTCCAGCGACTGAATGCTGAGGACCAGCGCGTGGCCGAGGCGGTCCAGGTGGGGAGCGCACACGCACGCAGCACACACATGCACATGCGCGTGCTCTAGCTCTAGCTCTTTACCCAAGCTCTAGCTTTAGCTCTAGCTCTGCCAGCGCAACTTTCAGCGGCTGGGCGCGGAGGACCAGAGGGTGGTCCAGGTGGGAAGAGGGGGGGCGTGCACAGCACACACAGCACACATGCAGGTTCTAGCTCTTGCTCTTAACCCAAGCTCTATCTTTAGCCGATGGAGGACATGGGGCAAATTATGACGGGGGGCAAATTATGACACTTTGCTGTGTTCCAGCTGATCCCTGCTGCGTGGCTGTGAGCCTGCACCCCTCCCTCTGGATTTAAGCTCAGGAACCGTAGGGGAACCCATGCCTGCGGGGAGGATAATTTGCCCCATGTCCTCTTAGCTCTGCCAGCGCAACTTTCAGTGGGTGGACGCGGATGGCCAGCGCGTGGTCGAGGCCGTCCAGGTGGGTGGGTGGGTTGTTGGTGTCTGGGGATGCATGCACACACACAGCACACAGCACACTGAGTGGAGCCTCTACCAGCACAGCTTTCAGAGTCTGAACGCTGAGGACCAGGGGTTGGCCGAGGCGGTCCAGGTGGGGAGAGGGGGAGCGTGCACATCAACCACAGCACCCACCCACCCACCCACCACACACACACACACACACACACACGCAGGTCGGCCAACCCTTCCATCTGAAGATGAGCGAGGGTCGGCAGCAGTGCGCCGCGGACACGCCTGCTGCGCTGATCTGACACACACACACACACACACACACACACACACGCACGCATGCACACGCACACATGCGAACACACACACGACACACACACACACACGCAGGTCAGCCAGTCCTTCCTGCTCAAGATGAGCATGGGCGGGCGGCAGTGCGCACACACAGAAACACACACACACACACAACCGTACACACACGCACACACACACACACACATACATGCGCCATCAAAGGCGTCCGACTGACTGTAAAATCGACCACACACGCACGCACACACACATGCAGGTCAGGCAGCCCTTCCTGCTGAAGATGAGCATGGGCGGACGGCAGTGCGCCGCGGACATGCCTGCTGCGCTGATATGACACACACACACACACACATGCACACACACGCACACACACACGCATGCACACACACGCACACACACACAGAGAGAGAGATATCGTTACAGAGAACTCTGCACGGCAGACCTAGATAGGCTGTTTCTAGTCATTAATTGAGGAGATTCCGTTCGAAGGCGGGAGACCAACCGTGCACCAGCAAGAGGGTGAACAACCTCTTTCGTAAAGCAGTGGGGGAAAGGGGCAGTGGCGGGTCATTGACGGCTGTGTTCGTCAATCCGCCTCGACTGAGTTTAAACTAGGTGTCGGCAGAAGGACTTCCACAGTTGTGGAAATCATGCTAAGATGATCCACTCGGTGGTGACTCGCTCGGCGAACTCGGGGCGCTCGGGGATGTCGCGTGTGAAGTTGAAGAGATGGATGTTTGCGGAGGGCGTAGAACGTGACTGAGTGGGCGCAAAAGTCGCCGGCGTGAGCCGGAAGAAGGTGATGGCGCCGCCGGAATAGAGCGTAGTCGTGTCTGAACAGCGGTAGTCGTGCAAGTGGGAGGCAGTGGGAGGGAGGCAGCGGGAGGGTAGTCGGAGGGAGAGGGGGAGGCGCAGGGGAGGGTTAGGGAGGGGCGAGGGGCACAAGATGGGGTGGGGTGCAGCGGGGATGGAGGGGTGGAAGACAGGACATGGGAGGGAGGAGAGGGGAGAGAGGAGGGAGCCACACTGTGGCCCGGCCACATGGCGCATACATAGGCGCTGGTAGCATGGGGGGGGGTGCATGGGGTGCATGTGCGCGCATGGGGCGCATGGGGAGGGGCAACTCCATGTGACGAGCATGTGGGTGTATGGAGGTCGACGGGGCGGCAGTGGGATAAGCGGTGGGTCTCTTGAGGTGGGGCGTGGGGTCGAATGAACGACTGGGCAGTGGGCGGTGGGCGGGACGGTGGCGGCTGGAGGAACTCGGTAGCTCAAGTTGAGCGCTAGCTCGGGCCGCATGGCGGTCGAGGTGATGGCACTGAGATACCTGGGCTCCGTTGTCTGAAGTTGCAGAGCTGCGGGGGGAGGGAAATCTGTGCGGTAGGGCGTCACGTGTTTTTTGCCATGTGGAGGGCGTGCGAGAGAGTGCGGATGGACTGAGTTCCTGGATGCACGAGTCGACTGGCTGCTGAATTGGCAGCCCGACGACAGGGGGCGTACGGAGGAGGAGAGGCGGCGAGAATCGGCGGCGGCATGGGTGAAGGGGTCGACGTAGGCGGCGGCGATGACGCAGAGAGTGGGCGCCCCACTCTGTGGGGCGCCCACAGAGTGGGGCGCCCACACACACACACACGCACACACGCGTGTACACACGCACAAAAACACTCGCACGCAGGTCGGCCAACCCTTCTTTCTCAAGATGAACGAGGGTCGGCAGCAGTGCGCCGCGGACACGTCTGCCGCGCTGAACCAACACACACACACGCATGCACAGACACACACACACACACACACACTCTCCCAGGTCAGCCAGCCCTTCCTGCTCAAGATGAGCATGGGCGGGCGGCAGTGCGCCGCGGCCACGCCCGTTGCGCTGGTCAAGCAGCAGAAGACCGAGGCGACCGCAAAGCGCTTCTTTGCTGCGCTCGTGCTGCATGACATGATCCAGGTGCGTGGGTGGGTGGCTGGCTGGCTGGCTGGTGTGTTTGTGGGGGGGGAGGGGGGGCTGCGCTGCTCAAGCAGAGAGCAGAAGAAGCGGGCGACTGCGGGCGTGCTGCGTGGCCTCATCCAGGTGTCTGGCTGGCTGGCTGGCTGGCTGGCTGACTGGCTGGCGGGCTGGCTGCGTCTTGTGTGTTTGTGTGTTTGTGTGTTTGTGTGTTTGTGTATGTGTGTGTGTGTGTGTGTGTGTGTGTGTCGGGGGGGGGGGGGCTCAAGCAGAGAGCAGCAGAAGACCGAGGCGACCGCAAAGCGCTTCTTTGCTGCGCTCGTGCTGCATGCCATGATACAGGTGCGTGGCTGGCTGGCTGGCTGGCTGGCTGGCTGGCTGGTTGGCTGGCTGGGTCGTTTGTGTGTGGTGGTGGGGTGGGGTGGGGGGTGGGGGTGGGGTTGGGGCTGCGCTGATCAAGCAGATTGGAAGAAGGAGTGTCTGTGCGTGTGCTGCATGACATGATCCAGGTAGGTGGCTGGCTGGCTGGCTGGCTAAATGCGTCATGTGTGTTTGTGTGCGTGTGTATGTGTGGTGTGTGTGGGCGGGGGGGGGGCTCAAGCAGAGAGCAGCAAAAGACCCAGGCGGCCGCAAAGCGCTTCTTCGCTGCATGGCGTGCATGACGTGCTGCATGACGTGCGGCATGGCATGCATGATATGCTGCATGACATGATCCAGGTGCGCACACGTGCACACACGCATGAATGCACGCATACACACACACAGACAGAGAGAGAGAGAGAGAGAGAGGAAGACATTTGTTACAGTTTCCACTGCACGGGCAACCAGGATTACAGCTCATGTCTGTGCTAAATACAGCACACTTACAGTTACATCGGCTTTCCAGCAAAGACTACCTCTAGTCCTAGTGCCACCGCCTAGACCCAAGTCCAGCTCTGGCCCTAACAATTACTTGTGAGGGGCGGTAGCCACCAGCCGGCTGCCTGCCAACGTGTAGTCCCAGAGCAAAAAGGAGAGCTATTGTGCGACGCCTCCAAAATAGGTCCTAACTGCTTCTAGGGGATAGGGGGTCAAGTGGCGCTTGCCAATCTACTTGACCGCCGTGGTGGAGGGGCCGGCGCCTGAGGGGCAGCCGGACCGTACACCACGGCTCTCCACCCGACCCTATCCTGAGCACGCTCAAACGCCGTGTCCGAAAAAGTCTTCCAATCAGAACGAGTGCCACTAGTTTCGCCTAGCTGCTGAATCAGTAGCTTAAGAAAATAGTGTCGGGAGGAGGCTGGAGGCCGGCCTTGCTGCCGAGCCACATCCATTGTGCAGTCAAAAGTCGTACGAGGAAGACGAGAAGCCGGCATGCGCATCACATGGCCTAGCCACTGCATTGATCGCTTTGCCACAAGGCTCTCAATTGGCTCAGTGTCGCACGCCTGCCGAATATAAGTTAATCTGTGCCGGTCGACCAGGCGCACACCCAGAATGCGACGAAGGCAGTTAGAGTGGGCAACCTCCAATCGAGTCAGTTGTGTTTTAGTAGGGGCCCATGTTTCGCAGCCGTACACAAAGTGGGACAGCACGAAGGTGTTGTAAACCCGCATCTCAGACTGCACTTGCATCTTCTTGCTGGCCCAAATCTTATCAAAAGACGCAAAAAAAAATACAGCACACACCCCGGCAATCGCTTCAGAAGTCGAAAATACCCATGAATATTGATTTCATCCGCTGCGGGTGGCCAGCCACATGCGCTAGTACAAGAGGATATCCACGCACACACACACACACACACACACATACATACACACACACACACGTGCCAGTACAAGAGGACATCCACGCACGCGCACACACACACACACACACACATACATACACACACACACGCGCGCGAGGTCGCCGTCGCGTCGCCATCACCGCGCCCCTCCCCCCCCCCAGGGTTAAAAGAGTACACCCTTCCGGTTTATTTACCCTTTACCCTGTCCCCTTTCCTCCGCCCCTGCCCTTGCCCGCGCCCCTGCAGGAGACGCCCCTCAAGAGTGTGGTGGAGAAGTGGGGCCTGAAGAAACCTGAAGTACTTACCCCTTTAAACTACACCCTTGAGGTTGAGAAAGCCTAAACCCTAAACCCTATTTAAGGACTTGGGGTTGAAACCCCGAGTCCTCAACCCTCGACCTTGAACCCTTCACCCGCCTCGCCTCTGCCCTGGCCTCCTGCCCCTCGCAGGAGATGCCCCTCGAGATGGTCGTGGAGAAGTGGGGCCTGACGAAGATGGGCAAGGGGCCGCTGCAGGTGTGTATGTGTGTATGTGTGTGTGTTGGAGGCTTGCCTGTTGCCTGCTGCCATGCGCTGTCCTGTTGCCACGCCTTGCGTGCTGGTCTCTTGTGCTGCATACGGGTTGGGGGTTAAGGGGTTGAGGGGTTGAGGGGCGAGGAGTGGGGCCTGGCAAGGATGCGCAAGGGGCCGCTGCAGGTGTGTGTGGGGGGAGGGGTCTTGATCTCGAGAAGTGGTGCCTGCGCCATGCCGTGCGTGTCTCTGTTGCTGCAGAGTGGTTTATGGTCTTTGTGTGAAGGGTGATGGGTGAAGGGGCGAGGAGTGCGGGCCTGGCGAGGATGGGCAAGGGGTCGCTGCAGGTGCGTGTTTGTGTGTGTGTGTGTGGAGGGGGGGGGAGGGGGAAACCGGCGTGCCTGCGCCATGACGTGCGCTTCTCTGTTGCTGCGTGGTGTTTTTGGGTGAAGGGCTAAGGGGCAAGGAGTGGGGGCTGGCGAGGATGGGCAAGGGGCCGCTGCAAGGGTGTGTGCGTGTGTGTGTGTGTGTATGTGCGTGCGTTTGCGCGGGGGGGGCACCGCCGTGTCTGCGCCACGCTGTGTGTGTCTCTGTTGTTGCAGAGTGGTTTTTTGTGTGTGTCAAGGGTGAAGGGTGAAGGGTGAAGGGGCGAGGTGTGCGTGCCTGGCGAGGATGGGCAGGTGTGTGTGTGTGTGTGTGTAAGGGGTCGTACACTGTGGCGCCTGCTGCAGCTGTGACGTGCACCCTTGCAGATCGCCACCCACACCTCGCCCCGCGCTGCGCTGCCCTATTCTCTGCCCCCTCCCCCCCCCCTAAACAGCGACTGTTACAGTAACAGTGACACCGGCTCTTACACAGAGACATGTGCCCCTAAACCCTAATAACCAAGCCCTCCCAAATTTCGGGCAACATGCCTAACAAGGCCTGTAGAGCGTGAAAGCATGACGGCAAGGGCACCTAACCTAGGCCCCCATCCCACCCAGAGTGGATCGCCCTGTCCCCTGTCCCCTGTCCCTCCCTACGTCCCTCCTAAACCATCAACCCTCCGTGCCCAAAGGCCACCTGCTACAAGGCCTGCAGCAGCGCGCGAGCATGACGGTGGGGGGCTAGCCTAGGCCTCCAGCCCACCAGAGTGGATGTCCCTGTCCCCTGTCCCCTTCCCCTGTCCCTCCCTAAACCCCTTGTCCTAAACCCTCCTACCCCTATCCCCGGGCCACCTGCTACATGGCCCGCAGCAGTGTGCGAGCAAGACGGCGGGGATGGTCCCAACCCAGGTCCCCAGCCCACCAAGAGTGGATCGTGGGTTCCTACCTAAACCCTCCCCAACCCCGGGCCACCTGCATAACAGGGCCTGCAGCAGCGCGCAAGCATGACGCGGGGGTCTTGCCTAGGCCCCCAGCCCATCGGAGTATATCTCCCTGTCCCTGTCCCCTCAGGGCCTGTCCTCTGTCCCTCCCTAAACCCGAAGTCCTAAACCTTCCCTGCCCTCGGGCCACCTGCTACAGGGCCTGCAGCAGCGCGCGAGCATGCCGGCAAGGGCATCCAACCCAGGTCCCCACAAGCCCACTAGATTGGATCGCGCTGTCCCCTGCCCTCCCTAAACCCCAAACCCCAAGTCTTACACCCTGCCCCCGGCCCCCGGACCACCTGCCTAACAGGGGCTGCAGCAGCGCGCGAGCATGACGGCAGGGATGGTCGCCGCGTTCTGCGAGCGCGTTGGGTGGCACGACCTCGAGATGCTCGTGACCAAGTTCCAGAGTGAGTGTGGTGCGCCCTATGCACATACTTAAATAACCTCCCAGTCCCTCTGGCTAGGCCCAAAGCCCTTGCCTGAGGCTGCCCAGTCGGAGGTTCTGTGGGTGTATCAGGCGGCACGACCTCGAGCGATGCGCGTGACCAACTTCCAGAGTGGGGTATAATCTGGTTATATCGGGAGAAAACAACACAACACACACATGCACACGCACACACACACACACACAACCCCCCCCCCAAAAAAACTCCCCTACCAGGCCGCGTGTACAATGGCGTGCGCGCGGAGCTCGTGTCGCTCATAGAGATCCCGGGCGTCAAGACGCACAAGGGCGCGCATGCTGATTAACCCCCCCCCCCACACACACACACACACACACGTGCACACACACCCCCCCCCCCCAGGCCGAGTGTACAACGACGCGCGCGCGCGAAGCTCGTGTCGCTCGTAGAGATCCCGGGCGTCAAGACGCACGAGGGCGCGCATACTGATCAACTCCCACACACACACCAACAAACACACACACACACACACACACACGTGCACACACGCCCTCCCCCCCCGCCCCCAGGCCACGTGTACAACTGCGCACGCGCCGAGCTCGTGTCGCTGATGGAAATCTCCTGTCTTCAAGACGCACCGGGCGTGCATGCTGGTCAGCTCCCCCCCCCCACACAAGAAGCACACACACACATACACACACACACACACACACAAATACACACCAAATACACACACACCCTCCCCTGCCAGGCCGCGTGTACAACGGTGCGCGCGCGGAGCTCGTGTCGCTGATGGAGATCCCGGGTGTCAAGACGCACAGGGCGCGTCTGCTGTTCAAGGTTTGTGCCAGTGATTTGGGTTTCAGGAATTTTGATTCTTTTTTGAGCCACTTGACTGGAAATCCGACTCCATGGCTCCCAGCTCCGGCTCCACACGCCGGGAACAGCTGGTTGGTGCAGAAGGGCGGTGTGCGCTGTTGAAACACTGGTTAGCACATCAACAAATCAACATCACCCGAGACAACCCTCACAACCCTCCCCCCCCCCCAAAGCTGCTCGTGCCCACGCTAACTCGCACTCGCCGTCAAACAAATGTGCTAAAAAAACCCGCCAACAAACTAGGCGTGGTGCGCGCGCGCACGTCGCGCACGCGACTCCACCAACCAGGCGCACGCCCCCCCACCCCCACACACACACACACACCTCCACCCCACACACGCGGCCCCCGGCCCCCACACTCCGCACCCCAGTTCCCAACTTGGGGCTCCACACCGCGTGCGCATGTGCGTGTGTGTGCGCATGCACGGCGCGCCCACGACTCCAACAACCAGGCGCGCGGTAGCTGCCACGGCCCCCCCACCACCACCACCACCTCGGCCCCCGCCGCATGCACGCCTTTGATCCTCCACTCTCCAAAGGCTGCCCCCCCCCCCCCTCACCCCCCCACCCCCAACACACAAAAACTCTCACACCCACCCACCCACCCACACACACACGCACCCTGTCCCCCGGCCCCCGCCGCATGTGTGCCTGCGCCTCTCCGCTCTTCCAGGCTGGGTTCCGCACGCCAGAGGCAGTTGCCGAGTCCGAGGGCCCCGGCATCATCCTCGAAATCCTGATGGCCGCGGGGCACAGCGACAAGGTGGGCTTGTTGTCTCTTCAGGGTTGTAGGGAGGTTGTAGGGTTTTCAGGGTTTGGGGTTTTCAGGGTTCAGGGTTTAGGGTTTAGGGGGTTTCCAAGTGCGGGTCCAAGGGTCTCGGCATCCTCCTTGAAACCTTGATGGCCGCGGGGCACAGCGACAAGGCGGGCTTGTTGTTTCTTCAGGGTTGCAGGATGCGCTTGTTTCTTTGGGGGTGTAGGGTTTTCAGGGTTTAGGGTTCGGGTTTTGGGGGGTCAGGGTTTAGGGTAAGGGGGTTCCCAAGTGCGGATCCCAGGGTCTCGGCATCATCCTTGAAACCTTGATGACCGCGGGGCACAGCGACAAGGCGGGCTTGTTGTTTCTTCAGGGTTGCAGGATGCGCTTGTTTCTTTGGGGGTGTAGGGTTTTCAGGGTTTAGGGTTCGGGTTTTGGGGGGTCAGGGTTTAGGGTAAGGGGGTTCCCAAGTGCGGATCCCAGGGTCTCGGCATCATCCTTGAAACCTTGATGACCGCGGGGCACAACGACAAGGCGGGCTTGTTGTTTCTTCAGGGTTGCAGGATGCGCTTGTTTCTTTGGGGGTGTAGGGTTTTCAGGGTTTAGGGTTCGGGTTTTGGGGGGTCAGGGTTTAGGGTAAGGGGGTTCCCAAGTGCGGATCCCAGGGTCTCGGCATCATCCTTGAAACCTTGATGACCGCGGGGCACAACGACAAGGCGGTCTTGTTGTTTCTTCAGGGTTGCAGGGCGGGGTTGTTTCTTTACGGTTGTAGGGTTTTCAGGGTTTTGGGGGGTTCAGGGTTTAGGGTTCGGGGGTTTCCAAGTGCAAGTCCGAGTCTCCCAGCACCAAACCTTGACATCTCTGATTTCCAAGATATGGCTCGAAGCGTGCTGCGTGCATGGTCTGGAAGGGCGCAAAGAATACACAGACAGACAGACAGGCAGGCAGGCAGGCAGGCAGACACACACACACATACACACACGCACACACACACACACAGACACACCATGCAGCGCCTTGCACATACACACGCGCGCACACCCGCCCACACTGCTTCACACAGACACACACACACACGCACACACACGCACACACACGCACCGCCATGCGTCGGAGGCGCTGCGCAAGAATGGCTTGAAACGTGCAGCATTGTCTGCAAGGGCGCAAAGGACAGACACACAGAGAGAGAGAGAGACATACACACATCTACACACACACACACTCTCTCACAAGTACACGCACAAACGCACGCACAGACACACGCACGCTCGCACACTGCCAGGTGTCGGATGTGCAGCACAAGAATGACTCAAAACGTGCTGCACGCATGATCTGGAACGGTGCAAAGGACACACACACACACACATATCCACACATACACACATAGTAATACACCCACACCCACACGCTCACACACGCACAAACAGACAGACAGACAGACAGACAGACAGACAGACAGACAGACAGACACACACACACACACACACGAAAAAAAAAACGCCAGGTGTCGGATGCGCAGCACAAGAATGACTCGAAACGTGCCGCACGCATGATCTGGAAGGGTGCAAAGGACACACACACACACACATACACACATACACACACACACACACACACACACGCACACACGCACAGACACACACACACACTCACACACACACACTCACAACCAACCAACCAACCAAGCGTTACATGAGGCCGTCCGCATGCACCGGCAATGCCTGTACTACTAACAGCAGTACACCCCGGCAATTGTTACGAGGTCTGACCCGTGCACTGGGATGTCTTTCGAATAGCGGGTGACCGACCAGCGCCTGAATCGAGTGGATAGTATCCTTGGTTTGGGGGGGTCGGGGGGTTGCCTCTGAGGCACTGGCATCTAACTAAAGGCTTGCTGACTGAAGGCTTTCTGACTGTGACCACCATCATCATCATTATCTACTTTGTTGGCTGGCTGCTCCCGCATTGGCTGCCATCTCTCTGCAAATACCATTCCACAGGCGTGGGAACCTCGCGAGGGTGAGCCACCCGGGAGGCCGCCTGCGGGCTAGTATCACAGCAAGCTCGGGGACGGTCTTCAGCTGGGACTCCGGTGGGAGCTCGGCGTACTCCTTCTTGGCCTTGTCAAACTGCGTTGTGACGGCAGTCTTGAACACGTAGGAGTCGAAAATGTCTTGGACATTCTCACGGTAGGAGGTGATGACCCCACCTTGGTAGGGTATCACGTCTGGTCGTCGGTGCATGAAGAGGGCGGCGGTGGCTGGGAACATGGGTTCGGCGGGCGGGGAAGGGGGGGGGTTGGAGGAGGCAAGGGGGGAGAAGGATGGGGGTTGGGAGGAATCGGAGGAGGCATGGGGGGGATCAAAGGAGGCGTGGTGGGCAAAAGGGAGAGGGAGGGGGGTTGGGAGGGATCGGGGAGGCGTGGGAGGGATCGGAGGAGGCGTCGGAGGGATCGGAGGAGGCGTGGGAGGCAAGGGGGGAGAGGGAGCGGGGTTGGGAGGGATCGGAGGGGGCGTGGGAGGGATCGGAGGAGGCGTGGGAGGCAAGGGGGGAGAGGGAGGGGGGTTGGCAGGGGTGGGGGGCGGAGGAGTGGAGGTGGGGAGGCGGCGGACGAGGGATCCAATGAACAACAATCGGTGTTTGTTGATCGTGACGATGATAGGAGTGGTGGGAGGGTGCGCGGCATGTAGCTTGGCAGTGGAGATTTGCCCGCAAGGTGTGGCGGGAGGGGGCTTTCAGGCGGCGGAGAAAGCGGTTGTGGGTTACCTCGAGGCGGTGGATGTGAGTTTTGTTTAGCGTCCAGGTTTGGCAGCCGTACAAGAGGGCGGATACAACAGAGGCATTGTACAGGTTGATCTTGGTGGTGAGGGTGATTTCATCTGATTTCCAAAACCGTGGGGTGAGGCGGGTGAAGGCGTACCATGCAGAGCTGATCCGGCGTGATATTTCTTCGTCGAGGATGTTGGTGGGCGGTGGGGGTCAGGGTCGTCGAAAGGGGGGTAGGTGGGGGGTGAGGCCATGATGCTGCCGAGGTATTTGAAGCTGGAGGTGTGGTGGACCAGGTGGGGGGTAGGGGAGGAGTTGGAGGGGATGGCGATGGGGGTGGTGGTGGGGGCGGTGTGGGCAGACGGGTGGCCGAGGTAACAACGGTTTTGCTGTAGTTGATCTCAAGCGCGAGGTCAGAGCAGGTGCCGTCGAGGAGGGTGAGCACGGTGCGGAGGGCGTCCCCGGAGAGGGAGAGCAGGGCGATGTCGTCGGCATAGAGTAGGAGGGGGAGGACGGTGGTGTCGTAGTCTTTGCGGGACTCGGGGGTGTGGAGGACGCCGTCGACAACGTAGCCGATTTGGATGCCAGCGTTGGATCTGATTACGGTGTCGATGTAGACGTTGAAGAGTAGGGGGGAGATGGGGCAGCCTTGCTTGACACCGGTTTCCAGAGGGAAGGGGGCAGAGAGTGCGTCGCCGACGCGGGCACGGGCCGTGGCATCAGAGTAGAGGCTCTTGATGTGGTCGAGGAGGTCAGGGGGTACTCCGCGGTGGCGGAGGGTTTCCCAGAGCGCGGGGTGGTTGACACGGTCGAACGCCTTCGAGAGGTCAACGTAGGCCACGTGAAGGGGGGCGTGAGCACGGTGGGACTCCTCCTGGAGGCGGCGTAGGGCAAAGATGGCGCCAGTAGTGCCTCGGCCGGGCCGGAAGCCGAACTAGGAGGTGTGAAGGGGTGGCTCCAGGTGCCGTCCGAGGCGGCCGAGGAGGATGTGGGTGTGGACACACACACTCACACACACACACACACACACACACACCGCCAGGTGTCGGAGGCGCAGCACAAAAATGACTCAAAACGTGCCGCACGCATGATCTGGAACGGTGCAAACCAGCTGCTGAAAGAGAAGGCAGCTGCGCTGAACGAGCAGGTGTGTGCGTGTGCACGGGTGTTGTTGTTGCTGTTGCTGTTGTTGCTGCTGCTGCTGTTGATGTTGCTGTGTGGGGGGTGGGGGGTGAGGAAGGAGTGTGCGTAATAAGGAAGGAAGGTTGCAAAGGAGCTGCTGCGGGAGAAGGCTGATGAACTTCAGCTGCAGGTGTGTGCGTATGGCAGTTGCGCGTCTTGTTGCTGCTGCTGCTACTGCTGATACTGCTGCTGCGCTGCTTTTGTTGCTGCCGCTGCCGTGGTGGTGGTGGTGGTGGTGGTGGTGGTGGCAACACACACACACACACACACACACACCGCACACGCACACGCACACGCACACGCACACGCACACGCACACGCAGGCAGCAGTCATGGTAGCGAAGCTGCTGTCGCAGACCGACGCGTCGCCACACGCAAGCCGGCCGTCTCAGCCGGGCGCGGGCGCACAGGCGTCGCAGCAGGTGGGCTTGGGGGCTGAGGTTTGGGGGTTTGGGGTTGGGGCAGGGTTTGGGATGTTGGGGCTTCACAGCACGCGAGCCGGCCGTCTCATTCGGGCGCGGGCGCGCAGGCGTCACGGCAGCAGCAGCAGTGAGTTGCACATGGCTAGTGCACGCGATCAGGCCGTCTCAGCCGGGCGCGGGCGCACAGGCGTTGCAGCAGGTTGGCTTGGTGTTTGGTTTTAGAAGGCCTGGCGCACAGGTGTCACAGCAGGGAGCAGCGGCAGGGGCAGCAACAGCAGCAGCAGCAGTGCGTTGCGCATGCTAGTGCGCATGCTGTGCACGTGGACCTGGGCCGTCTCAGCGCCGGGGGCGGGCGCACACGCGTCGCAGCAGCAGCAGCAGCAGCAGCAGCAGGTGGGCTGCGCATGCTAGCCCAGAACGCTAGCCCAGCACGCTAGCCCAGCATGCTAGCCCAGCGTGCTAGCCCAGCATGCTAGCCCAGCACGCTAGCCCAGCATGCCAACCCAGCATGCTAGCCCAGCATGCTAGCCCAGCACGCCAGCCCAGCACGCTGGCCCAGCATGCTGGCCTAATGATGTTTCGGGTTTGAGGGTTTGGGTGTTGAGGGCACGGGCGCACAGGCGTCACGGCAGCAGGAGCAGCAGCAGTCAACTACCCCTACCCCCCTACCCCCCCCCCACAGCAGCAGCAGCAGCAGCAGCAGCAGGCGGTAAGCTTACGAGTCAGGCGGCGGACCAGCCTGCGCGGTCGCCCATCGCTCGACCCCACCACCCCCCCCCACCCCCACCACCCACACACGCACACCCATATACCTACACCCACATACACACCTACACACCCGCAGCAGCAGCAGGCGGCGAAGCTAGCGAGTCAGGCGGCGGACCAGGCTGTGCGGTCGCCCGAGAAGCGCAAGGTGGATGTGGAAGGGTCGCAAGCGGAGGCGCCAGCAGGCGGGTTCCAGCACGCGCAGGCAGGAGTCGCAGGCGCCCAGCAGCAGCAGCAGCAGCAGCGGCAGCAGGGCCGAGGCCAGCCGCACGCGCCCGCGACCGCGTTCCAGTCGGCGTCGCAGAAGCGGTGGCCGTCAAGCCACGACGCGGCGGTCGCCGCGTCCGCCGCGGCCAGCGGGCGCGGCGCCGCTGCGTCCGCGTCAGCGGCAGGCGGTGTCGGCGTGGGTGGCGGAGCGTACGCACCCGCGGCAGGCGGTGGCGCGGGTGGCGGCGGGGGTGCCGGCGTTGCGCCCGCATCCGCTGCAGCAGCTGCGGGTGGCGGCGCATCAGCGGCGGCGGACGGTGCCGGCAGTGGCGGCACAGGGGGTGGCGCTGCGCCTGTGCCTGCGGGCGGCGCTGCTGCTGCCGCCCCCAACAGGGCGTCATCGACAGCGCACACCACAGCAGCAGCAGCAGCAGAGCCGTCGGGGCCTGACGCCGGAGGAGCGGGCGTGTCGGTGCCAGCGATTGAGGTGGATGGGGCTGCCTTGGGTGCTGCGGGCTGCGGCAAGCGGTGGCTGCCTGAGGGTGAGGGTGCGGCTGGGGTGGCGCCGGGGCGAGCGGAGGGGGCGCAGCAGGCACAGCAGCAGCAGCAGCAGCAACCGCAGCAGCAGCACCAGGCGGCAGCACCGTCAGGCCGCAGCGCCAGCAGCGCTGGGGCAGCGTCTGCCACCGGCCAGCCGCCCTACAGGCAGGAGGAGGCTCCAGCCAAGCGGCCGAGGCAGGACCAGCCACCCGGCCAGCCCTCGGGCTACTCAGGGCAGCCATTGGGGCAGGGGCAGGGCCAGCCCTCGGGGCAATGGCAGGGCCAGCACCCGGGGCAAGAGCAGGGCCAGCACTCAGGGCAAGGGCAGGGCCAGCCTCCGCGCCACTCTGGCCAGCCCTCAGGCCACTCAGGGCAGGGGCAGCCTGGGAAAGGGCAGGGACAGCACTCAGGGCAGGGACAGCCTCAAGGTCATTCATCAGGCCACTCAGGGCATCCCTCAGGGCAGGGGCAGCCTGTGCAAGGGCAGGGCCAGCACTCGGGGCAAGGGCAGGGCCAGCCTCCGCGCCACTCCAGCCAGCCCTCAGGCCAGCCCTCAGGCCACTCAGGGCAGCCCTCGGGGCAGGGCCAGCCTGGGCAGGGGCAGGGGCAGCACTCGGGGCAAGGGCAGGGCCAGCAGTCAGGGCAGGGGCAGGGCCAGCCTCCGCGCCACTCTGGCCAGCCCTTAGGCCAGCCCTCAGGCCAGCGGCAGGGCCAGCCTCCAGGCCAGCCCTCAGGCCAGACCCACGCCGGCCGGCCTGCGCCAGGGGCGCCCAGTGCAGGCGGGGCAGGCGGGGCTCCACCGGCCGCACCGCCGCTAGCCTACGAGCAGCAGCGGGGTGCGCCTAGCGGTGGCGGCGGTGAAGGCGGGGGCGGCGCGGGAGGAAGCGGCGCCGGTGGCGGTGAAGGCGGGGGCGGCGCGGGAGGAAGCGGCGCCGCCAACAGCCGCAGGGGCACCAGCGGCGGCACCAGCAGCAGCGGCGGCGCGGGCACGGGCGGCGTCAGCACAGGCGCAGGCACCAGCAACGGCGGCGCTGGCGACGCTGGAGACGAGGGCGACGACGGCGGCGGCCCCCCGCTGTCTCAGGGGGCCAGCCGACGGCAGCGCATCGCCAGCGCGGCGTCGCGCGCGCCTGGCGGCGGCGGCGGCGGGAACCCCCGTACCGCCACGCGCCCGCCGCCTGCGCCTTCGCCCTCCGCATGCCAGATGCTCATGGGCGTGCCGCAGCAGCTGCAGCAGCAGCAGCAGCAGCAGCACGGGCAGCAGCAGCAGCAGCAGCATGGGCAGCAGCAGCACGGGCAACAGCAGCAGCAGCAGCGCAGCATCGCGCCCGTGTCTGCGTCGCTCCCGCCCACGGCGTCGGCGCCCGCCTTTGCCACGCCCAGCAGCGGCAGCGGGCGGCCGGCCGCTCCCTCCGCGGACGCCGCCGCAACGACCGCCGCCGGCTGGCCCCCTGGCTGGGGTCCCGGCGCGCTGGGCGGCGCCAGCGGTGGCCACGGCGCGCTGCTGTCGGTGCGCGGGATCAGCGTGGTCATCGGCGCACCTGAGATGCGCGCGCTCGCGGCCGCGCTGCGGGCCGACCCCTCGCGTCCGTTTGGGTTTGCGCTGGTGATGCCGGTGTCCGGTGGGTGGAGTGGATTAGAGTGGAGTGGAGTGCAGTGGAGTGGAGTGGGGTGGGGTGGGGTGGTCGGAGACTCTGCCAGAGATCTTAACCCCGCTGTGGGCCACACCTCAGGTTGACTTTGAGGAGATGTGCAGTGCGCAGGTAATGCCGGAGCCCGGTGGGCGGAGGTTGGGATGGGGTGTGGTGCAGGTTGGGAGGGTGGGTGGGGTGGGGTGGGGGGTGGGGGTGGGTGGGTGGGTGAGGTGGTGGAATGGGGTCGGGGGGGTGGGTGGGGTGGGTGGGGTGGGGTGGGCAGTAAGGGCAGATCCTGCGCAACCGTTTGCATTTGAAATCCACTGACGCCGGCGCACACACACACTTGCCCCGCCGCACACACGCACCTGCCCCGCCGCACACACACACCTGCCCCGCCGCACACGGGCACCTGCCCCGCCGCACACACACACCTGCCCCGCCGCACACACGCACCTGCCCCGCCGCACACACGCACCTGCCCCGCCGCACACACACACCTGCCCCGCCGCACATACACACCTGCCCCGCTGCACACACACACCTGCCCCGCTGCACACACACCTGCCCCGCCGCACAGACACACCTGCCCCGCCGCATACACACACACCTGCCCCACCCCACACACACGCAGGCGCGGCTGCGGGCGCGCCCGCGTCTGCGCGCGGCCACGACGGCAAGCTTACGTCGATGGCGCTGCCAAGCCTGCCGGCCGCATCGGGCGGGGGCAGCCCCTCGCGGCGCAGCGGCGGCGGCAGCGGGGCCACCAGCACCAGCGGCGGCGACCCGAGCAGTGGTGGGTGTACGGTTGATAGTTGAAGAGTTGAGAGTTTTCAGCTTGCAGGTTGCTAGTAAGCACCCTCAGGGCGTGAGGGAGCTGTGGTGGGCGACCCGAACGGAGGTGTGATTCTCTTGGCTCGCACGGAACCGCAAACTTACAACCTGACTCCCCAGGCACCCCCACGCCTGTGCTATAGTGCTCCTTAAGTCCATTCTCACTATATCATCCAGCAACTGTCCAGTGCTGCCCCATTTGAGGGCTCTTTGGGTGGGGCCTCCGAACCAAGCAACGCGCTTTACAATCTGTATCCATATAACTAGCGTATGATGATGACAGATTTAACAGTCGTGTGTGACGCACCTAGGAGGCAGTGCATATATGCACACACATACACACACACGCACACACACACACGCACACGCACACACACATACACACACACACACACGCGCACACAGAGGGCCTTGAGGGCATCGCGATCGCCGTTGGAGACGGCTGCGCGTTCTTCGTGCCCCTCGTACCGCGGGCGCACAGCAGAGAGTACAAGGAGGTCGCTTCGCTGGTGGCGTCGCTGCTGGCAGACGACCAGCTGACCAAGGTGCGTTTGTGTGTGTGTGTGTGTGTGTGTCTGTGTGTTTCTGTGTCTGTGTGTCTGTGTGTGTGTGTGTGTGTGTGTGTGTGTGTGTCTGCGTCTTTGTGTGTGTGTGTGTGTGTGTGTGTGTGTGTGTGTGTGTGTTGGGGTCGAGGTTTGCGCCACGGCAGGGCGTGTGCGGAAGTTGAACTGTTGACGGTGTGCAGGCGTCCCACATGCCTGCGTGTGTAATCACCCCCACGCACCGCCGTCTCACATTGTGCCCCCAGGCCGCGTTCAACATCAAGCAGCTGCTGACGGGGCTGGGCGCGCTCCGCCGCGCGCAGGCGAGGGCTGACGAGGCGGCGCTCGACTCGCTGATGCTGGTGCCTAGGGGGGATCAGGGCGGCGCAGCCAGGCCGCCCGCGCGGGCGTACCAGCAGGTGGGAGAGAGAGAGAGAGAGAGGGGGGGGGAGGGAGAGAGAGAGAGACGAGAGAGAGAGGGGGGGGGGGAGAGAGGGGGAGACAGACAGACAGACAGACAGACAGACAAGAAAGACAGTCGGAGTAAGAAAGGGAAATTGAGAGAGAGGAAGAGAGAGATTGGCGGGGCAGGCTGTCATCCCTAGCAGGGCTGCTGTGTGGCCGTGTGTCCCAAAGAGAGCCCCGACGAGGCCGCGCTCGACGTTCTCATGCTAGTGCCTTGTGCCACCCGCACGGGCGTACCAGCAGGTGAGAGAGAGAGGGAGAGAGAGAGAAAGAGGGAAAGGGAGAGAAAGATGAAGAGACAGATAGACAGACAGAGAGAGAGACAAAGAGAGAACGGAAGAGAGAGAGTTGTCGGGCGGGCCATCAACCCGAGGGGGGCTGCTACTACTACTTCTACTACTTCTCCTACTACTGCTGCTGCTGGGGCCAGCAGGTGTAAAATACAAACACTTGATCTGCTACTTCCACGTCTGCTGGGGCCAGCAGGTTCAATGCACAAACTTTTGATCTGCGTCTGCAGGTCCTCCTCGACCTGCGGGACTCGCGGCTGCTCGTCGACGTCCGCATCGCGCTCTTCCTCGCGGAGCCAGACAACCCGGCTGCCGTGTGGCTGTGTGTGTCCCAAAGAGAGCCCCCGGCGTGGCCGCGCTCGACATGCTCATGCTGGTGCCCTGTGCCACCCATTCAGGTCCTCCCCGACCTGCGCGACTCGCGGCTGCTCGTCGACGTCCGCATCGCGCTCTTCCTCGCGGAGCCAGACAACCTGGACGTGCACGACGACGAGGCGGCCGCGGCGGGGCGCACCGGCGCGCAGTCGGCGACCAAGTATCTCGAGGTGCGTGTGTGTGGGTGTGCTCGCCGGCATGCAAACACACACACACACACACACACACACACGTACACGCACACACACAACACACACACACACAAACACACACACACACTGCCGAGGCTGCTGCGCACGCGGCCGGGCCGTGACGAGGTCGTCAGCGAGGCGATCAGTGGACCTGTCACACATTCTCTCACGCACACACACACACGCACACACACGCGCGCGCGTGCGCTTACGCACGACACAACGCAACACACATACACACACACACACACACACGCTCTGCAGAAGCTGCTGCGCGCACGCCCGGGCGGTGGCGAGGCCGCCAGCGAGGCGATCGGTGGGCTGCGGAGCGGGGCGCAGCCTCCACCTGGCACCTCCTACCCCGAAGTCCTGTCGAGGCTCGGGGTGCACAACGGCGCAGGTGACATTGGGAACTGTTTTGTTTTGCTTGTTGCATCCACTATGCCAGCGGTGACATCAGACCCACAGCTGCAGCGCAGGGCAAGTGACAATGATGACCGCAAGCTTGCATGCAAACAGTGTCAGCCATCCATAGAACGCACGGCGACTGGCAATGGCGAACATGGCGACGATCGCGAAAATGGCGACGATCGCGACGCTCGCGACACAGACCACTGCTTGAGCGGCACCGTCGGTATCGTTGCGTGGCTGAGGTCAACCTGACTCTCTCCAACGGTTTGCTTGGCCATATCTGCTGGCGGTCGCATCCAGTTCTAAAGCCGCGGGGTTGTAGCTGTGGAAGTGAATGCAGAGAAAAAGACAAGGCTTTGGGGCCCACCACTGAATGCTTTGGAACTGAATGCGGAGAGAAAGACAAGGCTTTGGGGCCCACCACTGAATGCAGAGAGAACAGCAAGGCTGTGGGGCCCCCCACAGAGCTACAGGAGCAGCAGCAGAAAGCCCACCCCCATGCACCCACGCACGCAGGCGGCAGCGGCGGCGCGACGGCCACGAGTTGCAGCACCAGCTTCGCACCACCCACGCACCCACACCCCACCCACACCCCATTCACGCACACAGGCAGCAGCGGCGGCGCGACGTCCAGGAGCGGTAGCGGCAGCGTTGCGGGTGGCGCCCACGCACACACCCACGCACGCACGCACCCATGCACGCACGCACCCACGCACGCACGCACCCACGCACGCACGCACCCATGCACGCACGCACGCACGCAGGCGGCAGCGGCGGCGCGACGTCCAGTAGCGGTAGCGGCGGCGTCGCGGGTGGCGCCCACGCACGCTCACACCCACGCACGTACGCACCCATGCACGAACGCACCCACCCACGCATGCAGGCGGCAGCAGCGGCGCGACGGCCAGGAGCGGCAGTGCCAGCGGCGCAGGTGGCAGCGGCACTGCCGGGGGAGGCGGCAGGTGGGTCGGAGGTAGCAGTAGCAGCAGTCGTGGCGCTAGCTTAGGGGCGTTCGTGCAGAGACACCCACTAGGGGGGGTACCAGGCCTACTGGCTTAGCGTGACTCTCCCTTTTTCCCCCTCCCTCCACCTCACTTCATGCATATGCTCCAACACAAACAGCTTTCTTCTATTTGAAAGTGGGATCCCCCCTAGGCCTAGTACCACCGCCCTCTAACCGCACGCACGCACCTTTCTTGGCCCCTCTTGCTCATGCACATTTCTGTCGCAGACTTTCAGTAGTGTTCGTTTGATTGCAGTCACGCGTGACCACGCAGGTCACGGCTCGGGGCAGAGCCAGACCTCCACCGGCCACAGATGGTGATCATGCCAAAACAGGCTTGTGAAATCACCGTCCACGACCGATGTCGAGCGGTTGGACTCTGCAGCTAAGCACCATTCTCCCCAACTCTACAACTCTAAAAAACAGAACGTAGAAGTCTAACTCCAGAACAGAATTTAGAAGTCCAACTCAAGTACAACAGAACGTAGAAGTCCTCGAAAAGCATAATGTAGACCACCTATCAGCAGGGTGGGTGGGTGGTATCCAAAAGGCTGCCAACGGAACATGAAGCCGCAAACTGACTGAGAAAAGGAGCGGTGCTTGCGACCCAAGAAGACGGATAGGAATCTTGGGGTGCTAGCACCATACGAGGCTTCTGTAAATCTCACTTCACACTTGAAAAGTCTCATTCGACAGAAACTCCAGTTTTCTATCCACCTAGGGTTTAAATAGAAAACCACCACAGACACCCCCTCACACGCACGCACGCCCCTGTCCCCCCTCCCCCCCTTCTCACGCACAACAGCAACCCCTCCCCCTTCCCTGCTCGCGTGCAATAGCCCACCCCCAAGCCCTCACACGTATGCACGCACCCCCACCCCTTGCTCGCGTGCAGCAGCAACCCTCCTTCCCTCCCCCTCACATCCCTGCACCTGTTCCCCCCCTTGCTCATGCACAATAGCCCCCTCCCCCCCCCCTGCTCGCGTGCAAACGCCCACCCCCAAGCCCTCACACGTACGCACGCACCCCCCCCTCTTGCTCGCGTGCAGCAGCACCCCCCCTCCATATCCCTCACATCCGTGCCCCCACACACACACGCACCCCCCACCCCCTTGCTCGCGCACAACAGCAATCCCGCGAGCGAGTCTACGCGGCGCAGCTGGCTGCCGAGCTGCGGGCGGCAGGTGTGTGATGGTCGAGTTTATAGTCCGGTATACCACTTTAATGGCGTATTAGACGTGTGTGTGTGTGTGTGTGTTTGTGTGCGCGTGTGTGTGTGTGTGTGCAGCTGGCTGCCGAGCTGCGGGCGGCAGGTGTGTGGTGGTCAAGTTTGCAGTCCCCTATTTGAATTATGTGTGTGCTCCTCCCCCCTCCCCATTCTCCTTCCTATAAAAACTCCTTTAATACAAAACTATTCGATTGGCTACATCTTCAAGCCGCAGCGTGCCCCTCCCCCCCCCCCCCCCCCCCCCCCGCCCACCCATCCCTGTGCAAGCTTGCTCTACTATACGAGGCATGCACCACCACCACCACCACACACACACACACAGACACACACATGTCTTCACAACATCATGCACCATCTTTAATACAACACGATCGATTGGCTACAACTTCAAGCCACAGCCCCTCCCTGTAGGATGACGCGTGCAAGCTCGCTCGACGAGGCACGCGCCCCCCCTGCGTGCCTTTTCAGATTGATGATGATGATGGATCTTACAGTCTGTGTGACACCAGTAATGATGTATAAGACCGGTGTCGGCGCTAGCGCCCGACACCTTAAACTCAGTTTCAGTGGGAAACTGGCTGGCTACCTGGTAGGGGTGAGGGTAAACCCCCACACGCGCGCACGCACTGGACCTAGACAGGACACTGGGCCCCCAGATCCACCCTATACCACCCAGGTAGTGACAGCAACGCATTGTTGGTGTGCGCCTGTGTTCTACTACTAGTCCCGCCGCCGCCATTGGCTCCAGCAATCTCCTCCATGCCCGCCAGCAATCTCCTCCACGCCCGCCAGCAATCTCCTATATGCCCGCCAGCAATCTCCTCCATGCCCGCCAGCAATCTCCTGTATGCCCGCCAGCAATCTCGTCCATGCATGGGCGCCGCCATGCGATCTCCATGCGCCGCGCCGCGCTCCATGCGCGCCAGCACCCGTACCACCCGCCTCATTCCCGTTCTTTAGCCATTCCCCGTGACACCTATGGCTGATCCTTGTTCCGCCGTCCCCTTTGGCATCTGTAACCCGTATCCTCTCCCTGTAGCCTCATTCCCCGTTCTTAACCGCCATCTCCATTATGGTGCCCGCCCGCTGGTGGGGCCTCGCCTCGCCCCATGCCGCACGGCTAGTGTATTGATTGCTGCGCCATCTATAATCTGCGCCTTGGGGCAGGGAACCCCTGCGCCACAACCTCCTCACAAAGCCTAGCCGCATGTGCCTCGCTTCCCATGTTTCTCAATTAACTCATCAAAATTCAGGGGGGAAAGGGGGGCAGAATAATAGTTTTCAAACCCCATCCTCCATTTTTTTCCTAAAAAGTCTCCTGCGGGGGACCCCCCCCCAAGTACACCCTGGCCTTATCTGTTGGAGCTAAAACTTGGTGGGCAGCTTCATCGCATCATCCTCATGCTTTGGTTTCAGTGGGTGACTGTAAACTCAATCCTACTCCTGAAACTGGCATCAGGAGGCGTCCACGCGCCCCGGTACGGCCCCACACTCCCAGGCTCCTTCCACGCCCTCCCAACTAATGAAACACACAAACGACCATGTATTGGGCATCTGTGTTGTCAGACGAATGCAGCGCGCCATTTCCCAGGCCAATCAGAGGTCTGCAGAGCATCCTGCCCCCCAGGGGGTGTGAACCAATGGTCCACACCAACTGCCCGGTGTGGGACCCCCTTGCACCCCCATACCCCTGCAATACATACTGTGGTCTGTGTGAGATCTGAGGGTGGATTCGGACTCCTCTTCATGAGGGGAATCCAACGTGCTCACTCCCATGTCAAACGAAGGTCTGATCCAAAAGTTACATAATTTTCTAGAAAATACCCTGGGGGGGGACCCCCCCCCGCGGCCCGGTTTGTTAGGGGTGGATATGGATGTAACTCTAAGAGGGGAACGGCATGGCGCCGGTCCGGTGTCAAACGGAGAAGTTTTTGAGTATGGGGTCGGAAATCAGGCTACCTGCCCCCCCCCCTGTCAAAATGCATGCAACATATTTTAAACAAACTGATTCGATTGGTTGCAACTTCACCGACAGTAGCAGTGACAGCAGGCATTAACAGCATCATCGGCTTTACAGAAGGGACATCTTCTTGTCCTAGCACCACCGCCCAGACCCAAGTCCAGTTCTGCCCAACTCCTCAGAAACGTGCCACAATGCTTTTTCTCTTGTAGGAGGACGCGTGCAAGCTCGCGTGCCTGGCGCGCAAGCTGTGGGTGGGGCTGGAGGCGCGACTGCGGAGGGAGGGGCTGCTGCCGGTGCTGTACGACATTGAGGTGTGTGTCTGTGTGTCTGTTTGTGTGTGTGTGAGCGTGCGCGTGTGTGCGTGTGTGTGTGTGTGTGTGTGTGTTTGTATGTGTGTGTTGAGGTTATTCACTCTCTTGCTGGCGCACAGTTGACCACTCGCCTATAAACAGATTCCCCTCAATGATGACCAGAAAAAGCCTATCTAGGTCTGCCGTCCAGAGTTGTCTGTAGGGGGCCCTCACGATATCTCTCTTGCTCTGTGTGTGTGTGTGTGTGTGTTGTGTGTATGTCGTGGTGGGATTGAATCGGATATATATGTAGGAGCGTTCCTTGAGAGCAGTGTGTACATGGTGTGTGCAGGAGCATGACAATAGCCTCGACAAAAGCGCGCACACACACACACACACACACACAAACACCCCCCATCTTCCCGATCAACAGATGCCCATGGTGTGCGTGCTCGCGTCGCTCGAGGCGCGCGGCATGGCGGTGCACCGGCCGACGTTCGAAGCGGAGCGCCAGCCAATCGTTCAGCGGCTGAAGCAAGTGAAGGCGGAGGCGGAGCGGCGGGCGGCACCGTACGTGTTCGACATCAACAGCCCAAAGCAGGCGCGCGCCTGTGTGTGTGTGTGTGTGTGTGTGTGTGTGTGTGTGTGTGTGTTTGTGTGCATATGTGTGTGTGTGTTTGTTTGCGTTGTGTGTTGTGTGTGTGTGCGCGTGTGTGCGTGCGTGTGCGTGTGTACAGCAGGTGCTGGCCTGCGCCGTGTGTGTTCAACATCAAACAAAGCAGACGGGCGCCTCATATAAGGCGTCAATAGGCCTCATTATGACCAGAGGCCCCCCCCCCACCACCACAACCACATCTCACCGCACACATGCGTATAGTGCCTATAAACACGCACGCACTCATTCCCACCACCCCTGCAGGTGTCTGGGCTGCTCTTCGAGCACCTCAAGCTGCCTGTTCCGCCGCACATCCCCCTCCTACACACACACACACACACACACACACACACACCACCAACAACAAATCCACCGCAACACATGCACACACGCACGCACACATGCACACACCCACCCACCCACCCACACACACACACACCGATGCTGCTGCTGCTGCTGCCTCTTCTCCTGCAGGTGTCTGGACTGCTCTTTGAGCACCTCAAGCTGCCCGTTCCGCCACAGGCACAGCAAAATGGAAAGTACCCGTCGACCGGAAAGGTTGGTGGTGGTGGTGGTGGTGGGTGGGTGGTGTGTGGAATGGGTTTGGGGGGCGGGAATGGGGGAAGGTGTTCAGGGTGTGAGAGAGGATGGGGGGGGGGGCGGGGGGGCAGGTGTTGAGGGTGTGAGAGGTGGGTGGGGGCAGGTGTTGAGGGGGGGGGTTAAGGGTGTGAGAGGGGGGGGCAGGTGTAAAGGGGTGAGAGGGGGGGGCAGGTGTTGAGGGGGGGGGAGTGCTAAGGGTGTGAGGGGGGGGGGGCAGGTGTTGAGGGTGTAAGAGGGGGGGGGGGCAGGTGTTGGGGGGGGGGGTGTTAAGGGTGTGAGAGGGGGGGCGGGTGTGACAGGGGGCAGGTGTAAAGGGGTGAGAGGGGAGGGGGTGAGAGGTGTGAGAGCAGGGGGGCGGGTTTCAGGGTGTGAGGGGGGGGGAGGTGTTCAGTGTGTGAGAGATCTGTGAGAGAGGGGGGGTAAGGGTGTGACATGGGGGGGGCCGGTGTCGAGGGTGCGAGGGAGGGGGGCTCTGGGGACTGGCCCGGAGCCACTCGGCATCACTCCTTCCTTTTTCTCACCTTGAGTCATGCCCCGGGGCCACCCCCTCGGGGCCATGCCAGGAGGGGGTGGCCCCGAGGCCATGCCTCCTGGCATGGCCCCCCCCCCCCCCCCCGGGCATGTCGACCCTGTAAAATAACACCCCCGCAAACCGTGTGGACCCGATTGCATGCTGTGCTTGCCGGCCTTGAGGGCCTGCCCAGCATAGTCACACACACACACACAAACACACACACCCGCGTGCACACACACGCGTGCACACACACACACGCATGCACACGCGCACGCACACACACACTCACACACACACCCTACACAGGCGGTGCTTGCCGACCTCGAGGGGCTGCCCAAGGCGCGTGGCCTGCCCACGCTGCTCATCTTGCACCGCAAGCTGGTCAAGGTGTGCGTGTGCGTGTGTGTGTGTGTGTGCGTGTATGTGTGTGTGTGTGTGTGCGTGCGCGCGTGCATGTGTGCACGTCGGATATCCACCCTCCCCCCTCCAGCGCCATGCCGCCTGCCCTCTCTCCCTCAATCTCTCACACTCTCCCTCTCACACTTTCTCCCCTCTCTCTCTCACGTTCCCCCTTTCTCACGCTCACCCACTCACTGACTTTCTCTCCCTCTCTCTCTCACCCTCTCTTACACAATCCCACTCTCCCTCTCTGTCACTCACTCTCACTCTCACTCTCTCTCTGTCACTCTCATTCTCCCATGCCCACCCACCCACCCTGTGCTGGAGAGTCAGACCTCTCTCTCACTCTCTCACTCTCCCTTTCACACTCTCTCTCACACTCTCTCTTTCGCACTCTCTCTCACACTCTCTCTCTCACTTTCTTTCTCTCAACCCCTACCCCCTTGCACCCACCCCACGTAGCTCCTTGAGTGCTTCGACTTCTCCCTCTCCTCCGCCATCCGCCGCTGCTCCGGGGAGTCCGAGCTCTCTCTCTCTCTCTCTCTCACGCCCCCTCTCTCTCTCACACAGGCACTCACTGGCTGCCTCTCTCCCTCACTCTCTCTCTCACACGCACACTCACTCTCACTCTCTCACTCTCACTCCCACCCCCTTGCATCCACCCCTCACAGCTCCTCGAGTGCCTCGACATCTCCCTCTCCTCCGCCATCCGTCGCTGCTCCGGGGAGTCAGAGCTCGACATCGACCTGGACATCGACCTCAACCGCCCTTCCAAGAAGCCGCGCGGCGACGGCGGCGGCGGCCCGAGGGGCGGCGGCGGCGGCGATGGTGAGGAGGAAGCGTTGTTAGTGGTAGAGGTTTTAGGGGTTGGTGGATGTGATTACAGTAGGTGGTGATGTGCGTGCATGTTGTATGCTGAGGTCACCCGGGGGGCGGCAGCGAAGGCGGCGGTGGCGGTGGCGATGGTGAGGATGAAGGGTTGTTAGTGGCTGTTGGGGTGTAAGGGGTGAGTGGGGCGTGATTACAGTTGGTGGTGATGTGCGTGTGTTGTATGTGTAAGGTCGCCCAGCAGCAGCGGCGGCGGCGGCGGTGATGTTGAGGACAGGGGTTGTGAGTGGTTGTTGAGGTTGCAGGGGTTGGTGGATGTGATTACAGCTAGTGGTTATGTGCGTGTGTTGCATGTTTGCATGTGTTGCATGCTGAGGCCAGCAGCAGCAGCAGTGGCGGCGGCCCCGGGGGGCGGCGCAGGTGGCGATGGTAAGGAGGAAGGGTTGTAAGTGGTGGTTGAGGTGTGAGGGGTGGGTTGATGTGATTAAAGTTAGGGGTGATTTGCGTGTGTTGTATGTTGAGGTCACCCGGGGGGCGACAGCGGCGGCGGCCGGGGGGGCAGTGGCCCGGGAGGTGGCGATGGTGAGGACAAAGGTTGTAAGTGGTGGTTGGGGTTGTAGGGGTTGGTGGATGTGATGACAGCTATTGGTGATGCGCGTGTATGTTGTGTGTTGAGTTCACGAGGAGGGCAGCAGCGGCAGCAGCGGTGGTAAGTGGTTGTTGAAGTAATTAGTAATTTTGGAGGTACCAGTCTGTGGTGATGATGTGTGCGTATGTTGTATGTTTGGTCACCAGCAACAGGGGGCGAACCACCCAACAGCCTCCCAGTGCCCAGCCTACCACCTCCCCCCCCTCCCCCCCCCCGTCCCAGGTGGGGACGGCGACATCGTGCGGCTGCGCGGGACGTACCTGCAGACGGCCGCCGCGACCGGGCGCCTCGCGATGGACGAGCCCAACCTGCAGAACGTGCCAAAGGTGTGCCAGTGATGCTGAGATGTGTGCTGTGCTGCGTGCTGTGCTGTGCTGCGTTGTGCTGTGTTGCGCTGCGCTGTGCTGCACGATGGACGAGCCCAACCTTCAGAACGTGCCAAAGGTGTGTCGGTGATGCTGGTGTGGATGTTACTCTGATGTTACTCTGATGGCGTGTCAATCATCAACGCGACCGGGCGCCTCGCGATGGACGAGCCCAACCTGCAGAACGTGCCAAGGGTGTGTCAGTGATGCTGAGATGTGTGCTGTGCTGCGTTGCATGCTGTGCTGCGCTGTGCTGCGTGCTGTGCTGCGCTGCGCTGTGCTGTGTAGAGCTGTGCTGTGCTGTGCTGCGCTGCGCTGCACGATGGACGAGCCCTGCAGAACGTGTCAAGGGTATGTTGAGTAATGCTGGTGTGGATATTACTCTGTTACTCTGATTTTACTCTCTAACTCTGATGTTTCTCTGTTACTCTCTCTCTCGCCTCGCGATGGACGAGCCCAACCTTTAGAACGTGCCCAAAGGTGATGCTGATATGGATGTTACTCTGATGGCTGCTCTGATGTTGCTCTGATGGCATGTGTGACA
>VFSX01000421.1:2500-85000 GCA_016618255.1 Chlamydomonas sp. UWO 241 | reverse complement strand
GTGATCGACTGCAGGAGCACCGAGTTTGTCGAGACGCTCATGCACAGGTGGGTTGCATGGTTGTAACCCGCAACCGCAGTCAGCCGACAGGTGGCTACTACCGCCCCTCCCACAAGTGACATCGTTAGACCGAGCTGGACTTGGGCGTACCAGGCGGTGGTACTAGGACTAGAAGGTAGTCTTTGCTGGAAAGCCAGTTGTTACTGTTACTGTACCCGCAACCCTCCCAACTGAAACGTGTGCGGCGGGCCCGCCCTGCCCCGCGCACGAGACACACACGCTCACACGCACACGCTCACACACACACACACACACACACACAAAAAGCACACCAGGGATTTCCTAGCCGGTAGGACTCCGACGAGGAGACCGCTCATAGGGAGGTTTGCTGATGGGGAGTGACCTTGGGGGGGGAGGGGGGCGGTTGGAAAGGCCGGAGAACAAGCGGGAGCCCCACGGTGGTGTAACATGGAAATATGACAGCCTGGAGATTTCACAGAGGGCTCTCAAGGAAACCCGGGGAGTCCGCGGGGGGGGGCCTATCCAGGAAGACCGGCGGCTCCCAAGGAAACCCCTGACACACACACACAAACACACACACAGGCGTCCAACAAGACTTTAAAATCGACCACACACTCCCCCACACCGCCTTCCCTGCCTCTCACCCCCCACACACCTACACAACCAGGCGCCGCTACCTCCCCAACATCAACGCGCGCGGCAACGCGGGAGCCGCGCGCGAGTCGCGGTCGAAAGCTGAGCGCCAGGCTGTCAACACCGTGTGCCAGGGCAGCGCGGCGGACCTCGCAAAGGCAGCGATGGTGAGGCCAGATTTCGCTGCACGTGCTGACACACACAAACACACACACACACAAAGGCAAAGGCGTCCGAACGCAAAGGCGTCCGACGGACTGTAAAATCGACCACACACACACACACACACACTCACACTTACTCACACACATACGCACACACACACACACTACCACCCAGGTTTCGCTGCACGCGCTGACGCACACACACACACACACACGCACACCACCACCCAGGTTTCGCTGCACGCGCTGACGCGCAAGGACCCGAGGATCGCGGGGCGCGCGGCAATGGTGCACATGGTGAGTGTGTGGTTGGTGTGAGAGCCTGCCATGCACACGTACAAGAGCCTGCCAGACACACCAGTGATGCATGCTGTCTTTTGCGTGGTGGCGATCTTGAGACGCAGAAACAGACCCCCGCAGGGCAGCTTCGGAGCGATTGTGACGCGAAAGTGTGGAGATCGCCGATTTCAGAATTTTCACACTAAAAAACGCGGCGCCCCGGCGTGGCGCCGAGGTCCCGCCAATCGAACCTCCCGTGTGACGCATGTATCTACGTCACACATTTCTGTATCACTGACACGCACACTCTGGATGCTCTTTGAGGAAACTCACACACAAACACACACACATGCACACACACACACACATACACACACGCACACGCACACACACACCCTCGCTAAAGGTGCACGACGAGTTCCTGTTTGAGGTGCGCTCCGACGCGGTGCCCGAGGTCGCGCGCGTCATCAAGGGCGTGCTGGAGAGCGTTGCGCAGCTGCGCGTGCCGCTTCCGGTCAAGCTGCAACTCGGGCGGAGCTGGGGGGAGCTGGAGGAGTACAAAGTGTGACAGGCGCCCAGCTTGATCACTCGCTCTGACCACCAGCAGGGCGTGTTATGGAAAATGCCCTGCTCTAGCAGCACTCTCTGCGCGGTTGAGGGACGAATGGGGGGGGAGGGGGTCGGCAGCTGGCGCCCTGACGGCGGTGCGGTGAAGGTGCAGTCCGCTCGGGAAGCGGGGGCGTGGGGGGGGGGCATTTACGATGACGGTGGGTTTTCTTACTGGGGTAGATCAGGGGAAGTCAGAGGGGTGAAGGGAGGGTTTCGGGACATGGGTATTACATAGGTAGGAGATGGAGATATCGTCCCCTGCTCTCAAGATGTTTGGCACGGATGGCAGGGAAAGAAGGTTGTTATACGAGTTCCGCACACGTGATGTCTCGCGTGGTCTCAAGCAGCCATTCATGCAGAAGGTTCATCACACTCTTCCACTGCAAAACAGCCCCGGCCAGCGCCAACCCCTCCAACTCGGCAGTCAAGTGTTGGCGAGCGCCGCTTGTCCCCTATTTACTGCCCTAGAAGCAGTTCCCTGGAAGCAGTTCAGCTATGGGGGTGTTTTTGAAGGGGAGGTGGCGCCACACGCGTGCGGTGGCGGGTGCGGTGTGGTCGCTGAGTAGAGTGCTGCGGCGGGTGTGCTACTAGCCCCGCTTCCGGTGGTCTGGGGGAGGGCTGTTTGGTCCCTTCATGGTTTTATACCTTGGGTCCGCCCTCTGGCCATTTGAGGGGCTGGGTGTGCAGCCTGCACAGTGGTGCTGCTTGCTTGGCGCCCGCCACCAAGTGTGGATGGCGTTACCGTGGGCTACTTGTAGCTTGATGATGATGAGAGTTTTACAATCCACTTCTGGCGGTCACACGTACGGTTCCAAAGCTCCAGTGGGACTTAGAGAAACAAGGCTCAAGGCCCACAAAAGGTCAAGCTACAAGTAGCCCACGGTAACGCCATCCACACTTGGTGGCGGGCGCCAAGCAAGCAGCACCACTGTGCAGGCTGCACACCCAGCCCCTCAAATGGCCAGAGGGCGGACCCAAGGTATAAAACCATGAAGGGACCAAAAAGCCCTCCCCCAGACCACCGGAAGCGGGGCTAGTAGCACACCCGCCGCAGCACTCTACTCAGCGACCACACCGCACCCGCCACCGCACGCGTGTGGCGCCACCTCCCCTTCAAAAAACACCCCAGAGGGAATGCCATCTAGCAAGCAGGTGCAGGCACCCGCTCGCCGTCAACGACGAGGCGCGCGCGGTGGAACTGCGCCCGCTTCCCCGCAACCTTGGCGGCGAGGAAAGCGGGCCACAGCGCCTGGTGCTGCGCCTTCTCGCGGTCACTGAGGACGTCGAAGACTGCAGTCGAGTCCACGCAGCGGTGCAGATCGTGGCGCCAGCGCACGACAGTGTCGGCCACGGCGTCAGACGCCACGGTGAAGAGCACACGCAGCACACCGCCCCCGCGTGGCTCCTCGCCGATGCCCCCGACAACAGGCTTGGCGTTGAGGAGCGACGCGGACACGACGCCACCATCAGCCGGCTCCCGCCGGCCGGTGCCACCGTAGAGGAAGCGCACGACATCCGTAGCCAGGCGGACGGGCAGGCTGGTGCCGTCCTCGGCAGCTGCAGCGATCCGCTCCGCCGCCGCCGCCGTCGCCTCCTCTTCATCTATCCGCCTGCCACCGCCCGCGAGGAACCAGTTGGCGCCGCGTGCCACCGGAATGGACAGCACGAAGCTGCGGCGCAGCGACGTGTCGCCCACACGCGCAGGCAGCCCCCCCCGGCGGGAGGGCCGGCGCGCAGATGCGGCACGCGTGGCGCCCGACGCAGGCCGCTCCGTCGCCGGCCCCCCCCCGCCGACGCCACAGGGGCAGCAGCAGCAGCGGGCCAGGCAGGCTGAGCAGCCTCGGCAGCAGGCGCAGCGCGGGGCGCCGCACTGTGGGCCGCATGGGCGCCCCAGGGACGCGGCTCACCAGGAGGCTCACCACATCCACCAGGGACGCAATCTGTTGCGCCTGCGCCTGCACCACAGCGAGCACCCCCGCAAGGGCACCGCTGTGGCCGGCGTCGGCAACCTGTGGCGCGCCCACCTGCGTCGGCGCATTCTGTGGCTGGGCGCGCGCCCTCGCCTCCCTGTCCAGCAGCCCCCCTACCAGGCGTCTGATGTCTGCCTGCCCCGCGCTGAGGGCGCGGAGGGCGTCTGTGGTGTCGGCCGAGGCCGAGATGTGGTTGCTGGCGTCGCCATGCAGGTGTTGCGCAGCCTCCGCGTATGTGGCTGCCCCCCGCGCCCCGTGGAGCGCCGAAAGCTGTGTCTGTGTCGCATCCACGCACGCGCGGTGGCGTGGCGGGGAGTCTGAGCCGGGGGAGCCGCTGCTCACCGGTGATTCTGTGGTGGTGGCCGCGCGGGCGATGAGCGCGCCGGCGGCCGCACTGTGTTTGCGCGCCTTAGAGCGCGTCATGAGTCATGGGAGCAAGCCATGTTGAGCTCGCAGGAGCGCTGGCTGCGCTTGACCTTTTGTGGGCCTTGAGCCTTGATTCTCTAAGTCCCACTGGAGCTTTGGAACCGTACGTGTGACCGCCAGAAGTGGATTGTAAAACTCTCATCATCATCATATCCCCGATCGGAGCACTAGATCCGATCCCAGGCCTGATCCTACACGCCCTGCAGGGCGGTCGCTGTGTCATGCCCCCCCCCACCCACCCGCCACCACACACACATTCCATTTCTGGATCTGTCGACACACAGAGGAGGGCGGGCACTATGAGGCAGGCTTGGCATTGGCAATTTGCAGCAATACCCTGGGGTGGGGGTCGAAGTGAGGTACTGATCAGGTGGGAGTGCGCCTGTGAATGCTAAGTTGGGAGTGCGCCTGCATATGAATGGATGTGCGGTTTAGGGAGCACGGTTTTGACACGCTTGCAACACGAAAACCCCACCCAAAAAACAACCCACCCCAACCAAAACTGTGGAACCACGCTACCTTACAGCTGTGGGACCAAGCTCCCTTCCTAACTGCTTATGGTGCCAGATCGAGAGGGCGATGATGCTGCGCATGTGGGCGCGGCTGCAGGCGGTGCGGTTGTCGGGGGAGTGACCGGAGGCATCGTGGCAGTGTCTGCCACGCAAGCCGCCATCGCTGCTGCGGGCTTTGGATCTGGAAGAATCATTGCAGGCTCCACGGCAGCTGCGATGATGGGTGAGGCGAGCCAAATGAGGATGCATGGATGCACAATACGCGTGCATGCGTGCAGCTGCAGCATGCACCCCATCCAGCCTGTTGTTAAACGTGCTCACGTTGAACAACACTGGCTACTAGTTGCAAGAGGTTGGGTTTGTGAGAGGGGAGGTGGTGCCACACGTGCACGGTGGTGGTGACGCAGCAGGGGGGCTGCTGGGGGCACAGATAGGCAGGCCCGAGGTGGCCTCTAGTTAGGTAGGCTGGTAGGTGGACGTTCGTGTCACACAAGGTCATGGCTTGCAACTACTGCGGTGGGCCTGGAGCGTTCAGGTTGGTGCTGTAGGATCCTTAAAAGTAGGTTTGTGTCTCCCCTTCATTCTTATGACTTCTTTGTCCCTCTCTGGAACTTCGGAACTGAGCACTGGGATGCAACACCTCATTAACACCACAACCACCCTCGTAACTGCTGAGGCTGTGGCTACGGGCGGCGGCGTGGCAGCCGGAGGCGCGGTGGCGATGCTGCAGAGCGCCGGGGCGGTGGGGCTGGGTGCCGTGGCAACTGCGTGCGTGGCGGTTGTTGGAGCAGCCATCGGGGCAGTGACGCTGGGAGGGGTCAGCCTGCTGCTGTGCTTTGAGTTCCGAGCGATGAACGCCACCAGTTTGCGGAACTCGACAAGGCAGCGAGCGCGTGCGATGGACCGCAGCCCGGGAAGTTCATGGTGGTGACGAAGAAGTTTCATGCGTTTGACACGGAGGAACAGGCTCTGCGCTTCTTCCACGAGCTGCCCGTGCTCCTCGCAAAGGTACTTGCATCTGTGTGTGTGTCTGGATGGGTGGGTGTGCGTGCAAACTGTGAACGGTGTGGTGCAATGCGGGTTTCTGAACCGGCGACCGCGACTCCGAGGAATCGGGCGAGGGTCCGCGCCCCCACTATAGCACCCTTACCAGGGCCGGCATGTGCTGCGTCTTTGCAGTGTGGGGGGTGAACGTGAGCTGTTCCTGGTACCAGACAACCAAGGACTGTACACGGGCTGTGCATGTCAACTGTGCACACAAAGTGCGCGGTGCCGAGCGCAGCCCGTGCACAGCCCCTGCCTTGCCCCTGGCTCTGGAAGGGATCCTCACCGCCACTTCTGCAGCGGCAAACCCACGCCACCCACCACCACCCCACAACCTCTGCCAGGTCATGTTCTGCCCGGCCGGGCGCGAGCTCCAGGCGCGCGGTTGGAACGGGCTGGCGAATGACACCATCCGGCGCCGCCACGCCGCCGCCATGTACGGCTTCACCCCGCGCCACGGCCTGAGCGGCTTTGTGCACGAGCTGCTGCGCCCCGGGAATGTGGTCGCGCTGCACAGCGCGAGCCACAAACGCTTTGTGCGCATCATCGGCGACCGTATGGATGCGCGGGGCGGAGTCAGGGACGCAAACAAAGTGCCGGACGACTGAAACTCGGAGCGCCTCACCGTCGTGGACGCCGGCCACGGCATGATCACGCTGCACTCGCGCTCGCACAACCGCTTCCTGCGCATGGAGGGCAACGGCGCGGTAAACGCGTGGGGCGCCAGGGGCGTGGGCCTGCTGCCTGACACGTGGGACTGGGAGCGTTTCTGTGTGGCTCGTGAGGCGTGCGTGAGCGGTAATCGACCGGGAATAAAGTTGGCAGGTCGGACTTGCAGGCAGGTCGCTCCCATCAAAGCCCCAAGACAGTCTCCACTGTCACTGCAACTGACACAACAACAACACATGGCTTTTGTGCTGTGCGTCAAAGGCATTTATGAGGGGGAAGCGGGGTCGTAGCGGCTCATGCCGATTGAGTAGCAGCTTACAACGATTCAGTTGTTGGAATAAGCTTGTGGTGTTCAAGGAATGACCATCAGAGTTTGGGGTGGGGGTGCAAGTGGAAACACGTGAGACGCAGGGGCATGTGAGCTTGGCTTGTGTTGATGTGGAATGACGGCGCGGTTGTTCAGCTCCTGTCTACTGCGACGCGTGTCAGTCTGTCGCCAGTCAACCAACCTGCCCCTCCAATCTCCAGCAGCACTTGCTTCTGCAGTATCAATGGTCTCACGGGTGCCTGCATCGCAGACGCATTTGAATTCTCATCTAAGCATTCTATGCGAGGCACTTCAGCTACCCACCTACTTCTGCACGTCAGCCTCGGAGCTAGGCCCCAGCAGCTGCACCATTCGAGCAGCAATTGTGACTACTACCGTACGAGGGGCCACACATAGAGTGCCTCAGCTGGAGACCCAGGCCCTAGCAGCTGCATCACAGAGGGGTACTGGTGGGAGCCGCGACACCCGCGGCACAGCAGCAACGAGTGCCACCAGGACGTCTGCTGTAACTGGACTGATGTCCCTGGCAAGTTATTTATTATTATATATTATCAGGGGGGGGCAGGGAAGTTAGGAACAGACCCAACGTTGAAGATCTTCGAATTTTCTCACTGGACCGGCGCCATGCCCTTTCCTTCCCTAAATGAGGAAGAATTCCACTCTAAAAATATGGAAATGGGGGGGGCGGGGGACCGTTTCTCAGAAGTTTTATGTACGTTTTTATTCTGACATCCGCTCGTCAAGAGAGTTGGTGTGCTGGATTCCTCTCGTCAAGAGGAGTACAAATCCACCCTCAGAACCCCCACACACCCAATAGGTAGTGCAGTGGTGTGGGGGTGTAAGAGGATCCACACCAGGCGATTGGTGTGGACCACTGGTTCACACCCCCTTGAAGCCAGAATGCTCTGCAGACCTCCAATTCGGATGGGGAAGGACGCGATGGATTTGTCTAACGACAGGGATGCCAAATCCATGGTCATTTATGTGGTTCGTCGTTGGGAGGGTGTGGAAGGGACCTTGGTGTGTGGGGCTGCACCGGGGCGTGTGGCCGTCTTCCGAGGCCCATTTCAGGAACAGGATTGGGTTGTGCAGCATCCCAAATAGTGCGATGAAATGGGAACAATGTCACGAAGCTGCCCACCAAGTTTCAGCTCCAACAGATAAGGTCTGGGTGTACGGGGGGGGGGGGGCAGGCCCGTTTTGAAAATAATGCAGTGCTGGGTCTGAAAAAAACTATTCTGCCCCCCCCCCCCTGTATATTATATATATTATATTATTTATTAATAGGCAGGATGGCAGTGCCGCCCATGTGTTGGGTGACACTGGTCTCGAGATCCCCATCTGATCCTTCCTTGGGAAGGCTTGTATGGTGGCTAGCTGCTCCCCAGCAACACCACTGCACCACTTCTGGGAGTAGATTGCTGCAATTTGCTGGTTTGGGTGTCGAATTTCGGTGGTTTGGAAAACCATTGGAAAACGTCTAGCAAATTCCGAGCAAATTCCTGTAGTCAAATTTCGTAAACGGTTTCGAATGTACAACATCCGTCACTAGCACTGGCGACAATGCCTACGATTTAATTGCGATTTGATTGCGATTTAATTGCGATTCTGCTGAACACGGTCTTCCCATGGAACATAAACTCACACCTGCGCTCTCCGGCTCTCTGTCCACTCTCTCTGTTGTTTACCCCAATATGTTTATTGTGGGGATTTCCTGGAGGAAGGGACATCGCTGTACTGATGGCCGAGATTGCAGCCGCGGCCGCGATTGCGGCGTCTATGAATACCGCCGCCGCACTGCAAGCCACTGCCGTTGCGATGGGATTTGGCCCTGGAGGCATCGCAGCAGGCTCCATGGCAGCAGCGATGATGGGTGGGTGAGCCAACAGCATGCACAATACATCATCAACATGCGTTGCAGCATGGATGCATGCACCCCGGGGTCACCCCGACCAACCCCAACCTTCTGCACCACCGGTCGCTGAACAACAATGATGATGATGATGAGAGTTTTACAATCCACTTCTGGCGGTCACACGTACGGTTCCAAAGCTCCAGTGGGACAACAAGTAGGCCAAGAGGTTGCAAGAGGTTTGGGGAAGGGGGGGCATGGGGGGGAGATCCCCCGTGATCATGAGCACGGGTGTGAGGAGTGGTGGGGGCACGCGTGCCACAGGTGGGGGTGGCGCAGGCCCTGGTTCACTGGATGTCGAGGGGGACCTTCTTGATGCTCAGCCCTTTACAACCAACTTGGGTCCTCAAGTTGGTCTTAGTCTGGTGCCCTTGCCCTTATCTGCGGTGCTGCAGGATCGGCGTATTGAAATTGGTCTGTCACCCCGTTCAGTCCTGCGGAAGTCACAGGCCACTCAGATGACCCCTCTGATTTCCATTCTGATGGCCGCTCTGATGGTCACTCTAACGAACAATCTGATTGTCCCCCTAAAACTTTGGAACTGAGCACCGCATGCGACAACTCATCAACGCCACCACCACCACCACCACCCATCGTAGCCGCGGAAGCTGTGGCCGGAGGAGGCACCGTGGCAGCCGGAGGCGCGGTGGCCATGCTGCAGGGCGCCGGGGCAGTGGGGCTGGCTGCCGCTGCCCCTGCGGTGGCCGCGGGGGGCGGCGTGGCAGCCGGAGGCGCGGTGGCATCGGGGCTGGGTACCGGGGCAATGGGGCTGGTTGACGCTGCCCCTGCGGTGGCCGCGGGGGGTGGCGTAGCAGCCGGAGGTGCGATGGCAATGCTGCAGGGCGCCGGGGCAGTAGCGGGGCTGGCTGCTGCTGCCCCAGCAGCCACAGTGGGGACAGTATTTGGAGCATCGACAAGTGTCGTAGTGCTGCCAGTACTGGCCATGGTCGGCCTCCTACTGGTCGTTAGGTCTGTGGAGCAAGCAGCAGGCGCGCGTGAAGGACCGCAGCCGGGAAAGTTCATGGTGGCGACGAAGGGGGGATGGGGCAAAAATGTCACATTTTACGCCTTCGAGTGCGAAGACGAGTCTCTCCGCTTCTTCCACAACCTGTCCGTGGCACTCCCAAAGGTACTTGCTGGTGTGCGTGCGTCTTTGTGGGTTTGGGTGCGTACAAACGGGTAGGTTCAGCACCCGGAACGGGTGCTGAACCGGCGACATCGGCTCCAAGGATTTGGGTGGGATTCCGCACCCCCACTCCCACGGCAACACACGGCACCCCACAGCTGCTTTAGGCGCCTTTTTAAACCCCGCCATGACCACCACTGATGCCCCACAACCACTTATGCAGGTTGTGTTCTGTCCCAACAGGCGCGAGCTCCAGGTGGGCGATTGCGATGACTGCGATGATGCGATTGACACCATCCGGCACCACCATGCCTTCCTATACGGCTCCTCCCCACGCCATGGCCTGAGCGGCTTTGTGCATGAGCTGCTGCGCCACGGGAACGTGGTCGCACTACACAGCACGAGGCACAACCGCTTTTTGCGCCTCGTCGACGACCGCATGAACGGCTACGGCGGGCAGAAGGATGCAAACAATCGGCTGTACACATCTTCACCGTGGTCGCCGCGGGGCCACGGCAGATCGCGCTGCACAGCGCGAGCCTCAATCGCTTTGTGCGCGTCTTGGGCGACCGCGTGGATGCGCGGGGCGGTGTCAGGGATGCGAACGACCTGCCGGACGACTGGGACTCGGAGCGCCTCACCGTGGTGGACGCCGGCCACGGCATGGTCGCGCTGCACTCGCGCCCGCACGGCCGCTTCCTGCGCATAGAGAAGGACGGTGCAATGAGCGCGAGGGGCGTAAGGGACGTGGACCTGCTGCCGGACGCGTGGGACTTGGAGCGCTTCTCCGTGCGGCTTGTGCAGCTTGCTTGAGCGGTAATCGACCGGGACCAAAGTTGGCGAAGCATCTGCGGGCAGATCGCTCCAATCGACGCCCCAACACAGTCGCCAATGCCACTGCAACAGCCTGAGCAACAACATCACGTGGCTTCCGTGCGTCTATGTACGTGTTGGGGGCACAGCTGGGGCGTCTACGTAGGAAACGTAAGGGGGGGAGCGTAGCGGCTCATGACAATACAGTAGTAGCTCACAAGGATTCAAGTTGTTGGAACAGCGTGGTTTGTAGGGACGACCATCAGAGTTTGAGGTGGCGGTGCAAGTGGTAGCACGCGAGACGCAGGGGAGTGTGAGCTTGGGTTGTGTCAATGTTGAATGGTGGCGCAGTTGTTCGGGTCTCCTGTCTACTCACTCTACGGCGTGTCAGTCTGTCGCCAGTCAACCCCCTGCCCCATCTCTTGCGGCACTGATTTCTGCAGCAGCAATGGTCGCACGGATGCCTGCATCGCAGACGCGTTTGCATTCTTGTCTAAGCATGGTGTGCGAGGCAATCCAGCGTTCGGCCAACTGCACCTCAGCTGGAGACCCAGATCCCAGCAGCTGCACCAGCAGAAGTGTGCGGCACAGCAGCACAAGTGCTGAAAGGCCGTCTGCTGTAACCGGGCTGCCCCTGGCAAGTTCCTGGGTGCCGTATGTCGGGCGACACTGGTCGTCAACATCCCGAGGTCCCCTTTCAAAGTTTGATCCTTCCTTGCAGGGTCACCTCCCCTTTCAACACATTCCCTAAACACACATTCCATGCTGGTCACACATCGTTGTTGTCGAAAGCGTAACACAACGGGAGCGCCTAAACCCTGAGTAAAAACACAAGACCAGAAAGGCTGCAGCCAGCAAGGCGATGACACACAGCCCCCCAGCACAGTCCCCCGTTGTGAAGAACCGCAAAGAACTACCCCACACGGTTCTGAGAGCCAATCACAGGCACGCAAGCCCATGCCACATTCGACAATCACTGAGGCGGCACGCCCTCAACTCCTCCGCCACCCCCGGGGCCCCACACGGCCCGGAGTGCCTCAGCACCATCCCTCTCACCCTGACAAAAGTAGCATTGCCCCCCGCTGGAGAGTTGCGTCGCATAAGCGGATCCTGCAAAGGGGCAAAACCAGAGCCAGAAAAAGTCGAGGAACCTCCGGTCCGCAAGGAAACCTTGGGGTGTACACACATAGTTAGGCTTCCCCCCACACAAAAGCTCTGGCCCGTGAAAGTAGAGAAGCCACATACGGCCGTAAGAAGTCAAGAGCACATAGGGAGCTAGGCATAGGGAGCTAGGCCTAGGGAGGTAAGACATACATAGGGGGCTGTGACCGATTTCCTGGTGGTGTGGGTCGAATTTCGGTGGTTTCGAAAACAACCAGCACTGTCGTCTCGTGCTACCTGCTTATTGCGATTTAATTGCGATGCAATAAAGATTTAATCGCGATTGAATTGCGTCAAGCCGGCACGGTCTTGACACGGAAGACAAAACCCATGCCAGCGCTCGTGTTTGCTTGCCACACCGTGCGCCACTGTTCGTGACCACACTGTGAAAATCTCTGCTGTGTTGCCACTATTATATATATTGAGAGGAGGGGACCGCTAACGTCGTCGAAAACGTAACACAACGGGAGCGCCTAGACCCGCTCACTGATGGCCGCGATTGCTGCCTGTGCGATGGGCTTTTGCCCTGGAGGCATCGTGGCAGGCTCCACGGCAGCAGCGATGATGGGTGAGTGAGCCACATCATGCATTATACAACATGCGTGCAGCTATGCATGCATGCATGCACGCACTCCGGGGTCGCCCCAATTTCCTGCAGCCTCTCTTAGAACAACATGGCCTACTTGTTGCGAGAGGTTTGGGGGGGAGGGGGGGGGGCTAGCACGGGTGTGAGGAGAGGTGGTGCCACACGGACACGCGTGCGGTGGGGGGATCGTGACGCGACGGGTCACAAGCCCCTGGTTTCACCGGGTGTCGAGGGACCTGAGTAACGCAGGTAACTCAGGTCCTTTACAACAACCAGCTTGGGTCCTCAATTTGGTTAAAGTCTGGGTCCCTTGCCCTTATCTGCGTTTCTGCAGGATTGACTTTTTTAATCGGGTTTGAATAGGTTTGTGTCTCCCCCTACATTCTTAGGACAGTCTAACTGAGTCGGACCACTCTGATGACCACTCGGACGGCCACTCTGATTGTCCCCCTAGATCTTTGTAACCAAGCACGGTAGTAACAACTCATCAACAACAACTCAACAACGCCACCACCCTCGTAGCCGCGGAGGCTATGGCCGGAGGAGGCGTGACAGCCGGAGGCACGGTGGCGATGCTGCAGAGCGCCGGGGCAGTGGCGGGGCTGGGTTTTGCTTTTCCTGCTGTGGGGACAGTTCTCGGAGCAATGGCGATGGCATGGGTTGGCCTCCTACTGTCCGTTGGGTCTGCGGAGCAGCAGGCAGCGATCGCATGTGACGAACCGCAGCCCGGGAAGTTCATGGTGGTGACGGAGGAATGGTGGAGCAAGTATGTCGAATTTCACCCCGACCGCAAAGACGAGTCTCTCCGCTTCTTCCACGATCTGTCCGCGTTACGCCCAAAGGTACTTGCCGGTATGCATGTGTCTGTGTGGGTTTGGGTGCCTACACAGCCAGAACAGTGTGCTGCAATGCGGGTGCTGAACCGGCAACCGTGGCTCCCACGAGTTGGGCGAGGGTCCGCGCCCCCACCCCGAAGGCACCCCCACGGCCGCTTTAGACGCAGCCAAACCCTGCCATTACCACCACTGATGCCCCACAACCACTGCAGGTAGTGTTCTATCCCAACGGGCACGAGCTCTTGGTGGGCGATTGTGATGGCAGTTGTTCGATTGACGGCATCCGGCACCACCACACCTTCCTGTATGGCTTCTCCCCGCGCCACGGCCTGAGCGGCTTTAAGCACAAGCTGCTGCGCCCCGGGAACGCGGTCGCACTACATAGCACGAGCCACAAGCGCTTCCTGCGCATGGCCGGCGACCGCGTGGACGGCCTCAGCGAGCACAGGGACGCAAGCGATCAGCTGTACAACTGGGAGCTCTTCACCGTGGTCGACGCGGGGCTGGGTCAGATCGCGCTGCACAGCGAGATCCACAACCGCTTTGTGCGCATCATTGGCAAGCGCGTGGACGCGCAGGGCGGAGTCAGGGACGCGCACGACCTGCCGCACGACTGGGACTCGGAGCCTCACCGTCGTGGACGCCGGCCACGGCATGGTCGCGCTGCACTCGCACTCGAGCGGCGGCTTCCTGCGCATGGAGAAGTGCGGCGCGGTCAGCACGTGGGGCGCCAAGGGCGTGGACGTGCTGCTAAACGCGTGGGACTCGGAGCGCTTCTCCGTGCGGCTTGTGCGGGGAAAGCATTGGAGCTGGTGGCCACTGCCGATGCTGCTGCTTCTGCTGGTGCTGCTGCCGATGCTGGCATAGCATGTGCGGCTCGTGAGTAGTAATCAACCGGGACCAAAGTTGGCGACGGATCTGCTGGCAGGTCACGCGAATCGAAGCCCAAACACAGTCACAACTGCCACTGCCACTGCAACTGCCTGAGCAACAACAACAACACGTGTCTTCCGCGCGTCCGTGCTGGGGACATATCTGGGGCGTCTACGCGGGAAACCTCGAGGGGGAGGGGGTGAGGGGCGTGGCGGCTCACGATGATTCAGTAGCAGCTCGCAACGATTCAGTTGTTGGAACAAGCATGTGTTGTTGTAGGAATAACCATCAGAGTTTGGGAAGGGGGTGCATGTGGTGGCACACGAGATGCAGGGGCACGTGAGCTTAGGTTGTGTCGATGTTGAACGGCGGCGGCTCGGTTATTCAGGTTTTCTGTCTACTGTGACGACGTGTCAGTCTGTCACCAGTCAACCGCCTGCCCCATCTCGTGCTGCACTGATTTCTGCAGCAGCGAAGGTTGCACGGATGCCTGCATCACAGACGTTTTTGCATTGTCATCTAAGCATTCTGTGTGAGGCCGCCGACTTCTGCACGTCAGCTGCTGCACCAGGTGGGGGGGCGATGGTGACTACTACCACGCGAGAGCCCACACAAAGAACAGCTGGAGACCCAGGCCCCAGCAGCTGCAGAGGGATGGCAGTGCCGTGTGACGCAAGGACATCTGCACCCACTGCTCTGCCCGCTCGCACATTCCAGTCCTGGGTCTGCCTGCCACACAGAGGCGCGGGAGGTCACCTACAACTGCGACACACGCGCGTGTCTTCGCAGTGTCTCTCTCTGCCTTGAACTACCTCTACCGGCGACTTGGCCGTCTCTTGGTCTCTACTGCTCTACTGCTTCCCGGCTGCCGCGCACACGAACCGCCGCGCCACCACCACCATCACGCCGCCGCCACCCCCTCCATCACTACTTCAGCAGGCGCTTGGCCGGCGTGCGGCGCGGGATCTTGCGCTGGTGGTTGAGATTCTGGTACGCCCAGTGGATGTGGCGCGGCAGCAACGCCCCGGTGTGACCCTCCTCTGACGCGAGCACACTGCAGCGGGCAAAGGGGGAGTGGGGGGGCACAGTGGGTGTTGGTCAGTGGGGCGCTGGTGGAGGTGGTGGCATCATGCGTGTTATGAAGACACGCGACGGGCGTGTGCAGTGGGCAATGGAGGGATTGTGTGCGAAGCCGAAACATTAGCTTCTGGGGTGTGGAAGCTGCCAGACCCGCTCCCCTAGCCAGGTGGTGGTGGAGGTGTTCCCAGTGGGAGTGGCATCAGCATTGACTCAGCAAAGACTCGCCATCATTAAAGTAGTACATAGGGGGCCCCTAAAGTGTAGGCTGTCTCATCCGCACTAGGGGGCCCCTGAAGGCCAGCAGCTTCCCTCCTCCACATTATACACGTATCTACAAGGCGGGGTCGCCTCAGTCGAGCCACTGGTGTGCAGATCTGTCTTACCGCGCGCTCTCGACGAGCTCGCCTACAAACACCTTGCCGATGCCCGAGAGCCCGACAAGCACTTGGTCTTTGATGGGCACGTTGCCGAGCAGCGAGGCCACAACCTGGGGCATGGGTGATGAGGTTGAGAGTTTGAGGTTTGGGGATTTGGGGTTTCATGTGTTTGGGGTTTAGTAGACCGCGGGGCCAGACAGGGGCCCGTGTCTCCGAGGCTTCTTTCCCCAAGGACACGTCATGCATACTAATCATTGATTAGTTAGCAGTGTTGATGGCGTATTATTTGGTTGCTGAGCAGCGCCGACACCGCTTGGCATCGTTTAGCAGGGCAGTGTCTCCGTTGGCTACCCCGCCATCCCCGCTTTGAGGGCGAGATTTGCCAATTGGGGCCGGTGCCGCGGGGTGGGAATCTCGAGAAAACAAAGGTGCGAAAACACACGCACACACGCACACACACACACTGCACAGACACACACACCACACACACTCTCTCTCTTCACTCTCGTCCGCTGCTGCCCAGCTTTCACGACCCCTCCCCCCCCACACCATGCACGCACACACGCACGCACACGCACACGCAGACACACACACCTTGTGCCAGGCACACAAGCGCGCACACACACACACAAACACACGCAAACACACACACACGCACACGCACACACACACACACCTTCTTCACTTTGGGGCGCGGCAGCGATGATCGCCGATAGCTCTCATACCGCGCCATCTGCATCTCTGTCAGAGAGTCAATGATGCTGCGCGTGCAGGGTGTGTGGGGACGGGGAGGGAGGGCGACGCGGGGGGGTGAGAGCTGGGTAGCAGCTGGCGAGAGTGGAGTGTGTGTGTGTGCGTGTTATAGGTGTGTTTGTGTGTGTGCTTGTGTGACCTTGACACAAGGTGTGTGTGTGTGTGTGTGCATGTGTGATCCCGACACAAGGTGTGTGTGTGTGTGTGTGTGCATAGTATGGGGGGAGGGGTCGCCTACATAAATCTGCGCACCGCTTCTTCTCCTCCATCTTCTTCTTCTCCAACGCGTCCGCTGCCGCCGCTTCTGCTGCGGCCGCGAACGACATGCCCGCCGTCCCTGCAGACGGGCCAGCCCCAGGGTCGCCGCTCGGGCCCGCCATCTCCTCGTCCCTGCATGTGTTAGGTCGCCGCCGGAGCACGCACGGGCACACGGCCGTGAGGGGGGGGGGGGTCGCAGTCGGTTCACGGATGGACGGGGCGAGGCGAGCGCATGGACGACGTGTGAAGGCCCGCGGGGTTGAGAGGGGGGGCTCATGCATGCGCCGCGCTTGCATGCATGGCGCATGCATGGCGCATGTATGTGCTCAACTCACTCGTCGAACGCCTCATCAAACGCATCATCGAACTCATCCACCTCGCCATCCTCGCCCTGCTCTTCTGCTGAAGGAGGAGGTCGTCCTGATGCTGCTGCGCCGGCCTGTTCTCCCCCTGCTGCTGCACCGCCCCCTGTTCCGCCTGCTGCCTTCTCTTCTTCGGCCTCCTCCGTCGCCTCCTCGTCCTCCGTCGCCTCCGAATCCTTCTCACCGCCCTCCCCCGCCAAGGCCTCTACATCGCCCCCGCCCCCGAGAGGGGCTGTCTTTCCGGACCCCCCAGCCACTACGACGGGCGCGGCGCCCTCATCTTCACTGGCCGCATCGTAGTCGTCCTCGTCGTCCATCTTTTTGCGAATGCATGGGAGTTGCGATCTCCATGCCCACACATGCATGCCCACGCATGCAAGTCGATTTCGCCGTAGGCTATTGGTTGTTGAACCTCACAGGCTTCAACGTGAATGCTCCTAAGGTGCAGCGCACTCAGGCTCCCCACCAGTACCACTAGCAGCCGCCTGATCACTGGCCGACGAGCGCAAACAACAACATCACTGGCAGCAGCCATGACCGCGAGCACAACACACAACCTGCAAGTTGTTCAGGGCCTCGCACCTGCACAGCTTTGGACCTTCTTTGCGGGGCTGAGTGATCTGCCACGGCCAAGCAAGCAGGAGCACAGGTGCATGGCGTGCATGGGTGTCGGTTTCACTCATGTGCATGGCATGGCGTGCATGCGTGTTTGTGGTATATTTTACAATCTCGTTGGACGCGTTTGTGTGTGTTTGTGTGTGTGTGTGCGTGTGTATGCGTGTGTGTGCTCGGGCAGCTGCATCCTTCGCGAGGCCTGGGCCTGAGGCTTGTCATGCGCGACGAACCTCATGACGCACCTCCCCATGCTCACAGGGTACTATCTCTGGCTGCCGACAAACAAGTCTGTTGCACAGATGCACAGACACACACACAAACCCACCCACCCGTTTTCTCGTCTACCGGGAACAGGCACTCGAGCAGAGGCACAGCAGAGGCACAGCTTTGCGCTCGGCGCGGCTGGTCCAGCAGGTCCCTCCCTCTCTCCCCTCTCCCCTCTCCCCTCCCTCCCTCTCCCTCTCCCTCCCTCTGCCTCCCTCTCCCTCCCTCTCCCTCCCTCTCCCTCCCTCCCTCGGTCCAGCAGGTCCTCCCCTCTCCCCCCCTCTCCCCCTCTCCCCCTCTCCCCCTCCCCCTCTCCCCCTGTCCCCCTGTCCCCCTGTCCCCCCCTCTCCCCCTCTCCCCTCGCCCCTTATCCCTTAACCCCCTCTCCCCCTCTCCCCTCTCTCCCTCTCCTCCCTCCCCTCACCCCCACCACCGCCACACCCTCCCCCCGCAGGGTGCTCTCCTGGCTGCAGGCGTTTGCCGATGAGCGGCAGCTCGTGTGGCGACGCGACGCCACCGGCAACATGGTCATCTGCCGGCCGGGCAGCGCGGGCGGCGAGGCAGCGCAGGCGGTCTGCGTCCAGGGTGCGTGTAGCTGGCGGGCATATGGAGGAGATTGCTGGGGGGAATGACAGTGGCGTGGCTAGTAGTATAACACACGCGCGACACGAACCTCTGCGCAGGAATACTTTGCCGGCGGTTTGCGTCCAGGGTGCGTGCAGGAACAGGCCATCGGGGGATCCACGGTGTGTGTTGAGGAGCCGTTGGCCCCTACAACTAACAGACAACTATCTTATAGGAGGCAGCGCCTGCGGTCTGCGTCCAGGGTGCGTGTAGCAATAGGCCATCGGAGGGTTCACGGTGTGCGTTGAGGAGCCGTTGGATCTTGCAACAACCCTACTACAGCCCCAACGTCAGAGACGCGCAAGTCAAGGCAGTCAGAACGCCTGAGGCGGTCAAGGTGCGCCTCAGGCGGTGGTGGACGCTTAAGGTGGCGCCTGAGGCAATGCCTTAGGCGGTCGGGGTGCGCGTGAGGCGGTCTCGGCGTGCCTGAGGCGGCGCCTCATCCGCGCAGGTTAAGGCGGCGCATGAGACATCACCTCAGGCGTTAGGAATGTGGTAGGGCAAGTAAGGCGGTATGCTTCAGTGCACTGGGCGTGCGCACCAGGCCCCCTGCCGTGCCTAAGGCGGTGGTCACGGCGCGCGCGCCGGAGTGGGTTGGGTTTTTATGCCAGGTTTTCGCCAGTTTTTTCTAGTTTTTTTTGTCAGTTCTTTGCCATTTTTTTGCCAAGGTTTTGCCGGGAATTCTGCTTGAGCGCGCTTCTGCAGCGACAGCCGTTGTGCCGAGAGCCTCTCAGAACTAACCAAGCGAGGATAGGCGGTAGCGTGTCACACCGCACCGCGCCCCCCTGCCGCCGGCCCTCTCTCAGGCCACATCGACATGGTGACCGAGAAGAACGACGGCGTGCATGCGCAACACGCACACACACACACACGTGCACGCACACACCTGTCCTCTCAGGCCACATCGACATGGTGACCGAGAAGAACGACGGCGTGCATGCGCATCACGCACGCCCCCCCCCCCCCCCCCACACACACACACGCACACGCACATGCACACACACACACACGCCGCACACGCACACACACACGCACACTCACACCCACCCACCCACCCCCACCCCCCACACACGCACGCACCCACCTGTCCCCTCAGGCCACATCGACATGGTGACCGAGAAGAACGACGACGTGGTGCACGACTTCCTCTCCGACCCAATCCGCTTCCGCCTCGACGGCGAATGGCTCAAGGTGGACGGGTTGAGGGGGTTATTACCGTCCGGGCGGTCAGCCTTGGCGTATAGTTACCGTTTTTTGCCCCCCCGCGAAGCTAAAAACTAATATAAATCGTCGAAAATCGCGATTTGGGGCGTCAAAACAACTATAAACGACGAAAAACGACCCCCGCAATCGCATTTAACAAATATAAGTTCGACCCCCCCGCGAAGGCAAACAATATGGACGGTAAGGTGGTTTGGGTTTTATGGGTTTAGGGGTCCAGATGGCTTGTCGACTTCCTAAACGACCCGATCAGCCTCGACGGCGAATCGCTCAAGCAGTGGTTTTGTTTTCAGGATTTTCAATTGTTTTTTTGGAGCCATTTGACTGAGAATCCGGCTCCATGGCTCCCCAATACAGTTACAGTTACATCGGCTTTCCAGCAAAGACTACCTCTAGTCCTAGTACCACCGCCTAGACCCAAGTCCAGTTCTGGCCCTAACAATTACTTGTGAGGGGCGGTAGCCACCAGCCGGCTGCCTGCCAACGTGTAGTCCCAGAGCAAAAAGGAGAGCTATTGTGCGACGCCTCCAAAATAGGTCCTAACTGCTTCTAGGGGATAGGGGGTCAAGTGGCGCTTGCCAATCTACTTGACCGCCGTGGTGGAGGGGCCGGCGCCTGAGGGGCAGCCGGACCGTACACCACGGCTCTCCACCCGACCCTATCCTGAGCACGCTCAAACGCCGTGTCCGAAAAAGTCTTCCAATCAGAACGAGTGCCACTAGTTTCGCCTAGCTGCTGAATCAGTAGCTTAAGAAAATAGTGTCGGGAGGAGGCTGGAGGCCGGCCTTGCTGCCGAGCCACATCCATTGTGCAGTCAAAAGTCGTACGAGGAAGACGAGAAGCCGGCATGCGCATCACATGGCCTAGCCACTGCATTGATCGCTTTGCCACAAGGCTCTCAATTGGCTCAGTGTCGCACGCCTGCCGAATATAAGTTAATCTGTGCCGGTCGACCAGGCGCACACCCAGAATGCGACGAAGGCAGTTAGAGTGGGCAACCTCCAATCGAGTCAGTTGTGTTTTAGTAGGGGCCCATGTTTCGCAGCCGTACAGAAAGTGGGGCAGCACGAAAGTGTTGTAAACCCGCATCTTAGACTGCACTTGCATCTTCTTGCTGGCCCAAATCTTATCAAAAGACGCAAACACGCCCAGCGCGCGACCGACACGCACACCGATCTCCTTTTCCACACCACCACTCTGGGTTATCCAACTCCCTAGATACTTAAATGCAGAGACGATCTTCACTTCACCACCAGTCAGCGCAAACGTGGGCAGATCCGCGTCAAAATCTGCTGGCAAAATCATCACTTCTGTCTTGGCGGCGTTGATTTGCATGCCAAAGCTAGAGGACACTTTGTCAAGGATTTTCAGCATAAGCGCCAACTGAGCTGGGTCATGCGAGAACAAACATAAATCGTCGGCATACATCAGCATTACTATGCGCTCAACCGACGACGACAACACAGAGCCGCCGGCTCGGGTCACGACTGACACGCCAGCCCCCTCTGGCATCATGTCTAGCGCCTTTTTCACTATGTGGTCAATAAAAACATTGAACAACACAGGAGCAATGACGCACCCCTGTCGCACACCAGACGACACGGGGAATTCGTGCCCGATTTTCCCAGCCAGCCGCACGGCAGCTGCGGTGTTGGTGTGAAGATCCTCCAACAGATCAATAATGTGCGGATGAACACTATATAATCTAAGGACTCTCCACAGTGCCGCACGGTTTATGCAATCGTAAGCTTTAGAATAGTCGACAAATGCCACAGCCATGCATTGTTTGTACTCGGCATGTGCCGCGCTCAGCGAGCGCAGAGTAAAAATTGCATCAACAGTGCCTCTGCTTTTTCTGAAACCACACTGAGCCTCATGCAACTGACCATCAACCTGCGTGGAGACGCGGTGCAGAAGTATGGCAGCGTACACTTTCCCGGCAATAGAGAGAAGGCTTATACCGCGGTAGTTACCAGGGGAGTCACGCGGACCCTTCCCCTTATATAACGGTGTGATAATAGCAGTTTTCCATTCCCTCGGGGCTCTCCCCGACCGCCATACGGCGATGATGACCCGGTGGAGCCATGCGATGGCAGGTGGGCACCGCAACAGCATGGCGTCCAGCTGGTCACCGCCCGGAGCGGCGGCCGAGCGCAACGCTCGCACACACGCCTCCGTCTCAGCCAGGTCAGGGGGGCGCCCGTGCGCCTCGTCCACCTCTGTGGCGCGTGTGAGCTCAAACGCCGCTACATCGTTCTCCAGCTGGTTCAGGGTCTCGTCGCTGAGCTTGGTCTCCCCGCCATATAGCTTGTCGAATGACTCTGTCATGGCCTTCAGCACCCCGTCTGGACCGCTGTGCAGCGCGCCCGAGACGTCCCGCATGGCAGGTGGGATCTGATGGCTGCGGCTGCGGCCCGCCAGCCTGTCGCACGCGCGCGCAAACTGGCGCAGATTCTTCTTGCGTAGCATGTCTTGCGCCTCCGCCACCTGCTGGCCGATCCACCTCTCCCTGTCTCTCTGCACAGCTGCGTCGGCCGCGCGGTTGGCGCGGTTGCGCTCTCGTTTGGCAGCAGCAGACTTGCTCCTGAGCCATGCCGTGTGCGCGCGCTGCCGGGCGTCCATGAGCCGGAGGGTGCGCTGCGACAGAGTGAACTGCCAGCCGCGCCGCCGGCGGCTGCCGCGTGGAGCGAGGTGGTTGGTGGCCACCTCGCGAATGGCAGCAGCCATCGCGTCGTACTCCGCCTGGGCATCAGCGCCCTCGGGCGGCACGGCCTCCAGCAGCCCAAAGCGATCGGACAGCTGGAGGTTGAACTCACGACGGACAGCCGGGCGCCGCAGTTGTGAAGAGTCCCATGCGCGCCGCTGAGAGCCGCCTGCATGGCGGGAGGCTCGCATGCGGAGGCGCATGGACAGTACCACCATGCAGTGATCGCTGTCCCAGGTTGGGCTCCTACGCTCCCCAATACAGCTCCAAACAAAAACACTGGGCTCAAGGTAAGGGCGGGTTGGGATGGTCAGAGCTTAGGGGTTCAGATGGCGTGTCGAATGCAAATTACTCTTCGAAGGGCGTGCTCTGCCTGTGCGGCGGGCTGGAGAATGAGGCACGAGTCATCTTTGAGTGCCCACAACCTCTTCTGGTGCCCACAACCTGTTCCGGTGCATCCCCGAGGATGCCGACCCGGGGAGTTGATGAACCCTAGCTACCCCAGGTTCTGGCACGATATGACCGACTTCCTGGTCGCATGCTTTGAGACACGCACCGCGTGCACAGCAGTCGTGATGGCAGATGGCAGCCAGGGGTCTAGTTTGACAGCTGACGGCCTCTTTCCGAGGGTGCCAAGCACAAGTTTAGTATGTCAGCAAAGGTGTCCGACAAAGTGTAAAATCAATCCCATGCGCACAAACACTCACGTGCAAATGCACACGCACGTGCACACACACACACACGCACACACACACACACATGCATGCATGCAACAAGCACGCACATACAAATGCACACACACACATGCACACACAGACACACGCATGCACACACACACGGACACACACACACACGCACACATGCCCCTTTCCAACCAAGGCGACCGGCACCACGCTTGGCGCTGACAACGGAATTGGCGTCGCCGCGGCTCTCTCTCTGCTTGACCAGCCGACGAGTGTGAAGCTGCCTCCACTCGAGTGCCTTTTCACGGTGGACGAGGAGGTGCGTGCTATGGGGGAGTCTGTGTGTGTTAGTGTGGATTCCTAGTGGTTGCATCTGTAACAGTTCTCTCTCTCTCGTTCTGTGTATGGGTGTGGGTGTGGGTGTGTGAAGCTGCCTCCGCTCGAGTGCATTTTCACGTTTGACGAGGAGGTGTGTGTTGGGGGAGGGGGGGGGTCTGTGTGTGTGGTCGATTTCACAGTCCGTCGGACGCCTTTGATGGCGCATTAGACCCTAGGAAAGAGACCGGCAGCTATCAAAATTAGACCCCTAACATGCCATCTGCCATCATGATTGCTGTGCACGCGGTGCGTGTCTCAAAACAGGTAACAAGGAAGTCAGCCAACTCGTGTGTGTGTGTGTGTATGTGTGGAGTCAGCCAACTCGTGTGTGTGTGTGTGTATGTGTGGAAGCCTAGCGGTGAGAGCTGTAACGATTATCTCTCCTTCTCTCCTTCTCTCTCTCGGTCTGTCTGTCTCTCTGTGTATGTGTGCGTGTGTGTGAAATTGTCTCTGCTCGAGTGCCTGTTCACGGTGGACGAGGAGGTGTGTTTGGGGGGGGGGGCTGTGCGTGTAAGTGTGGATTCCTAGTGGTGGGATCTGTAACGATTCTCTCTCTCTCTCTCTCTTTCTTGGTCTGTCTGTGTGTGTGTGTATGTGTGTGTGTGTGCGAAGCTGCCTCCACTCGAGTGCATTTTCACGGTGGACGAGGAGGTGTGTGTTGGGGGGGGGGGGCTGTGCGTGTAAGTGTGGATTCCTAGTGGTGGGATCTGTAACGATTCTCTCTCTTTCTCTCTCTCTCTCTCTTTCTCTCTCTCAGTTTGTCTGTCTGTGTGTGTTTGTGTGTGTTTGTGAAGCTGCCTCCGCTCAAGTGCTTATTCACGGTGGACGAGGAGATGTTTGGGGGGGGGGGACTGTGTGTGTGTGTTTCTCTCTCTCTCGGTCTGTCTGTCTCTGTGTGTGTGTGTGTGTTTGTGAAGCTGCCGCGGCTCGAGTGCTTATTCACGGTGGACGAGGAGGTGTGTGTTTGGGGGAGGTGTCTTTATGTATTTGTGTGGATAACTAGCGGTGGGAGCTGTAACGATTCTCTCTCTCTCGCTCTCTCGAGAGAGCTCTATCTATCTCTCGGTCTGTCTCTGTGTGTCTGTGTGTGTGTGAAGCTGCCTCGGCGCGAGTGCCTGTTCACGGTGGATGAGGAGGAGGTGTGTGCGTGTGTGCGGATGTTTGTATGTTTGCCTGTGTATGTCTATGTGTGGTATGTCTGTGTGTGGGGGGGCGAGTGGTTGTACACCCAGCATGATGGCGCGTGGTGACTCTTGCCCCCCACTCCCTCCCCTGATCAGGCTGACCTCACCAGCGGGTTGCACAGGAGGTCCTCATAACTGGTATTAAGCCCATCATCATGTCGTAAAACCACCATGATGTAAAACATGGCGTAGAATCCATCATCACCACCAATAATGCGTTGTGACCTTGCCCCCCCCCCTAATCACCCTGCCTGCTGTGCTGAGACTGGTCTCACCGGCATTTGAGGAGGAGATCTGAATAGCTGTAGTATCATCCACTACATCAATAACGCGTCGTCACATTGCCCCCCCCTACCCCCCACCCTGCTGTGCTCAGCCCGTCCCCGCCGGCAGTTTAGCAGGAGGTTCTAACAGCTGTACACAGTACAATCCACCATCATCAATAACGCGACTCGACCTTGAACTGCCCGCCCCCCCGCACACCCCCACCCGCCCACCCCCCATCCCTAAACCCTGAACCCTAAATCCTCAAACCCTAAACTGCCACCCTGCTCAGACCGGCCTCACCGGCGCCAAGACGATCGACCCCAGCCTCGTCACTGCTCGCACCATGCTCAACCTGTGAGTGCCTGTGCGTTTTTGTGTGTGTGTGTGTGTGTGTGGCTGTGGCTGTGTGTGTGGCTGTGGCTGTGTGTGTGTGTGTGTGTGTGACCCTACAAGACCTGAGCCCATGCAACCGGAACTGCTTCCCAACCCGCAGCGACACCGAGGAGCGGGGGCGAGGTGTGCATCGGGCGTGCGACATGGAACACGTGCTTTAGATAAACAAGTGCAACGCGTTATTACAATAACGCGTTAACGCCCACGACAACTCTCGCCCGCGTTTGCAGTGACACCAGGCAGTGGGGCGAGATGCGCATCAGTTGATCAATCAAATACTATCTATAATCAGCCGTGAACACGGTACTCCACGGGTAATAGAAGGCAGCCGTGCAGCCGCAGCTGGCTGCAACTTCCCTCCCTCTCTCCCTCTCTCGCTCTCTCTTTCTCTCCCTATCCCTCTCTCTCTCTCTCTCTCTCTTTCTCTCTCTCTCCTCCTCTCTCTCTCTCTTTCTCACCCTCAGCGACACTGAGGAGTGGGCCGAGATCTGCATCGGGTGCGCCGGTGGCGGCGACACAAGATGTGAATATATGAACCAATCAGTTCTCGTTCCCACCCACTCCTACCACTGCCCCACTCCCCTTGCAGCGACACCGAGGAGTGGGGCGAGATCTGCATCGGGTGTGCCGGCGGCGGCGACACCTACATAACCTTCAACACAGAGACCGAGCCGGCGGCGCCGGGCGCGGCGGCGTTCACGCTGCGGCTGGACGGGCTGCTCGGTGGGCTTGGGAGGGAGGGGGGGTGGGGGGCAGGGGTTGCAGTTGAATTTGCAGTTACAGTTGCAGTTGAATTTTCATGTGCAGTAGTTTTTACAGTTTTTACATGTACGCGCCCGGAGGACCCCGGGGCGTGAGAACCCCGGGGCGTGAGAACCCCGGGGCGTGAGAACCCCGGGGCGTGAGTTAAGGCCTACACTACATGTCTAGGGGAGCTCTACTAGTAGAGCCCGCAAGGCCACGCAGCACGCCAGCCTACCAGGCATGTGCAGTAGCAGTTGGGGCGCCGCTTGCCTGCGCTGCGGCACCGGGCGCGGCTGCGTACACGCTGCGGCTGGACGGGCTGCTCGGTGGGGCATGGCGCAGGTGATGGGGGGGGGCAGGGGTTGCAGTTGAGTTTGCAGTCTCAGTTACGGTTGATTCTGCATTTGCAGTACTGCTGCTTAACAGTTGGGGCATCTCTTAGCTGCGTTGCGACCCTGGGCGCGGCGGCATTCACGCTGCGGCTGGACGGGCTGCTCGGTGGGCTGGGGAGGGAGGGGGGGGGGCAGGGGTTGCAGTTGCAGTTGCAGTCACTGTTACTTTTGTATTTGCAGTTGGAGCGACTCTTAACCAAAACAACCTCTAGAGGTAAAAAAACTAAATCCCTTAACCGAGGGGTTTAGATAAACCTCACGGTTAAGGGGTTTAGGCTTTTTTATATACAAAAAATCCTGCACCATTTATAAACCCTAACATCTATATTCAGGGTTATAGATAACCCTTATAAACGCCCCCCCCCACACACACGCATGCAGGTGGCCACAGCGGTTTGAACATCAACGAGGACCGCGCCAACGCGGTCCAGCTGATGTGCCGCGTGCTGCTACGGGTAGTCGAGTGAGTGTGTCCCGTGTGTGTGTGGTGTGTGTGTGTGTGGAGGGGGCGGGGGCATGGACCCTCCACACACCTTCACACCTGCTGACACACACTCACATGCAAACGCACACACGTACACACACACACGCACACGCACACACACACGCGCGCACACGCACACGCACACGCACACGCACACGCACACGCACACGCACACGCACACGCACACACACACGCACACGCACACCCACACACACACACGCACACACGCACAAATACACAGGGCGCTCCCCTCCGTCCGCATCGCGCGTGTTGATGGTGGCGACAAGCGCAACGCGATCGCACGCGAGGCGTCTGCGCTGCTGATGCTGGGCGGTGGTGAGTGTTCAGATTTCGGGGTGTTTTGCGCGGGTGCCTACAGATGCGATTCGGGGTGGAGGGTTTGGGGTTGGTGGTTGGGGACCTTGCGCAGGCCCTAACCTAAACCCAATGGGGTTGAGTTTAGGGCCTTCAAGTAAGGGCCTGCGTGAGGCGGTCTGCGAGGCGGTCTGCGCTGCTGATGCTGCCGTGTGGTGGTGGCGGTGGTGAGTTTCCGGGTTCCGGGGTGCGCGGGTGCTCAACAGACGGGGTTGAGGGTTGAGGGTTGAGGGTTTGGGGTTGAGGGTTTGTGGCCTCGCGCAGGACCATTGGCTTTAGGTAGGGGCCTGCGCGAGGCGTCCGCGCTGCTGATGCTGGGCGGTGTCGATGGTGATGTTCCGGGGTGCGCGGGTGCGCGGATGCTTAACAGACGAGGCTCGGGGTTGAGGGTTGAGGTTTGAGGGTTTGGGGAACTCGTGCAGGCCCTTAACCCAATGGGGTATAGGCAAGGGCCTGCGCGAGGCGGTCCGCGCTGCTGATGCTGGGCGGTGACGGTGGCGAGGGTGAGTGCCCCGGGTTCTGGGGTGTGCGGGTGCGCTGGTGCTTGACAGACGAGGTTCGGGGTTGAGGGTTGCGGGCCTCGCGCAGGCGCTTACATGAACCCAGTGGGGTTAAAGCAAGGGCCTGCGCTAGGCGGTCCGCGCTGCTGATGCTGGGCAGTGGTGAGTGTTCGGATTTCGGGGTGCGCGGGTGCGCGGGTGCTTTTAACAGACAGGGCTCGGGGTTGAGGGTTTGGGGTTGAGGGTTAAGGTTTTGGTTTAGGCAAGGGCCTGCGCGAGGCGGTCTGCGCTGCTGATGCTGGGCGGTGACGGTGGCGAGGGTAAGTGCCCCGGGTTCTGGGGTGCGCGGGTGCGCGGGTGTTTGACAAACGAGGTTCGGGGTTGAGGGTTGAGGGTTTGGGGTGGAGGGTTGGGGGCCTCGAGCAGGACCATTGGGTTTAGGAAGACGCCTGCGTGAGGCGTCCGGGCTGCGGATGCTGGGCTGTGGTGAGTGTTTTCCGGATTCCGGGGTGCGCGGGACCCAACAAATGGGGTTTGGGGTTTTGAGGGTTGGGGGTTGGGGGCCTCGCGCAGGCCCTTACGTGAACCCAGTGGGTTTGAGTTAAGGGCCTTTCGAATACGCTGCCTGTAAGGTGTGTCACACACCGATGTAAATCCCTCATGAAGGGCCTTTAAGTAAGGGTCTGCGCGAGGCGGTCCGCGAGGCGGTCCGAGCTGGTGGCGATGGCGGTGGCAATGGTTGGGGGCGCGGGCGCTCAACGGGCGCCTGGGCCTGCTCGAGACTTTCGAGCTGCTGTTGCTGCTGTTGCTGCTGCTGCTGCTCCTGCTGTTGTTGCTACTGCTGCTGTTGCTGCTGCTGCTGCCGCTGCTGTTGCTGCTGCTGCTGCCGCTGCTGTGGCTGCTGTTGCTGCTGCACTCACACACAAAACTTCAAGTGGTGTCAAAATCGTCGGGGGCTCCCGCCCCGACGCCGCCAATGGCGGACCAACTGGGCTGACAGGGTGCTGCTGCAGCGTGAGCGACTCTGGGTTTTGGAAAATCGGCTATGTCGCCGATTTGCCCTGATCCAGAGCGCTAGTGGCTGTTTGAGACACGGCGTCATAAGGCAGGCAACTGCGAGGCATGCGGGGACGGAGGGCAGGCTGCTGGCAGAAGTCGGCGCCGCCATCGTCGGTACCCCCATGCAGCCACGGGCACCGGCACCGGGCAGAGGCTGCAGCTACGCTACAGCCAGGGCACCGGCTATGGGCATCGGCTATTGATTGACATCGGCTAAGGCTTCGGCTACGGCCAGGGACACCCTGCATCTGCACTCACATCGCATCGGCTACACGTCCGCCCTCTGGGCATCTGCATCTGCATCGGCCACGGCTACGGCCACGGCTACTGACATCGGCTGCGGCGACGGCTTCGGCCTACGGACTGCAGCTACGGCACGAATCGCGGGGCACTTCAGTGACCTGCATGGAGGGTCTCCATGCAGGGCGAATCTTACTTGCATGAGACACATGACGACGGAGTGCACTGGCAGCAAGCGCCCTCGCAGCGCAAGCGCATGCAGGCTGGCGGCAGCGCCACTGAACGCCAGGCTGGCTGCCCGAACTGAGACGCATGGCGCGACCAGATGTACTAGAGCATGGATGGCTGGCAGTGGACTAGTGCGGGTGATCGTATCTGCCTGCCTCAGGGATTGGTGCCAAGCACAAGTCTAAACGCCATTGTCCAACAAGACTGCGCACAGCTGCACCAACACTGCGCACACACTGTTTTGTTTCCTCACACACATAAACAAACACACACACACACACACACGCCACAGGTGCTGATGGAGACGCAGAGCAGGGCCTTCGTGCGGTGGTGGCGACGTTGGCTGACAAGCTGCGGTCCGAGTGAGTGGGGGATAGTCTAGGGGCTAAGGCTTTGGGTTTCAAAAGAGTTAAGGGTTTAGGGTAAATGTTTTGTGGGGGGGGGGGGGTCGGAAGGTGGTGGTAGTGGTGGTGGTGGTGGTGGTGGCAACGCTGCTTGACGAGCTGCGTTCTGAGTGAGTGGGGGAGGGGTTTAGGGTTTAGGTTAAGGGTTCAGAGTGAAGGGTTTAGGGTTGCGGGGTTGGGGGGGGAGGGGGGGGGGCATGATGGGTCGGCGGTGGTGACGCTGGTTGATGAGCTGCATTCTGAGTAAATGGGGGAGGGGTTAAGGGTCAAGTCTTAGGGTCGATAGGTGAGGTTCAGGGTTGAGGTTTTGGGGGGTGCGATGACGAGCTGCGTTATGCGTGAGTGGGGGAGGGGTCGGCTAAGGTTGTAGGTTTGGGGTTCATGGTTTTCGGGGGCTCGGTGGTGGGTGGCTGCTTGCAGTGGTGGCGGCGCTGGAAGGAGCTGGGGTCTGAGTGGGTGGGGGAGGGGGGAGGAAGTGCCATAACATGAGGAAACACCGGCCCTGTGCAAGCACACAGAGAGAGAGGGGAAACGGAAGAGGTGAGGGGGGAGAGGGGAAGAGAGAGAGGGGGGTAGAGAGAGGGGAGGGTGGGAGAGATGGATAGAGTAAGATGGGGACAGAGGTATGGGGGGGAGAGAGAGAGATGGATAGAGAGAGATGGGGAGGGAGAGAGGGGGGAGGGAGGGAGAGAGAGACCGTTGGCTGCTCGAGGAGGCTGACACACAAACGCACACACACACACACACACACTCTCTCGTACACACGCACACACACACACACACACTCTCACACACACGCGTGCTCACACACACACACACACACACACCATGTCACATGGGCATAGCGCTGCGGCAGGCGCCCGCCGTCTAAATCCTCAACGCCAAACCCTAAAACCCTGAACCATAAAACCCTTGAGGGTTGAGCAACCCTCAAACCCTCAAACCTCAAACCTCAAACCCTTCACCCTAAATCCAGGTACGGCCTGCTCGAGGCAGGCATGGCGCTGTGCCTGGCGCACGCGCCGCCTGTCCTGCCTTCCCTGCCGGTTTCGCACGTACAGGCACGCACACACACACACACACACACATCCGTGTGCGCAGGTACGGCCTGCTCGAGGCGGGCATGGCGCTGCGCCTGGCGCCCGCTCCGCTGGCCCTGCCTGCCCTGCCGGTTTCGCGCGTGCTGGCGCCGGCAGCTGCGGGGAAGCTGCTTAGGATGGCTGCCGCGCTGCCGCACGGGGTCATCAAGAAGAGCCACGCAATTGCAGGTGAGTGGACCTCTGCGCCCCATGACCCAAAACGTACTATCTTCAACCTAGAAGCTGCCAGCTGCCGGCAAGCTGCTCAAGATGGCTGCCGCGCTCTTGCACGGGGTTGTCAAAAAGAGCCATGCGATCGCAGGTGCGCCCCAGAACCCAAAACTCAAAACCCAAACCCAAACCCTAAAACCCTTGGTACCCTTGAGCAACCCTAGAACTTAGGCCCTGGGCAGCTGCACGGAAGCTGCTGTGCATGGGGTCGTCAAAAAGAGCCACGCGATCGCAGGTGGGTCGGTGCGCGTGCGTGTGCACACGTGCACTCGCCACGCCAACGCACAAGACGGCCACACACACACACACACACACATGCACTCGCCGACAGACAACCCCCCCCCCCCTGCGCACACACACACCACACACACGCACACACACATACACACACAGGAGTGCACGCACACACACACCTGATACCGCTGTGTGTGTTGGGGGGGGGGGGCTGCTAGCTGATGCCTTATTATGTGTAACAAATCGCGCAGGCCTCGTCGAGACTTCCAACAATGTCGCGTCGATCGAAGCCGTCCGAGCCAGCAGACTCGGAGTACGGAGACTGCTGCCACGACAGCTCTCGCAACATTCACGGTCTTGTGACCCCGCCCTATGCACGTGTGTGTGTGTGTGTGTGTGTGTGTGTGTGTGTATGTGTGTGCGTGTGTGTGCAGGCTTCCAGACGTCCAGAAACTTCGCGTAGAATGGAGACCCGTCTCGAGCTCCGGCAGAGCCAGCGTGCTGCTGCCGCGACAGCTCTCACAACCTGCACGGTCTTGTGACCCCGCCCTATGCGTGCACATGTGTGTGTGTGTGTGTGTGTGTGCGTGTGCAGGGCTCGTCGAGACTTCCAACAATGTCGCGTCGATCAAGCCGAGCGCAGAGGCGCCCAGCAGCGCCTCGCCGGTGCGTGCGTGCGTGCGTGTGTGTGTGTGCGTGTGTGCGTGCGTGCGTACGTGTGTGTGTGTGTGTGCGTGTGTTCGTGCACGCACACATGCCGACAAGAACACACACACACACACACACACACATGCGCACACAAACACACATGCGCACATACACATGCACGTGCACGCACACACACACACACATACACACACAAATGCACACACACCTTGTCGCACACACACACGCACAGTGTTGCACACACGCACACGCAAAGTGTCACACACACACACACAAGCACACACACACGCGCGCACACACGCAGGCAGCCAGCAGCGCAGGTTCGAGCTCTGTCTCCTACACGGTCGTGGCGGTGACGCGGTCGAGCCTGGGGCATGCGCTCGAGGTGGTGCGGGACAACATCGAGGTGTGTGTGGACATGTGTGTGTGTGTACCCACACACCCACACACCCGCACGCCCACACCCACACCGCGCCACGCTTCACCGCGATTCGACCATTCATGCGCGCGCCGACCGCGCGCCCCGCCGCAGGCGACCGCGCGCGCGTTTGGCGCCGCCAGCGTCACCCGCTCCGACGCCTCCCCCACACCCACATAACCCCTCCCCTCCCCCCCACACACCACACACACACACCCACACCGCCCCACGCCTCACCGCCATTCACTCACACAGAACCCCCTCCCCACACCACAGGTGGCCACGCGCGCGTTTTGCCGCCAGCGTCACCCGCTCCGACGCACCCCCCCACACACACACACCCCACACCCCACACCCACGCACACCGCCCCACGCCTCACCGCCATTCACTCACACATACCCCCTCCCCACACCGCAGGCAACCGCGCGCGCGTTTGGCGCCGCCAGCGTCACCCGCTCTGACGCATACCCTGGGTGGGCACCCGACCTCGCGTCATACGTGCTGAAGGTGGGCGCTTGTTTCGTTTTCGTTTCTTTGGTCTTTGTGTGTGTGTGTGTGTGTGTGTGGTTGATTTAACTTTCCGACAGGCGCCTTCAATTGTGTATCAGACCCTGCGTGTGCATGCACCGTCATCGAGGCCCGTACATAAGACCCCATGTGAGCCCCCCCCTCCCCCCTGTGTCCCCCCACTGCGTGCACCCAGGATGGGTACCGTGCACACTTGCAAGGATCTGAGCCCCTGCCCCCCCCCCCCCATGGCGCATCATCTGAGCTCCTCCCTACTGGTATGCTGGCGCTTGTGCGGCCTTCGGGCTCCCGTAGTAGAGCCCCCTAGTCTTCTAGTCTAGGCCTTAATTCACGCCCTGGGGGTCTCCGGGCGTGTACTGTGCAGTGATTCCCCTGCGAGCCGTATACCGCTCCGAGCCGGAGTTCCCATTTCCCAGAAAACCAGTCCACACTTGGTGGGTGAGGGCATGGAGCAATGCGTTGGAAAGCTCTTGCCGAGAGCAGCGCAGCGGCATGCGTTGCATGAAAACCCGCTGTGTATTGTGCCTGGTATGAGCGGTCAAAGTTGCTGGAGCCGGCAAAAAACTAATAACTAAAATCCTTCCCAGGGACCACTGGTACTGTGCACACAGTGCATAGAGCCTTGGTGATCCCCCGAAGACGTTTGCCGTCTGGGGCCGGATTTCCCATTTCTCAGAAAACCACCCCACACTTGGTGGGAGAGGGCGTGGAGGGGTGTGCGTTGGAAAGCTCTCGCCGAGAGCAGCACAAAGGCATGCGTTGCGTGAGCACCTGCTTTGTATTTCGCCTGGTATGAGCGGTCAAAGTTGCTCGAGCCGGGTGGGTGGGAGTAATCTAAAATCCTTCCCACGGGTCACTGCAGAGCCGTTCTGCCTCAGCGCTTCGGTCTGCTCATTTTTTGCAGTCACTCGCGACAGTGGCTAAGAATCTCTCTCCATCTTGGGATTGGAGACCCCCCCCGCTCGCAACGTGCTTGGCGGCTAGGACGCACACACACACACACATACACACACACACACACACATACAAAGGTCACAAAGGACGAGTACCGCACCATCCTTGGCGGCAAGGACGCCCAAGTAGGCGCGGTGCACGCGGGGCTCGAGTGCGGGCTTCTCGGGGGAAAGTTCCCGGGCATGGATACGGTGAGGAAGGGGGTGGGTGGGCGCGGTTGGTTGGGTTTGTGTGTGTGTGTGTGTGTGTGTGTGTGTGCAAGCAGGCAGGCCTCGAGTGCGGCCTCCTTGGGAGGAATTTCCCGGGCATGGATATGGTGGGGGGGGGGGGCAGGCACGGGGAGGAGGGGGGGAGGGGCTGCGTTAGTTGCGCGTGTGTTTGCGTGCACTTGCCGCTTGCTGCGGGCTAGCTGCTGCTCGGCCTGCTCTGCTTCCTGCGCCTGTTGCTATCTGCCTGAACGCTGAGTGGGATCACATCGCTTGCTGCTGCTGCTGCCATTGCTGCTGCAACTGCTGCTATCTGCCTGACCGCTGAGCGGGATCACATTGCTCGCTCGCTTGCTTGTTGCACGCAGGTGAGCTACGGCCCCACCATCCGCGGCGCCCACTCGCCCGACGAGCGCGTGCTCGTATCCACCGTCGCTCCGTTCTGGGACCTCACGCTCGCCGTGTGCTCTGCCTTGGCGGACCGCCGCTGATGACCCAGCCGAGCAGCAGTCAGCCAGTAGTAAGCCGAGCTAGCAGCCAAGCCACTCCTACGGCAGACTTCAATCCATGGCCATCACCACAGCCCGACGTTTGCTCTGCTCTGGCGGGGTGCCCCCCCGACGACGACCCAGCTTGGCCGACCAGCCTACCGAGCCGACCCGCCGGCCACTCCTACAGCGACCACGCCCCTGCAGCAACTGCGCCCCTGCTACAGACACAGCCTACAGCAGCAGCTTCTGTAACAGCCACGCATGTCAAGTAAGGAGTTAGCACGAATTTTGCTTATGTCAAACCAGCGAGTGGTTTGACATCTCTGATGTGACAGGCCGTGCAAGGCCAGTCACCGCTTCTGCTACAGTCGCTCCAGTCATGTAACCTGTCGCTTGCCATATGCTCCGCCCTGACGGGTATAGCCGCCGAACAGGGAGCAACCAGGGAGGGCCTTGGGGAGGGCGCCAGGGAGGGCGTGGGGGGAGGGCTGGCGATTTAAGTTGATGGCGTGTTGTATCGCTGCGGCAGATCTTGCAGGGACGAGGCCGGGTGCTCCGCGCTTCAGCCGAGTCACTGCAGCGAGAGTCTCTAGAGAATGATAGCGCAAGTGAAATGTGTGTGCTCCAGCCACGGGTTGACAGGTTGACTGATCACGCTTCCAAGCAACTGCTGGGCAACTACCACAACAGGATAAGTGTGAGGGGTTTGAGAGTAACGGACAGCTGGCAACCAGCTTCCGTTCGAACTGCGGCCACCATCACAGCGGGACTACAGGTTACTACAGGCGTACCAAAACATTGTCACACGACGCCGCATTGCCCACCCTATTGCCGCCCCTGGCTTGCCTCTCCCACGCAAGCTTGCGACAGATGGGATCCCTTTCCGACGTTCGCGTCCTGCGGAGTAATGGAGCACATGCACGCTCGCTGATGCTCGTGGTGTTGGCGCTCGCGACGTGAGCGAGTAGTGTACCGTAGTGGGCGCGTTGGTTGGGGGGCTGGTTGGGGGGCTGAGAATGCGCAAACTTTTTGCAGCTGTCTGTCAGCGCATGGCGCGTGACCCCCCTCCCCCCCCCCCTTTGCCAGCCTGCCCCTTTCCCTGCCTGCCTGCCCCTTCCCCACATCATCCTACACCTGACGCCTGGCGCGCCCCACATGCATGCATGCACAGCGGCGCCGCGCGCGCCGGCAACGATAACGGCGGCCCGTGCACATTCCCCTACTGCGGCTGCTTCACCGAGATGCCCGACTGCGTGTCAGTGTCGGAGCCTGTGCTGGACGGCCAGAACTACTCCTTCACCATCTCTGCCACGTGCGCCCAGCCGCTGGGCCACGGCTGCGCACAGGTGCTCGCTAACGACCCCCTCCTCCCACTCGTCCACTCATCCCTCTTGTTGACTCTGGCCCCTCCAGCCTGTGTTGACCGCGCCCTCCTCCTCCCAAGTGAACACTCACTTACGACTCCTCCCACTCATTCGCTCCTCCCTCCCGTTGAATGTGACCCCCTCCAGCGTGTTTGACTGCATCCTGGCCACACACGCACACACACACACACACACACACACACACGCACACACACTTGTGTGAACACGCAGATGCATGCACACACACACACATACACACGTGTGCACATGCACACACACGTGCACTTACACGCCCCCCTCCTCCCCCCGGCACACGCACACACACAAACGCATATGCCCCCCCCCCCACACACACACACACCCCAGGACATCAAGAAGATTGAGTTCAACTCCTTCGCGGCGTGCCGCTGGAGCAGAGTCACCGCAGAGTACACATGGAACGGCAACACTGTCCAGGTCAGTAGTGATCGTTATTGTGGTTGTGGTCGATTGTACAGCCCGGCGGACGGCGCATTGGACCTCGGCTTGCGCACCCTCACAACTTTGCCGCGTGCCGCTGGAGCAGAGTGAGTGGGAGTATGGAACGGCAACACGGTCCAGGTCAGTGCTGGTGACTATGGTGGTTGTGGCTGATTGCACAGCCCGGCGGACGGCGTATTGGACCTCGGCTTGCGCACCCTCACAACCTCGCCGCGTGCCGCTGGGGCAGAGTGCGTGGGAGTATGGAACGGCAGCACGGTCCAGGCCAGTGGTGGTGGTGGTGGTCGACTTTACAGTCGGTCGGACGCCTATGTTGGCGTGATAGACCTGTGCTTGCACACCCTCAAGAAGAGGCCGGCAGCTGTCACAAGTAGACCACTAGCCGCCTTCCGGCTGCCATCTGCCATCAAAATTGCTATGCACGCGGTGCTTGTCTCAAAGCAGGCAACCAGGCAATCGGCCACATCGTGCCAGAGCCTGGGCAGAGCAGCCCCGGCCTAGTGGTCGATTGGTCAATTTCACAGTCCGTCAGACGCCTTTGATGGCGCATTAGACCCTAGGAAAGCGGCCGGCAGCTGTCAACCCTAAGGCCCTAAACCCTAAAGCCCTTGACCCTGAAGCCCTTAACCCTGAAGCCCTCAACCCTAAAGCCTAAACCCTGAACCCTCTTAATCCTTGGCCCAGGTTGCCAACCCGACGTTCGACAAGCAGCAGGTCGACTGTGAGGGCGTGCCGACGGTGGGTGTGTGGGTGTGTGGGCGCGCCGACGGTGTGTGTGTGGTGTGGGTGTGTGGGCGCGCCGACGGTAAGGGTGCGGGTGTGGGTATGTGTGTAGGTGTGGGCGCGAGGACGCGCCGACGGTGGGTGTGTGGGTGTGGGGGTGAGTGTGGGCGCACCGGCAGTGTGAGTGTGGGGTGGGTGGGTGCGGGTGTGGGTGTGAGGGCGCACCACTGGTGGGTGTGTGAGTGGGTGTTTGGGGGTGGGTGCGAGGGTGCGCCATTGGAGGGTGTGGGGGTGTGGGAGTGGGAGTATGGGGTTGGGTGTGCGAGGGCGCGCCGGCAGTGGGAGTGTGGCGAGCGGCATGCATGCTGCACACACACACGCGCACGCACATGCACGCATGCTTGTACACACACACGCACACACACACGCATGCACACAAGCATGCACACAACGCGCACGTGCACACACACAATACACAGTGCACACAACAAGCAACACACACACACACACGCCTGCACGCAGCACACACAACACGCAACACACACAGCACACAACACACAACATGTGCAGACCCTCAAGCTCAACCACCTCGACATCACATGCGCCATGCTCGCCACAGCGCGCGCACACGCACGCACACATGCACACATGCACTCACTCACACCACATGACCCGTGCAGATTCTCAAGCTGAACTACCTCGACATCACCTACGCCATGCTTGTCGCGGCGCGCGTACACATACACACACATGCACACATGCACCCACACACACACACCACATGGCACGTGCAGATCCTCAAGCTGAACAAACTTGACATCAAGTACGCCATGCTTGTCACGGCGCCGGTAACGATCACACTCAAGCTGAACCAGATTCCAGGTTTGTATACAAGCTGCCCTTTGCCCTCCTCTTCCTCTTCTCCTCCACCACAACACCCCCTGTCACGGCGCCTGTCATGGTCACACTAAAGCTCGCTCAGATTCCAGGTGTGTATACAATCAGCCCCCTCCCCTGCCTCCCCCCCTCTCTTGGCCACCACATCCAAGCACACAAGCTCCCTCAGCTCCTCCTATCTGCCACGCATCCACACACACACACTCTCTACTACGCACGACACGCCCCCCCCCTCTTTCCCCTTCCCCCCTTCCCGCCTTCCCCCTTCCCCCCTTTCCCGCTTCCCACCTTCCCACCTTCCCCCTTCTCCCGCTTTCCCCCTCCCCCCCCTTCAGCCAAGCTTCACCCCCTGTACCCCTTCCCCAGGCATCCGCCGCTGCCCCACGTACCCGCTGCTCCTCAACCGGACGCTCGGCGTTGAGCCGTTTGCGCTCTTCTCGTCCGACCTCGGTGAGGACTTCCGTCCACATTGTTTGCCTTTGCCATTGCCTTCGCGGGGGGGAAGGGTCGAAGCTACAGTTGTTTAATGCAATTTCAGGGCTCGTTTTTCGTCGTTTTTCGTCATTTTGACCCCGGGGGGTTGGGGGGAGGGGCATAATAATAGTTTTCAAACCCCATCCTCCATTTTTTTCTTAAGTGCCGTGGAGGGGGACCCCCCCCCCAAAGTACACCCTGGCCTGATCTGTTGGAGCTAAAACTGGGTGGGCAGCTTCGTCGCATCATCCGATTGCTATGGTTTCAGTGGGTGACTGTACAACTCAATCCTGCTCCTGAAACTGGCATCAGGAGGCGTCCACGCGCCCCGGTACAGCCCCACACTCCCAGGCCCCTTCCACGCCCTCCCAACTTATGAAACACACAAACGACCATGTATTTGGCATCTGTGTTGTCAGACGAATCCAGCGCGCCAACTCCCAGACCAATCGGAGGTCTGCAGAGCATCCTGCCCCCCAGGGGGTGTGAACCAGTGGTCCACACCATCTGCCCGGTGTGGGACCCCCTCGCACCCCCATACCCCTGCAATACATACTGTGGTCTGTGTGAGATCTGAGGGTGGATTCGGACTCCTCTTCATGAGGGGAATCCAACGTACCCACTCCCATGTCGAACGAAGGTCAGATCCAAAAGTTGCATAATTTTCTAAAATTTACCCGGGTGGGGGGACCCCCCCCCCGCGGCCTGTTTTGTTAGGGATGGACATGGATGTAAATCTAAGAGGGGAAGGGCATGGCGCCAGTCCGGTGCCAAACAGAGAAGTTTTTGAGGATGGGGTCGGAAATCAGGCTACCTGACCCCCCCTCTGGTTTTGACGCCTAAAATCGCGATTTCAAGGATTTATATTAGTTTCTCAGCTTCGTGGGGGGGGGCAAAAACGATACTTAAGGCAAACCGCACGGACGGTACTTACGTTTGCACGTTTCTCTTAAAACCCAACGTGTTGACGTTTCTCTTAAAACCCAACGGGTTGCCGCCCCCCTTTCGACCAAAGTGCAGCCCCATACGTCTGATTTGAGTCAGCAGATGCACTCAGCCCCCCAACGCAGCCCCCCTCACGCAGTCCCCTTGTGAGTTCTGCTCCAAATAGCCGTTATACTAAGGCTCACCGAGTCGGAGTAGGACAAGGCGAGAGGAAGCTGGCACCAGGTTTTGACTGATCTGTCTTTGGTCTCTCGCCCACGCTCTCGCCCGACAGTTTACTGCTCATCTAGTTTCCCGCTCATCTACGAACTAATAAACTACGATTAAACAGGACGCTGTACACAAACACAACCAACATGCGGGAGCTCCGCCTAGCCAAGCAAGGCGTGTTTGTCGCACTGCTCACGCCGACCCGCCCCCTCCCAATCCAACCAAATTGCTGCCCAGTGGCGCCCCCCCTCCCCTCCCCACCCCCACCCCCCCACGGACCACGGTGCTGCCCAATGGCGCCCACGACCACGGTGCTGCCCGGTGGCGCCCACCCCGCCGCCGTCGCCGCCCATGCACGCCGCCCCCCTCCTGGTGCCCCCCTCCCGCCGCCCCCTCATGCCGCCTCCTCCTACAGCCACTAACGCCGCCCCCACACGCAGCCTCTCACACCGCAGCCCCCCCACGCCGCCGCCTCATGCAGACCTCTCATTCCCTGATCGCTTCCCTCTGACGCCCCCCCCCTGATGCCCCCCCCCCCCCTGGTCTCGAACATGGTGCTGTCCGGTGGCGCCCATCCCACCACCGTAGCCGGCATCGGCAGTCTCGCCACCGTCCCCACACACCGCCCCCTCCCCCCTCATGCCACCTTCTGCTGCAGACAATCCCGAGTCGCTTCATTAACGCCGCTGCCTCACGCAGACCCGTTGTTCCCTGATCGCCCTTCCTCTCAAGCCGCCCTCCTGACACGGATGCCCCCCCCCCCCCCCCTTCTCCAGAGTGCTGGCCTGTGGCGCCCACCCGCCGCCGGCACCAGCGTCGGCAGTCTCGCCACCGCCCCCACACACCGCCCCCCCTCATGGCGCCTCCTGCTGCAGACAATCCCGAGTCGCTTCATTCGCGCCGCTGCCTCACGCACACTCCTCATTCCCTGATCGCTCTCCCCTCAAGCCCCCCCCCCTAACGCCCCCCCCCCTGGTCTCGACTGGTGTGCTGCTCGGTGGCGCCCAGCCCGCCACCGGCACCGGCTTCGGCAGTCTCGCCACCGCCCCCACACACCGCCCCCCCTCATGCCGCATCCTGCTGCAGACAATCTTGAGTCGCTTCATGCACGCCGCTGCCTCACGCAGACCCCTCATTTCCTGATCGCTCCCCCCTCAAGCCGGCCCCTCTGACACGGATGCTCCCCCCCCTTTCTCCAGAGTGCTGCCCTGTGGCGCCCACACCGCCGCCGTCGCCAGCTTTGGCAGTCTCGCCACCGCCGCCCTGATTGCCGCCCCCTTGCGGCAGGCATGCCTTACTCGGCTCTTACAACTAGCATTTAGCTTGTCTTTTCCCCTCACGCCAACTCTTCCCCCCTCTCTTAACCAGGGTGCTGCCCTGTGGCACCCACCCCGCCGCCGGCACTGGCTTCGGCAGTCTTGCCACCGCTGCCCGGATGCGAGATATGCCGCGTGTTCTGGTGGGTGTGTTTTCAGGGACATGTGTGTGTGCATGCATGAGTGCACGTCAGGCACGGCATACACACGCAACGACACGCGACGCCCCGCCAGACTTTTCTCTAGGGTGCGCAAGCACAAGCCTAAGCCAGCCAGCCAGCCGTTTGTACGTGTCCGAACGACTGTAAAATCGACCACCCTTCCCTACCCTGCCCGCAGCGCCGTTACCGATGGCTCTGACGAAGCGCCCCCTGCTCCGATGGATGGCATACAAATAGCCAAGTAAGGCGGTATGTTGCAATAGCCTACACGCTCACCATTGCCGATCCCTGCCCTGCCCACAGCGCCGTTGACGACAGCTCTGGCGAAGCGCCCCCTGCTCCGACGGATGAGACGTGTGAGGCACTGGTTGCTTTCCAGGTGTGTGTGCATGTGTGTGTGTGCAAGTGTGTGCATGTGTGCGTGTGTGTGTGACACTGGTCGCGTTCCGGATGTGTATGCGTATGTGTGTGTGTGTTCGTGCGGCACTGGTCACGTTCCAGGTGTGTGTGTGTGTGCATGCGTGTGTGTGTGCGCACATGTGTGTGTGTGCATGCACATGTCTGTGTGTGTGCATGCACATGTGTGTGTGTGTGTGTGTGTGTGCATGCGTGCATGCGTGTGCGGCACTGCTCGCATTCCAGGTGTGTGTGTGTGGTCGATTTTGCAGTCCGCCGGATGCCTTTGATGGCGCGCGTGCGTGATGGTGTGTGTGTGTGCTTGTTTGTGTGCGTGCGTGCGTGCGAGTTGCACCCACTCACCCCGACCCGCAGACCCGCCCAGCTCGCGCTCTGCGTCACGTATGCACCCCCCACATCATTGATTTCCTTTTCGGCTCTCCACAGCCATTTGGCTGTATTCTGGTTGTTCTCTGACCTTGCACACAACTCAACCCATACAGTGGATTGCTAGTCTAACAAGTCCGCCAGACAGAGCACGTCAACAGCTTTCAAATTACCTATGTAAGAGGACAAACGGTCAACAGGAGGTCAACGGTCAACGCGGTCAAAGCAAAATCCGGCTGTGGAATAATTAATTTAAAATCCCGAAAAGGTAATCACTGCACCCCCCCCCCCACACACACACCACAACCACACGTAAATATAGGTCTTGTACGCCAACTCCAACGGACTGTAAAATCGACCCTCCTCCACACACACACTTCCACACACTCTTCCAACACACACGTCCACACCCATCCACACTTCCACACACACCCACACTTCCACCAGGAGGGCGCCACGCCTGGCCAGGCCTTCTCGTGCGTGCCCTCCGGGGTCAGGTGTGTGGAGGCGTGCGCGACGGGCGCGCCAGCGTCGCTCAACGCGTCATGCGAGGCGCAGTCAGACGTGGGCACGACGATGGTGCGCGGACGCACGTTGTAGTACTCGTGCGCAGGATGAGCGCCGCATGCGCATGGGGTCGCACTTGTTGAACATGCAGCACACACACACACACGCAGACACGCACGCAGACACGCACGCAGACACGCACACAGGCACGCACGCAGACACGCACGCAGACACGCACAGACACAACCACAGACACGCACTCGTGTGTCAGCGATGCAGAGAGTTGTTTTGAGCTTGAGGGTGGTCCTAACACACACACACAAAAAACGCAGGTTAACTTGGGAGCGACTGGGATTGATCTTGTAACGCGAAATTCATAAGTTGCCTCTTCACACCGTTCACACAAAACTGCGCAATATCCGTGACACGCCCGTCTTGCGTCGCTGTCGTGCACGCAGGCGCTCTTCGAGGCGCTCGGCTACACCAATTACGCGTGCACGCCGGGCGCGCTGTCCACTGAGATTGCGACGACGTGCGGGTAAGGGTCCAGAACTAGGGCTACAATTACATATCAAGTTAGTACGTCAAGCTCGTACATCAATCCTGCCCTATGCTCCGTACGCTTTTGGGTTACAATCATTCCTTGACCCTGGCCGAAAGCAGCCATTTGAAGCAAAGAAAATTTATACCCGGGGCAGGGGGGGGGGCAGAAAAGTTACGAAAAGACATCATGTCGAATTACTTCGAATTTTCACACCGGACCGGCGCCATGCCCTTCCCCTCCCTAGATGAGGGAGAATTCCACTCTAAAAAACATGGGAATTGGGGGGGGGGGGTCTGGACCGTTTCTCAGAATTTTTATGGAACTTTTTATTCTGACATCTGTTCGACACGAGAGTCGGTGCGCTGGATTCCTCTCGTCAAGCGGAGTCCAAATCCACCCTCAGACCCCCCACACCCAATAGATAGTGCAGTGGTGCGGTGGTGTGAGAGGGTCCACACCGGGTGATTGGTGTGGACCACTGGTTCACACCCCCTCGGAGCCAGAATGTTCTGCAGACCTCCGATTGGGATGGGGAAGGAAGCAATGGATTTGTCTCACGACAATGGATGCCAAATCCATTGTCATTCATGTGGTTCAATAGTTGAGAGGGTGTGGAAAGGGCCTCGGTGTGTGGGGCTGCACCAGGGCGTGTGGCCGTCTTCTGGGGCCAGTTTCAGGAGTAGGACTGGGCTCTGCAGCCTTCCAAATAGTGCGATGTGATGGGAATGATGTTAGGAAGCTACCCACCAAGTTTCAGCTCCAGCAGATAAGGTCTGGGTGTAGGGGGGGGGGGGGGTCAAGACCCGTTTTGAAAATAAGTCAATATGAGGTCTGAGAAAAACTATTTTGCCCCCCCCCTGCCCGGGGACTTAAGTTGCTGAGATCTCGTAGCAAGCTTTTGGGCCGTGCTTGCAAGTCTGGCCAATTAATTCTATTGTTTTGGGCCATGGCCAAAGGCTTGCGGACACAGCAGGCTGTTACTGGTGTGTAGCCCAAATACGGCAGTCTGGCGGGGCTACACGCACAAACACACACACACACACACACTCACACACTCACACCAGGTGCCAGCACACAGACGTGTCCATCGACTGCTCCACGCTGTCGCCGCCGCCGCCGTCGCCGCCGGCCGCGCCGGCATGCGGCGTGTGCCGCGTGTTCTGCGTGGTGGGTTGCAATACAGCAGGGGGGTGCCTCAACGGCACCACTGGCATGCGTGCGTAAGCAGGAGACACGCACATCCACACATATGCACGCAAAAACATGCACAAGCTGGAGTCCAGGGTTGCCCGGCACTAGGGTGAGGGGGAGGTGCCCGGTTCGCGCGTCTAGGGGGAGCGGGGGTCAGCGTACTGACATGTACCGGCACAAATCAAACCTGACACCCGCAATCCTGCAAACACGCACATCCTGAACACCGGTGACCTGCCAAGACCTAGACCCAAAGAATCCCTTGAACACAAGCAGAAACCAGGGTTTCCTGGTACCAGTGGTCCCTGGGAAGGATTTTAGTAATTAGTTTTTTGCCGGCTCCAGCAACTTTGACCGCTCATACCAGGCACAATACACAGGGGGTGTTCATGCATTACATGCCGTTGTGCCGCTCTTGGCAAGGGCTTTCCAACGCATCGCTCCATGCCCTCACCCACTAAGTGTGGGGTGGTTTTCTGGGAAACGGGAAATCCGGCTCTGAGCGGTATACGGCTCGCAGAAGAATCACTGCCCGGTACGCTGGGGGGGGGGGGGGGGGCAGCATACTGACCAGTACCGGCACAAATCATAATCAGACCTGACACCCGCAATATTGCACGCACACGCAGGTTGATGACGGCTCTGGGAACCTGCCGCCGCTGCCGACCGCAAACATGTGCGCCGCGCTCGCCGCGTTCCAGACGCACACGTCTCTCACAAACCAGACCAGACACCCGCTATCCTGCACACACGCGCAGGTCGACGACGACTCTGGCGACCTGCCGCCGCTGCCGACCGCAGACACGTGCGCCGCGCTTGCCGCGTTCCAGACGCGCGCGTCCCTCACAAACCAGACCTGACACCCGCAATTCTGCACACGCGCGCAGGTTGACGACGGCTATGGCTTCCTGCCGCCGCTGCCGACCGCCGTCACGTGCGCCGCGCTCGCCGCGTTCCAGACGCGCGCGTCCCTCACAAACCAGATCTGACACCCGCAATCATGCGCACGTGCGCAGGTCGACGACGGCTATGGGAACCTGCCGCCGCTGCCGACTGCCGTCACATACGCCGCGCTCGCCGCGTTCCAGACACGCGCGTCCCTCACAAATTAGACGTGACACCCGCAATCCTGCACACGCGCAGGTCGACGACGGCTCTGGCGAACTGCCGCCACTGCCAACCGCAGACACGTGCGCCGCGCTCGCCGCGTTCCAGACGAGCGCGTCGCTCATGTACGAGTGCGTCGAGACATTCGACAGCTACTGCATCGAGGTGTGCGCGGCCGGGGATCCCGCGCCCGCCAACGCCGCGTGCGAAGCCGAGGGCACCCAGGACTACGCGCTCGCGATGTGGGCTGCCATCGGGTACGCAGAGCACGCGTGCGCGCCGGGCCTGTGGACCGAGACCGCGACGACGTGCGGGTGCGAGCACGCGTACTTGAGCGACGCGTGCTGAGCAAACCCACCGTGTCCGTGGCGGCGCGGGACGGCTGCAGCAATCTGCAATAACAAGCTGCAACAACAAGCTGTTTCTCTCATCCCCAAGTGGTGCAGCCACCCGCGTGGACTGGAGACAGCCCGACAACTGGAGTAGCTGTATTTGAAGCAATGCATTGTTTACAGTTGGCAGCACGCACCCTCGGGGTGTGGGATTGAGGGAGCTGCTACGTTAGGCGGGCTACCCGACTTCACGCGTTGAACAAACCCGTTGGCCTGACCGCTGTTGCAATTGGGGGTCCAACTGAGTGGGGTTGTGACTCAGATGGGAGGTGCCGGGCACTTGCAGGGGCCCGAGTTGGTGCTGTCTGACAATATGGTAAGGATAGATTTTACATGCCCGCAGGGGCACCTCCCAACGGAGTAGATGTAAAGGCTCCCACATTACTCCTACATTGCGGCCCAATCGGACGGAAAGATAGCGCCCTTCCGGGTCCTCCCCCCTCCACACACGCACACACACACACAAAACTACCAGGCTCTCCTCTAAGCTCCTCCTCCTCATCTCCCACCGCACCCCCCAAGCTCCCTCCATGCGCACCGCCCCCCCCCCCTCCATCCCTGGCACCCAGCACCTTGCCTCGACACATGGATGCGCATGGATGGAGCTTGCATGGAGGGGGCGGGCACAACGTATGGCAGCACATTGCGGGGGGCACTTCTGTGCAAGTGTTTAAGTAGACATCATGGCTGTAACTGCCGCTGTTCCCATCCCTCCCCAGGTGCAGCTGCTGGGGCCTGGGTCTCCAACTGGAGTGCAGCAGGATGCAGCAGGTGCTCGCTCTGTGGGCGCTCACGCGGTAGTCTTTGTCACCATCGCTGCCGCTGATGCCCGCCTCCCTCAACTGGTGCAACTGCTGGTGCCTAGCTCCGAGTCTAACGTGTGGAAGTTGGCGGAACGCTGGATTGCCTCGCACACCATGCTCAGACGAGAATGCAAACGCGTCTGCAATGCAGGCATCCGTGCGACCATTGCTGCTGCAGAAATCAGTGCCGCAAGAGATGGGGCAGGGGGTTGACTGGCGACAGACTGACACGCCGTGGCAGTGAGTAGACAGGAGACCCGAACAACCGCGCCACCATTCAACATTGACACAACCCAAGCTCACACTCCCCTGCGTCTCGCGTGCTACCACTTGCACCGCCACCTCAAACTCTGATGGTCGTCCCTACAAACCACGCTGTTCCAACAACTTGAATCGTTGTGAGCTACTACTGTATCGTCATGAGCCGCTACGCTCCCCCCCTTACGTTTCCTACGTAGACGCCCCAGCTGTGCCCCCAACACGTACATAGACGCACGGAAGCCACGTGATGTTGTTGCTCAGGTTGTTGCAGTAGCAGTGGCGACTGTGGTGGGGCGTCGATTGGAGCGATCTGCCAGCAGATCCGTTGCCAACTTTGGTCTCGGTCGATTACCGCTCACGCGCGCCGCACGAGCTTCACGGTGAAGCGCTCTGAGTCCCACACGTTTGGCAGCAGGTCCACGTCCCTCATCTCCCTCGCGTTCACTGCACCGTCCTTCTCCATTTTCAGGAAGCCGCCGTGCGAGTGCGAGTGCAGTGCGACCATGCCGTTGCCAGCGTCCACCACGGTAAGGCGCTCCGAGTCCCACTGGCCTGGCAGTTTGTCCGTGTCCATGACTCCGCCCCGCGCGTCAACGTCATCGCCGATGATGCGCACAAAGCGGTTATGCGAGTGCGAGTGCAGTGCGACCGTGCCGTTGCCGGCGTCCACCACGGTGAAGAGCTCCGAGTCCCAGTGGCCCGGCAGGTCGGCCAGGTCCATGAGCCCGCCGTAGCCGTTCACACAGTCGTCGACCACGCGCAGGAAGCGCCCGTGGGTCTTGCTGTGCAGCGCGACCACGTTCCCGGGGCGCAGCAGCTCGTGCACAAAGCCGCTCAGACCGTGGCGCGGGGAGGAGCCGTACAGGAAGGCCTGGTGGTGCCGGATGGCGGCAATCGAACGACCGCAGCCATCACAATCGCCTGCCCGGAGCTCGTGCCCGGCTGGGCAGAACATGACCTGGTAGTGGTCATGGGGGGAGGTGGGGCGCGGCTGTGAGGCACCATGGGGCCGAGGGTACTTGCCCGACTCGTCGGAGCCGCGGTCGCCGGTTCAGCACCCGCATTGCAACACACCGTTCCAGGTGTGTTCGCATACCCACCCACACGGACACACGCACACCGGCAAGTACCTTTGGGAGTGACACGGACAGGTTGTGGAAGAAGCGGAGAGACTCGTCTTCGGAGTCGAAGGCGTAGAATGTGACGTTTCTGCCCCATCCCTCCTTCGTCGCCACCGTGAACTTCTCGGGCTGCGGTCCCTCGCGCGCGCCTGCTGCCTGCTCCGCAGACCCAACGACCAGTAGGAGGCCGACCATGGCCAGTACTGGCAGTGTCGCTGCTCCGAACATGGCCAGTACTGGCAGTGTCGCAGCTCCGAACAGTGTCCCCACCACAGGGGCAGTGACAGCCACTGCCCCGGCGCCCTGCAGCATCGCCACCGTGCCTCCGGCTGCCACGATGCCTCCTCCGGCCACAGCCTCCGCGGCTACGATGGGTGGTGGTGGTGGCGTTGATGAGTTGTTGCATCCGGTACTCAGTTCCAAAGTCCCAGGGGACAATCAGAGTGGTCGTCAGACTGGTCGTCAGAGGAGTTGTCAGCAGAGTGGCCTGCAGCTGTGACAGTCGTAAGAATGAACGGGGATGCACAAATATATTCGAACACGCTAATCCCGTGCACAGCAGGTAAGGGCAAGGGCCCTAGACTAAAACTCGAGGACTCAAGTAAAGGAATTAAGCGCTCGGGCGGTATACGCCAAGCAAGGTCGAATACGCTGCGGTAGGTGCGTCACACGCGACTGTAAAATCCATCATCATCAAGAACGTCTATCTCGACACCCAGTGAAGCCAGGGGCCTGTGATCCGCCACGTGACAAACACCTCCCCCACCGCACGTGTATGGCACCACCTCTCCTCACACCCGTGCCCACCCCACCCTACCCCCCAAACCTCTCACAACTAGCAGGCAATTGTTTTGAGAGGCTGCAGGAGGTTGGGGTTGGTTGGGGCGACTCCGGAGGAGGTGCATGCGTGCATGCATGCTGCACGTTGTATCGTGCATTCTGTAGGCTCACTCACTAAGGCCAGAACTCACCCATCATCGCTGCTGCCGTGGAGTTTGCCACGATGCCTCCAGGGCAAAAGCCCATCGCACAGGCGGCGGCGGCCCTCGCAGCAATCGCGGCTTCGGCTGCAATCTCGAGATCGGCCATCAGTACAGCGCGTCCCCTCCTCTCAATATATGTATATGGAGTGGCAACACAGCAGAGTCTTTGGTTATGAGCAGTTGCGCACGATGTGGTAAGCAAACAAGAGCGCTGGATATGGGTGGGTTTTTGTATTCCGTGGCAAGACCGTGCCCTGACCGTGCCCGCTTGAAAAATGGTGATTAAATCGCAATTTAATCGCAATTTAATCGCAGTTTAATCGCAATAAGCAGGCAGCACGAGACGCCAGTGCTGGTCGTTTTCGAAACCATCGAAATTCGACCACACACCGGCAATTTGCAAATCGCTATGTGTGACCAGAAGTGGAATGTGTGTTTGGGGAATGTGTGCAAGGGGTGCGTCATTGCTCCTGTGTTGTTCAATGTTTTTATTGACCACATAGTGAAAAAGGCGCTAGACATGATGCCAGAGGGGACTGGCGTGTCAGTCGTGACCCGAGCCGGCGGCTCTGTGTTGTCGTCGTCGGTTGAGCGCATAGTAATGCTGATGTATGCCGACAATTTATGTTTGTTCTCGCATGACCCAGCTCAGTTGGCGCTTATGCTGAAAATCCTTGACAAAGTGTCCTCTAGCTTTGGCATGCAAATCAACGCCGCCAAGACAGAAGTGATGATTTTGCCAGCAGATTTTGACGCGGATCTGCCCACGTTTGCGCTGACTGGTGGTGAAGTGAAGACCGTCCCTGCATTTAAGTATCTAGGGAGTTGGATAACCCAGAGTGGTGGTGTGGAAAAGGAGATCGGTGTGCGTGTCGGTCGCGCGCTGGGCGTGTTTGCGTCTTTTGATAAGATTTGGGCCAGCAAGAAGATGCAAGTGCAGTCTAAGATGCGGGTTTACAACACTTTCGTGCTGCCCCACTTTCTGTACGGCTGCGAAACATGGGCCCCTACTAAAACACAACTGACTCGATTGGAGGTTGCCCACTCTAACTGCCTTCGTCGCATTCTGGGTGTGCGCCTGGTCGACCGGCACAGATTAACTTATATTCGGCAGGCGTGCGACACTGAGCCAATTGAGAGCCTTGTGGCAAAGCGATCAATGCAGTGGCTAGGCCATGTGATGCGCATGCCGGCTTCTCGTCTTCCTCGTACGACTTTTGACTGCACAATGGATGTGGCTCGGCAGCAAGGCCGGCCTCCAGCCTCCTCCCGACACTATTTTCTTAAGCTACTGATTCAGCAGCTAGGCGAAACTAGTGGCACTCGTTCTGATTGGAAGACTTTTTCGGACACGGCGTTTGAGCGTGCTCAGGATAGGGTTGGGAGGAGAGCCGTGGTGTACGGTCCGGCTGCCCCTCAGGCGCCGGCCCCTCCACCACGGCGGTCAAGTAGATTGGCAAGCGCTACTTGACCCCCTATCCCCTAGAAGCAGTTAGGACCTATTTTGGAGGCGTCGTACAATAGCTCTCCTTTTTGCTCTGGGACTACACGTTGGCAGGCAGCCGGCTGGTGGCTACCGCCCCTCACAAGTAATTGTTAGGGCCAGAACTGGACTTGGGTCTAGGCGGTGGTACTAGGACTAGAGGTAGTCTTTGCTGGAAAGCCGATGTAACTGTAACTGTGCAAGGGGAGGGACTGCAAGGATCAAACTGCGACTGCAAGGAAGGATCAAATTTTGAAAGGGAACCTCGAGTGTTGACGACTGGTGTCACCAACACATGGCACGTCGGTGCACCCAGGTACTTGCCAGGGGCAGTCCTGTTACAGCAGACGGCCTTTCGGCACTCGCTGCTGCTGTGCCGCACCCCTCTGCTGGTGCCGCACCCCTCTGCTGTGCCGCACTCCTCTGCAGCTGCTGGGATCTGGGTCTCCAGCTGAGGTGCAGTTGGATGCAGCAGGCACTCTCTTTATGTTTGGCCCCGCACAGGGTAGTAGTCACAATCGTTGCTGCCGCTGGTGCCCCCTCCCTCAACTGGTGCAGCTGCTGGCGCCTAGCTCCAAAACTGACGTGCAGAGGTATGCGGGACGCTGAAGTGCCTCAGTGCCTCGCACAGAATGTTTAGATGACAATGCAACCGCGTCTGCGATGCAGGCATTTGTGCGACCATTGCTGCCGCATGAATCAGTGCCACACGAGATGGGAGGAGCAGGAGGTTGAATGGTGACAGAGTCTGTCAGACAGACTGACACACCGTCGCAGTAAACTGGAGCTGATTAGCCACGCCGTCGTTCACATCGACCTTACGCAAACCCACATTCCCCTGAGACTCACGTGCTCAAGAGCTGCGCGTGTGCAGTGCTCCCCAGAGTGCATTGCACACGCGTAGCATACGCAGTGCTCCAGCACAGCCTGCACGGATACGCAGCACAAGCTGTGCATGAGACGGGGCAATGCAGGGGCAGTGCTAGGGCTGCGCGTGTGCAATGATCCCCCGCATGAACTGCACATGCAGCGCATATGCAACGCTTACACACAGCCTGGCGGAGTGCGATGCTGAGGCAGTGCCCCCACTAGCATTGCACCCGCATTGCACCCGCATTGCATGTGCAGAGCGTGGTAGCGAGCACAGCCCCTGCCCTGACCCTGCAACTCTCCAGCAATGCCTCTCAGGAATCTGGTAGGGCATGCGCTACCACTTGCACCCCCACCCCAAATTCTCATGGTCGTTCCTACAAACCACGCTGTTCCAACAACTTGAATCGTTGTGAGCTACACTGAATCGTCGTGAGCCCCTTCCCCATGTAGACGACTCAGAAATGCCCCCAACACGTACACGGGAGCACGGAAGCCACGTGTTGCTGTTGCTGTGGCAGTTGAAGTGGCAGTGGCAACTGTGTCAGGGATTTGATGGGAGCGACCTGCCCGCAGATGCGTGCTACCTAGTGGGAGCCGTGCCTGCCAGTTACTAGCAGCCGTGCCTGCCACTGCGTGCTGCCGAGTGGGAGCCTTGCTTGCCACTGCGTGCTGCCGAGTAAGAGCCATGCCTGGCAGTAACTAGCAGCCGTGCCTGCCACTGCGTGCTGCCGAGTAGGAGCCGTGCCTGCCAGCTACTAGCAGACGTGCTTTCCACTGCGTGCTGCCGAGTAGGAGTTGTGCCTGCCAATAGAAGCAGCCGTGCCTGCCACTGCGTGCCGCCGAGAAGGCGCCGTGCCTGCCAGCTACTAGCAGCCGTGCCTGCTACAACATGCTGCCGAGAGGGAGCCGTGTTTGCCACTGCTTGCTGCTGAGTTGGAGCCGAGTCTGCCAGCTACTAGCAGCCATGCCTACTACGTGCTGCCGAGTGGGAGCCGTGTTTGCCACTGCTTGCTGCCGAGTAGGAGCCGTGCCTGCCGGTAGAAGCAGCAACGCCTACCACTGCGTGCTGCCGAGTAGGAGGCGCGCGCGCCACTGCGTGCTGCTGAGTAGGAGCCGAGCTTGCCAGTAGAAGCAGCCGCGCCTGCCTCTGCGTGCTGCCGAGTGGGAGCCGTGCCTGCCAGCTACTAGCAGCCGTGCCTTCCCTGTGTGCTGCTGAGTAGGAGCCGTGCCTGCCAGTTAGAAGCAGCCGTGCCTGCCACTGCGTGCTGCCGAGTCCAAGGCACGACATAGCATACAACCTTCCGGGGGCATCTGCCTGCATGGGCCATCATGTATGTGCGTGCACACCCACGAGCAGCGCAGTATTAGTGCTGCGGGAACAGCCAGGGAGTGCTGATGGGAGCGGGAGGGACTCGGCGCCGTTGGTGTTCCCTCCCCCCAGTGCCCCCCCCCGCCCCTTGCAACCACGATCATCATGTGCGCTCGCAGGCATGGGCGGCGGCTGGGGGCAGGGGTCATGCATGCACCAGCGCTGCCCTAAACGCGCGAGGCCACGCCCCCTGCACGTGGCACCATACGATTGCCCCTAATAGTGACCGACTGGTGTGGAGAGCAGTGGTGTTTAAAAATAGTGTTAGCGGGAGGGGTTGGGTACGGAAGGACGAGGAACGTGCACTCCTCGCCCATTTCATGCAGATCCCCCATGCACTCTGGTGCCTTGTGACAGGCAGGAGAGAGACTTGGTGCCTGACTGTTGCGAGAGTGGTGGTGTTTAAAAACACCTGTTTGGGTTGGTTGCTACTGCCAGTAGCAGCAGGTCACGGTCCAGGGAGCACGAGCTGTTCCGCTTACGCGCGCTCGCCACGGATGCGGCGCGCCAGCTGAATGTCCTTGGGCATGATGGTCACGCGCTTGGCGTGGATGGCCGCCAGGTTGGTGTCTTCGAAGAGGCCGACCAGGTAGGCCTCAGCGGCCTCCTGGAGGGCGAGCACAGCAGAGGACTGGAAGCGCAGGTCTTGAAGTCCTGGGCGATCTCACGCACCAGGCGCTGGAACGGCAGCTTGCGGATGAGCAGCTCGGTCGACTTCTGGTACTTGCGGATCTCGCGCAGGGCGACGGTGCCAGGGCGGTAGCGGTGGGGCTTCTTGACGCCGCCCGTCGCGGGGGCGGACTTGCGAGCCGCCTTGGTGGCGAGCTGCTTCCTCGGGGCCTTGCCGCCGGTGGACTTGCGGGCAGTCTGCTTGGTGCGGGCCATGGTTAGTGTCTGAAGGTGTTTCAGATAGGGAGGGGGCAGCGGAGCGCGGTCAACTAGGAGGGAGTAGCGGCAGCGTCCTGGTGATCCGCCACTTTGCAAGTCAAGGGGCGCGTTGACTGGCGTTGACCGCCCCTTGACTTGCAAAGTGACGGATCACCAGGACGCGTCCCCTTTGCGCCCTCCTCAAATACCGCCCCCCCTCCACCCTTCTCCACTTGGAAGCTCACTTCCAACTCCCCCCCACTACTACTCAATCATGTCTGGACGCGGCAAGGGCGGCAAGGGCCTCGGCAAGGGCGGCGCCAAGCGCCACCGCAAGGTGCTCCGCGACAACATCCAGGGCATCACGAAGCCTGCCATCCGCCGCCTCGCTCGCCGTGGTGGCGTCAAGCGCATCAGCGGCCTCATCTACGAGGAGACGCGCGGCGTCCTCAAGGTCTTCCTCGAGAACGTCATCCGCGACGCGGTCACCTACACCGAGCACGCGCGCAGGAAGACCGTCACCGCCCTCGACGTCGTCTACGCGCTCAAGCGCCAGGGACGCACCCTCTACGGCTTCGGAGGCTAAGCAGTATCGCCTAGCACTCGTGCTGGGAGCTGCTGTGCATGGCACCCCCTTGCCATGCCAGCATGGTGTATGGCGCACAACCTCAAACCGGTGTTTCTAAACACCACCAACTTCACTACTGGCTGCCTGTCTCCCCTTTCGCCTCACTGCTTAAAGTAGGACTGAAGTAGTGCTGCCTGGTGTGCCTGCGTCGAGTACACAGGGTGCGGCACGGATCACCCACGCCATGTGCATGGCACGGAACGACTCCTTTGTGCGTTGACTCCTGAACAGGTACTGGCCGCAGACGCGCCGTGCAGCAAGGGGCAGTGCGTGTGGGTCCCGTGCACATCTACTGCTTTGCGCTGCCTGACAGGTACCTGTCCCAAATCACTCGCTTGTTCCGTGCGTGTGCAGAAGAGCGCCCGAGACCCTACTGGTCCCTGGGGGAGGTAGGCGTGAGAGGGTGCTGTGGGTCCCCTGCTGGTGCACCTGTGAAACCACACTTCTGGGCCCAGGCGCCGGTCGCGCGCGCCGTGCAATGGCGGGGGTTGTGCGCATACAGGGGGAGCACGCAGGGCTGGGCCAGCTCGCATTTGTCGTTGCGCGCTGCCGACAGCCCCCTGTCCCGAGTCACACTCTTTGTTTCATGGACAGTGGAGATAACACCCCCTAGCCCCTGTTGGCTGATGGGAAACGCTGAGGGTGGGGTGTTTTGTTGTCGTGTTGGTGCTGGGGGGGTGCACTCGCTCTGTTGCGCAACAATCTGCCTCTCCACATTCAGATCTCAGATCTCCACAACACCACAGCCCCTCCTAGCACCACAACCACACCGCGTGCTTCACACCGCCACATCCAACATGCAGCACGGTGATGGGGGCGGGCAGCCGCGAGCCTGGCGTTCGCGCCCTCCGCACATGAGAGCGCCGGCCTCACTTCTCTGCATGATGGTGCATGCAACAGCAGCCCCCCTTCCTCTCTGAATGTTCAATGGAAGAATCGGACAGCCAGCGACAATCTTTACACCACGACCAGACCACGACGGGCCACAAACGCCACCGCCACCAGGCCGCCACCACGGCAGCAACAATGACGACGCCTCCTCACTCCAGCGGACTGGGCGCCTCCGGGCCACTGTCTGCCACCTGCCCACTAGGAGAACTGCCCACTAGTGCTGCCGCCCACTAGCACTCCCGCCCACTAGTACTGCCCACTAGTACTGCCGCCACCTGCTCCCCCCTCGCCCGACACGCCAGCGTCAACCTCCCAGCAGCGGCGCCGAGCAACGACGCATCGCCACCCTCTGCCCGCCCCGTTGCCGCGTCTTTTCCCTGTACACCCACCGTGCCACCACCGGGCGCACACCATGGGTCACCCGCACGGCGTGTGCGGCTGCCCCTTCTGGTGGACGTCGGTAAGGGCAGGCTGTGCTGCTTGCAAGGCGCACATCCACGCGGTTGGTTGGCGTGGAGCATGCCAGACACTGCCTGACTCTGCGTGCGCTGTCACAGTACGTCAGGCCTACCACTAGCGTACAACATCAGATCTGACGCTGTACGCTAGAGAGCTCTCTAGAGAGGCGCCCATTAGGTCTGATGTGCCAGGCTGCTAGGTCTGGGTCAAGTGAGCTCAGCACGTTCGCTCAGGCCTTGGGCGCCAATAAGGTCTGGGCACTAGCCGAAGCGCCGCGCGTAAGCCATGAGTAGGGAGTCACCCGGGGAGGGACCTACTCAGTAGCTCAAAGGGGGGAGGGAACGGAGGAGACGAGCTGGCTGCAGGCGGAGGACGCGGCAGTCAGACACTTCAGTGGAAGGCAAGTAGTCGGAGGTAGTCAGGCCAAGGTAGACGACGATGAGCGCAGATGTATCGGTAGCTGAGCGTGGTGTGCTGTGGGGTCGGCTGGATGGCGACTGGCTTGGCGAGTGACGACGTTGAACGTAGTTACAAGTACCATTACGTGTAATGAGACGAGGGCCCGCAGCCCTAGCTGCATGGTAGCTGGAAAGGTGACTAAATAGCCTTGGCCTAAATAGCCTATAACCTGGCCTACTGGGCCAGGTCATATAAAAGGTTGGGAGAAGCTTCTCGCTTCGATGATGGGGCGCTGACGAGGACTGTTCTCCAGTCTACCGTAGTGACACGCTCATTTGGGGGTACGATTGGGGGTAGGCTACCCCCAAACCCGTGTCGAAGGTGGCACTGACGCTCGGGGCTACCCCCAAACCCGTGTCGCAAGTAAAAGGCGTATATGCTGTAACTCACTCGATACTGCATGGATTTCGACGATTATAAATGCATTGGAAAGCCAATCACAAGGACTATCCAGGACACCGCTTGGATGCAACATGCGGTGATGGGAACAGGGCGGACGGGCAGTGTGGGCGTGTGACACTGCCCCCAAATGCGTGTCACCGAGGACGCTGCGTGCCAGGGGCTACCCCCAAACCCGTGTCTTTGGTGGGCATAGAACGGCCGTTTTCCCAACCCCCAAATGGCCGTACCCCCAAATGAGCGTGTCACCATGGTAGTCACGCCCACAACATCCCGCGTCAGCATGACGCGCCATCGTGACTGTATAAGCGTATAGTCCGACGTGAAGCCACGTCGGCCCATCGGATTGCGTACATTACGGTTCGTACACTCAAGTGCTCCTTGCGCTTAGTCACATGCACCTCGCTCGCGCGTAGTGCTTTCAAGGGACACTGCCCCGTGTCCTTGACTCAGTGTGAGTGACGCTGCTTGTGTCCTCATATACGTCTCGTTGCAGTTGGGCTCCTAGCGCCCTGAACCTAAGTGACACCTGTGTCATGCGCACTGTCGACACTATACACAAGATGGAAAGACAGTTACTCCCCCTCTGCCCTCTCATGCGGCAAATCATGAGCGCCTGTGTGTTGTCGTGCTAGTAGGTGCGCCTGCCACCGCATGTTGTAGTGTCAAGCCTTGTCGCCACTGCGTGCTGCCGAGTAGGAGTGCCTGCCAGCCTTGCTGCCAGCTAGTATAAGCCGTGCCTGCCACTGCATGCTGCTGATTAGTAGCCGTGCCTGCCAGATAGTAGCAGCCGCGCCTGCCACCGTCGCCAGCTCTTCTCCAGGTCGATTTATGTTCACGCGAGCTGCAAGAGCCGCACCGAGAAGCGCTCCGAGTCCCACGCATCCGGCAGCAGGTCCACGTTCCTGGCGCCCCATGCGTTGACCGCGCCGCCCTCCTCAATGCGCAGGAAGCGGTTGTGCGATGCCGAGTGCAGCGCGATCATGCCGTGGCCGGCGTCCACGACAGTGAGGCGCTCAGAGTCCCAGTCGGCCGGCAGGTCGTGCGCGTCCCTGACTCCACCCCATGCATCCACGCAGTCGTCGAAGACGCGCACAAAGCGCTTTGGGCGCGCACTGTACAGCGCGATCGTGCCCTTGCCGGCGTCCACCACGGTGAAGAGCTCCGAGTCCCAGTCGCCCGGCAGGTCGGCCAGGTCCATGAGCCCGCCGTGGCCGTTCACATAGTTGTCCATCACGCGCAGGAAGCGGTTGTGTCTCTCGTTGTGCAGCGCGACCACGTTCCCGGGGCACAGCCACTCGTGCACAAAGCTGACGAGTCCGTGGCGCGGGGAGAAGCCGACCAGGAAGGCGTGGCTGCGCCGGATGGTGGCAATCGAGTGACTGCAGTTCCACCCGCCCGCCTGGAGCTCGCGCCTGTCCGGGTGGAACATGACCTGGCAGTGGTTGATGGGGCATCGGTGGTGGTTATGGAGGGGTTTTGGGGCGGCGGTGGTGGCGGTGGGGCGCCGTGGGTGTCGGGGCAAGAACCTGTGCCCGACTCATGTGAGCCGCGGTCGCCGGTTAAAACACCGTTCCGAGTTTGCGCGTGCACACAGACACACACGGACACACGCACTGAGGCAAGTACCTTTGCGAGAAACACCCGTTGGTGGTCGAAGAAGCGGCGAGCCTCGTCTTCGCAGTCGAAGGCATAAAACCTCACACTGTTCCACCCCTCCTCCGTCACCACCATGACCTTCCCAGGTAGCGGTCCGTCGCACGCGCCTGCTGCCTTCTCGCGCGGAGAGAACGCAATCACCGCCAGGATCGCCCCCCCCCCCACCACTGCTCCGACAACTGCCCCAACCACCGCCACGCACGCAGTTGCCGCGGCACCCAGCCCCACCGCCCCGGCGCTCTGCAGCATCGCAACCGTGCCTCCGGCAGCCACGCCGCCGCCCGTCGCCATAGCCTCCGCGGCTACGAGGGTTTCGTGGTGTTGAGGTGTTTGAAAACATCCGGTGCTCAGTTTGGGAAGTTGCATAGAGAGACAACCAGGGAAGTCGTAAGATTGAAAGGGAGACAGTAACAGTAACATGCGGTTTCCAGCTGAGCTACTCTTCTACTAGAGACACCCGCCGATTCTCCAGCACACTTAAGTACTAGAGTACCGCCGGCTCCTGGCCGATAGACCACCGCTCCCACCGGCTAGACTACTCCAAACAGCAGAAAGGGAGACACACCTACTTTTAAACCGATCCTACAAGCACCAAACCGAACCCTCCAGGCCCACCGCAGTAGTTGCAAACCAGGACCTTGTGTGACGCCCACCTACCAGCCTACCTAGAGGCCTCGGGCCTGCCTATCTGTGCACCCCCCCAGCGTCACCACCGCGCCCGTGTGGCACCACCGCCCCTCACGCACCCCAGCCTCTCGCGACTAGGAGCCATCAGTTTTTTTCAACGCGGCACGTTGACTCAGGCTGCCCTGCTGGTTGGGGGCGAAACAGGCGGTGCATGCCGGGATAGGCCGGCTGGTGGCGGGGTCGTGTCCGCGTCGTGCTGCTGAAAGCTGGTGCTGACGCAAACCAACCTGAACTTCCACCACGCCAGCAACAACCTGTCTCCGCCTGCCGTCGGGGGCATCGGCGTGGAGCCACGCGGGGGCGGTGTGCTGCGTGTGCTCTTCACCGTGGCGTCTGACGCCGTGGCCGACACTGTCGTGCGCTGGCGCCACGAGCTGCGCCGCTGCGTGGACTCGACTGCAGTCTTCGACGTCCTCAGTGACCGCGAGGAGGCGCAGCACCAGGCGCTGTGGCCCGCTTTCCTCGCCGCCAAGGTTGCGGGGAAGCGGGCGCAGTTCCACCGCGCGCGCCTCGTCGTTGACGGCGAGCGGTTGCCTGCACCTGCTTGCTAGATGGCATTCCCTCTGGGGGTGTTTTTGAAGGGGAGGTGGCGCCACACGCGTGCGGTGGCGGGTGCGGTGTGGTCGCTGAGTAGAGTGCTGCGGCGGGTGTGCTACTAGCCCCGCTTCCGGTGGTCTGGGGGAGGGCTTTTTGGTCCCTTCATGGTTTTATACCTTGGGTCCGCCCTCTGGCCATTTGAGGGGCTGGGTGTGCAGCCTGCACAGTGGTGCTGCTTGCTTGGCGCCCGCCACCAAGTGTGGATGGCGTTACCGTGGGCTACTTGTAGCTTGACCTTTTGTGGGCCTTGAGCCTTGTTTCTCTAAGTCCCACTGGAGCTTTGGAACCGTACGTGTGACCGCCAGAAGTGGATTGTAACCAAACATCATCAAAACATCATCATGTCTCCCCCCTCCTCTGCGTACACACATAACTGGAACCAGTTATCCTTGCTATGGCAGTATACCGCTCGGAGCGGAATCTGAGCGAAATTTGTATTAACCAGGAGTTACTACGGTGTGCTCTTTGAAGCCGCTGTAAATAAGCTGTTGGCTGAAGCCAGTGAACGCCTGGCTTGCGCGACGCCATGCAGGGCGTGTGTTTGCCCAGGTTGCTATCCTTTCAACCACGCAGGCCTGCTAGTTAGCTACGCAATGGCATCGCATGGCGGGTGGGCGTGTGCGCTGCACGACGCGGGTTTCCGTGGGGCTCACAAAGGCTAACCTCGTACCTGTCTTGCGGATATCAGAAACGCGATTTCGTTATGTGGCTGGCTGCATCTTTCCTGAAAGCGGAGAGCCTGTCCTCTTATAATGGGAAGGCACGTGGCGCCCACGCACACGCTCCTGCCGCTGCGTGGACTCGACTGCAGTCTTCGACGTCCTCAGTGACCGCGAGGAGGCGCAGCACCAGGCGCTGTGGCCCGCTTTCCTCGCCGCCAAGGTTGCGGGGAAGCGGGCGCAGTTCCACCGCTCGCGCCTCGTCGTTGACGGCGAGCGGGTGCCTGCACCTGCTTGCTAGATGGCATTCCCTCTGGGGGTGTTTTGAAGGGGAGGTGGCGCCACACGCGTGCGGTGGCGGGTGCGGTGTGGTCGCTGAGTAGAGTGCTGCGGCGGGTGTGCTACTAGCCCCGCTTCCGGTGGTCTGGGGGAGGGCTTTTTGGTCCCTTCATGGTTTTATACCTTGGGTCCGCCCTCTGGCCATTTGAGGGGCTGGGTGTGCAGCCTGCACAGTGGTGCTGCTTGCTTGGCGCCCGCCACCAAGTGTGGATGGCGTTACCGTGGGCTACTTGTAGCTCGACCTTTTGTGGGCCTTGAGCCTTGTTTCTCTAAGTCCCACTGGAGCTTTGGAACCGTACGTGTGACCGCCAGAAGTGGATTGTAAAACTCTCATCATCATCATCATCATCCTGCCCACGCATAGCGTGTTTGGCGCCATGCGGCGCCATGCATGGCCCAGGCTCAGCTGTCCTTCTGACTACTGAAGCAGACATGAAAGCTCTAGCAGGTGGCGTTCTCGCCGTGCGTCGTGGCTCACTGTGGGGCTTACAAAGGCTAACCTCGTACCTGGGGCGCGTGTCGATTTCGAACGCTCGGGTCGCTGTGAAAACTGGCTACCATTTCGCGCTGCTAGCTCAACAGTGCCGCATGTGTATGCTGCGTTGGTGCGCAACTGGTCGCTGCGGTTCGAAGCCTCGCGGAGAAAGCAAGGTTGAACCTTGCACTGCGAAAGTGTGGCCCCACAGCGTTCTCGCGCTAGCCGCACGTTCGCATCGTGTAGCGCTGACGCAACGCTTAACAGAGGTGCGTGTGGGAGCGAGGGCGAGGAGAGGGGTGAGAGGCGATTTTTAAGCGTCCTGCTCTCTAGCGAGCACCCCCGCTCCGGGCTCGCAGCTCGTGACCACCTCCAGGCCCACCCGAGCCGACTTTGCCTGGCGCCCGGGCCGGGGGCGGCCACGCGGCGCGGAGTCCAGGTCCACACCTCGTCATCGCCCTTCCCACCTTCTGCCCGCCGCGCACGTGCCGCTCCGCAATCCGGGGGGCATGTAGGCTGGGCTCACCGATTTTAGGCCCCCTCCAGCGCCCCGTCCGAAACGATCGGCGCCGCCGGAGCTGGCCGGTAGGTGCTGCTTACTCAATTAACTATTAAATGATGATGATGATGATGAGAGTTTTACAATCCACTTCTGGCGGTCACACGTACGGTTCCAAAGCTCCAGTGGGACTTAGAGAAACAAGGCTCAAGGCCCACAAAAGCTAGATGGCATGCCCTCTGGGGGTGTTTTTGAAGGGGAGGTGGCGCCACACACGTGCGGTGGCGGGTGCGGTGTGGTCGCTGAGTAGAGTGCTGCGGCGGGTGTGCTACTAGCCCCGCTTCCGGTGGTCTGGGGGAGGGCTTTTTGGTCCCTTCATGGTTTTATACCTTGGGTCCGCCCTCTGGCCATTGGAGGGGCCGGGTGTGCAGCCTGCACAGTGGTGCTGCTTGCTTGGCGCCCGCCACCAAGTGTGGATGGCGTTACCGCGGGCTACTTGTAGCTTGACCTTTTGTGGGCCTTGAGCCTTGCTTCTCTAAGTCCCACTGGAGCTTTGGAACCGTACGTGTGACCGCCAGAAGTGGATTGTAAACAAACATCATCAAAAAAGTAGCCCACGGTAACGCCATCCACACTTGGTGGCGGGCGCCAAGCAAGCAGCACCACTGTGCAGGCTGCACACCCAGCCCCTCAAATGGCCAGAGGGCGGACCCAAGGTATAAACCATGAAGGGACCAAAAAGCCCTCCCCCAGACCACCGGAAGCGGGGCTAGTAGCACACCCGCCGCAGCACTCTACTCAGCGATCAGATGTTTGGTTATTAATGATGAGAGTTTTACAATCCACTTCTGGCTTATTAAGATGTGTGTGTGGGGTGTGTGTGTGTAGACAAGGGGGTGCAGGTCACAGGGGAGCAGCGACCAGCCCTCGCAAGAGGAAAAGAGGGATGTAGTTGACGGCAGGTACATTGGCAACATGTCCCCCGAATTGCTTTCCCGTCTTCAAGTCCTGTTACAGGTCCTGGTGCACCAATTACGCTGTGGCCCGTCTCGTTCGGGGTCACAATCGCTGCTGCAGGTGCGCCCCCCCCTCAAATGTGGTGCAGCTGCTGGGGCCTAGCTCCGAGGCTGACATGCAGAAGTTGGCGGGATATTGAAGTGCCGCACATAATGTTGACACGACAGTGCAAACGGGTCTACGATGCGGGCCGTGGTCCCACATCCGTGCGACAATTTCTGCCGCAGAATCCACAGTGCCGCAGGAACTTAGAGACAGAAGGTTGAATGGTGACAGAATAATGTGCCGCCGAAGTAGACAGGAGCTGGATAACCGCGCTGCCGTTAACGAGGACGTCCCAACAGTGACGCAACCAAACTCGCATCCCTGCGCCTCTCGCGCGCTGCCACCCGCACCCGCACTCTGGTGATTCCCACAACACATGCTTGTTACATCAAGCTCAAGTGAATTGCTGCGAGCCTCTACTTCTGCCAGCACATACATCAACCTGCGCTTTCCCCCGCCCCCCCTGCGTAGATGCCCCACGAATGCCATTCACAGTTTTTACAGTGTTTACAGGACGCTCCCTCAGGGCGTGGTATTGAGGAGGGCCGGCCGAACAAGCTAGGGACCTCTGTCCATCTAGTTGCTACAGGTCAAAGCCACCATGCATGGGGTCAAGGCCACCATGCGTCCCGCCGATCTCCATGCATGCATGGGCCGACATGCCATTCACACGTACAGCACGAAAGCCATTTGTTGTTGTTGTTTGTTGTTGCTGCTGCTGCTGCTGCTGCTGTTTTTGTGTTGTTGTTGTTGTTGTGTAACATTCCAGTGGCAGTGGCGACTGTGTCTAGGCTTAAATTGCAGCGACCTGGCCGCAGTTCTGTCGCCAACTTTCGTCCCGGTCGATTACCGCTCACGCAAGCTTCACGAGCCGCACGGTGAAGCGCTCCAAGTCCCACGCGTTCAGCAGGTCCACGTCCCTGGCGCCCCACGCATTGACCGCGCCGCCCTCCTCCATGCGCAGGAAGCGGTTGTGCGATGCCGAGTGCAGCGCGATCATGCCGTGGCCAGCGTCCACGACGGTGAGGCGCTCAGAGTCCCAGTCGGCTGGCAGGTCCTGCGCGTCCCTGACTCTGCCCCATGCATCCACGCAGTCGCCAAAGACGTGCAGAAAGCGGTCGTGGCGTGCGTTGTGCAGCGCAATCATGCCGTGGCCTGCGTCCACCACAGTGAAGAGGTCCGAGTCGCCCGGCAGGTCGGCCAGGTCCACGAGCCCGCCGTGGCCCTTCACGTACTCGCCCATCAGGCGCAGGAAGCGTTTGTGGCTCCCGCAGTACAGCGCGACCACGTTCCCGGGGCGCAGCAGTGCGTGCACAAAGCCGACGAGTCCGTGGCGCGGGGAGAATCCGTACAGGAAGGCGTGGCTGCGCCGAATGGTGATGTGCGCCAGCCAGTTCCACCCGCCTGCCCGGAGCTCGCGCCCGTCCGAGCTGAACATCACCTGGCAGTGGTTGTGGGTTCGTCAGTGGTGGTCATGGCGGGGGGTGGGGGCGGCTGCGGGCTGCCCTACCAGAGCGAGGGGCAATGCAGGGGCCGTGCACGGTCTGCGATCGGCACCACGCGTGCACAATGGGTGACATGCAGGCTTGGGTGCAGAGCCCCTGCACACACTGCGTTATGCACTACACACACACAGCTCACGGACAGCCACCGCACACGAGCACTTGTTGCACACACCGCAGCCTGCACACACACACAGCCCCCCTGCACAGCCTGTACACATCCCTTGGTATTCTGGTACCAGGAAGCTTACGTGCACCCCACACATTGCAGAAACACAGCACATGCCGGCCCTGGTAGGGGTGCTGTGGTGGGGGCGAGGACCCTCGCCCCCACCACCCCCGCCCCCTCGACTCCTCGGAGCCGCGGTCGCCTGTTCAAACACCCGCATTGCAACACACCGTTCAGAGTTTGCACGCACATTCACCCACACAGACACATGCACAAATGCAAGTACCTTTGCGAGTAACACGGGGGGGTCGTGGAAGAAGCGGCGAGACACGTCTTCGCAGTCGAAGGGGTAAAATCTGACGTTGCCCCATCCCTCCTCTGTCACCACCATGAACTTCCTGGGCTGCGGTCCGTTGCACGCGCCTGCTGCCTTCTTGAGTTCCGCAAACTGATGGCGTTCTTTGCTCGGAGAGAACCCAACGCCCAGCAGGCGGCGGACCCATCCCAGCACCGCTGCTCCGAGAGCTGCCTCGGGCACTGCCAAGCACGCAGCCGCAGCCGCAGCACCCAGCCCAACCGCCCCTGCTCTCTGCAGCATTGCCACCGTGCCTCCGGCAGCCACGCCGCCTCCAGCGGCCACAGCCTCCGCGGCTACGATGCAGGGTGATGGTGGTGGTGTGATGTGTGGTGTTGCATCTGGTGCTGAGTTGCAAAGTTCCAAAGAGAAGTCGTTAGTATCAACGGGGAGACAAAAAAGTAGTTGAGCCAATCCTTCAGCCCCGCTGATAAGGGCAGCAAACTGAGCCCTCTAAAAATGTCGTTTGCGAGCCAGGAGTGACAAAAAGTCAACCTCGAAACCCGGGGCCTCGGCCTCTGTATGTCACCACCACCGCACATGTGTGGCACCATCTCCCTTCACCCCAACCAGCAGCCCAGTTGTTTTAGCACGGCTGCCCGGCGGCTGCTGGTTTGGGTGTTAACCGCGGTGCATGCATGCATGTGGCGCATGCATGTGGTGCATGCAGCTACGTTCTCCCACCACCCATCATCGCTGCTGCAGTGGAGCCTGACACAATTCCTCCAGGGCCAAAGCCCCAAACCAAAGCCAGCAGCCAAAGCCCCCAGATGCTAGCTTTGGTGGAGACTGCAATTGCTGCCCCGGCCGCTGCGCCTGCTGCAGCCGCTCCGCCCACATGTAAGGCATCTTTGACTTGAGACCTGACGCAATCCTCAAGTTGGCAAGGTTTGTGTGCTTCGACCCCACACCTAGAATATGCAACAACCGCTAATTTTGTTGCAATTCTTACTCACCGCCCCCTATCCACCAAGCCACGCGGGTGTGCGAACAGTAGTGGAAGCCCTGTATCATGGCTTATTCGTGGGCGTGACGCTCGTCAGACACTTGCCACTAGAAGCCGGACGGTGCGTCACTTGGCTTGCCTGGGCATGGAGAAGCGAGCGTGGCAGCGTGCCGTGGGGGCGAGGGGAAGGGCCACCCGTGGAGGAGGGGAGCATAAGAGTGCCCCCCCCTCGGGGTCTGGCCAGACCTAGAGGCCCCAGCAGCGCACATGCATTGAAATAAATCGATAGGGCGCTGCGTGGATGAGCTGTGGAGTGCTTCGTGAGGCGGGTGGTGGCTGGCTGGGGTGGTGTTAGCTGCACTGTTAACTCTGGCGGTGCTGCTGCCCGATGGCACGAGCGGCAGGCCCCTGCATGCGGCCGTCACACGACCCGTGCGCCCCATCTGATGCACGCACGCATGCACGCTGAAGCGCAGGCAGTGAACGAACACAGTTGTTGTAGCCATGGCTGCGGCTGGACGTGTTGCTGCCGCGATGCAGGCGGTCAAGGGACCAAAGATGGTGGATGACGAGGTAGGCTTAGGCACAAGAGGGGCGCGCAACAGCATGCACTTCACATGGGCTCTCTCTCACTGATTCTGCAACACGTCCATGGTCGTCGCACGCACCCTGCCCCCCCCTGATAGATTGAGCAGCGCCAGGACTTTGATGGCCTGGATGCGGGCGACGCGGGGCAGGCGCAGCGCATCGTGCGCGAGCTGTACTTTCGCTATGAGAAGCAGCTGCAGCGCTGGCGCGACTACCGCACACTCTTCTGCTTCCTCTTCTTCGTGGGCTGGTACTTGGCCACGCTGTACCTAGAGCGCTCCGCGAACATGGCGTTCATGGTGCACAGCACGCTGGACGACGTGCTGGTGCCAACCACCAAAGTCATGCAGTCCACCTCCCAAGTGCACGACTGGCTCTCGAGCACGCTCGATGTGAGGCATGCATGCATGCATGCGAGACAGGCGCATGTAGTGACGAGGCGCACGCGTCGGTCGCAGCATGGGGGAGAGGAAAGGGCATGCACGCAACCATGCAACACGCAACCATGCAACACCCGACTCACAACGCGCTCCCTGCGCACACAGGCGGTCTGGGTGGACCCTGTGTGCGGCGATGGTCAGTGCGACTCGCGTACTCAAATTTTGGGTGCCGCGCGGACTGCGGCAAGCTGCAGGACGTGCAGAACCTTACGTCCATCCAAATCGACCTCAAGTGGAACTTTGGGCACCCGCTCGGGTCTACGCCAGCAGCGGTGAGCGCGCAGGCCGGGCATGTGTGCACGCATGCAGCCTGAGCATGCGGAGTGTGCGCGTGCTCAGTGCGTGTGCGGGGGGGGCGCGTGGGTTGGGGGGCCGCCCGTGGGCGCCCTGAACACACCCCGCATGGCACACACCCCTCGGTCGGTCGCCAGCCCCCAACGACGACTGCCACCACGCTTGCGCCGCACATGCGGCCGTCCCAAAACAGGAGCTCATGAACAATGCGCTGTGGCAGCTGTGCCCGTTCAACACGCCGTTCACGTCGGCGTGCTACTACTCGGCCGACCAGACGTTCACGCAGCTGTCGGGCTCGGTTAGCATGGTGCGTGCATGGGGGGGGGGGAGGGCCTGGCCAGCATGGGCGGGCTTGGTCAGCATGTGGAGGCTTCGTCAGCATAGGGGCAGCCCTACCCCAGTTCACAGTTTTCACACCGTCGGGGCGTGGGATTGAGGGAGCAGCCTCATGAGGCCTACAGGCTATCAGGTCTATTTATGCCCACACCTTTACGCACTCGAGTCGTCGGACTGGTCACCTGGGGAGGTAACAACAGCACCTGGGGTGGAGTTGCCGCCTCAGGCCTCCTAGTCGGACGACTGTGAACCTCTTGTAGGGCAGCATCGTGCGGGCATGTGTGCGGGGCATGGTGCGGGCGTGTGTGCGGGGCATGGTGCGAGCGGGCAGGCGTGCAGGGAAGCATGGCAGGGCAGCATGGCACGTGCCGGCAGGGCAGCACGGCAGGGCGGTACACGTTTGCCTCGAACACAAAAAGCAGTGGGCGGTTAGGCGGGCGATGGCGGCGCGCGGGCGATGGCGGCGGGCGTGCGTGCATGGCATGTGCCGGCACGGCCGCGTGGCAGGGCAGCACACAGCTGCACAAAAAAAAACTTAACAAGCGGCGGGCGGGCGGGAAGGTGGGCTGGCAGCATGGCAGTGCAGCACGTCGTCAAACAAAAAAAAACGGCGGGCTGGCGGGTGGCCGGCGGGCGAGAGTGGGCGGGCGGAGATGGCACGTGCCGGCAGGGCACGGCGGCACATGGCTGCCAAAACAAAACCAAGAGCGGCAGGCGGGCGATGACGACGAGCAAGCGATGGCGGCGGGCGTGTGGGCATGGCACGTGCCTGCAGAGCAGTGCGGCGGGCAGCACGCGTCTGTCTTGGACGACTAGGGCGGGCGGCGGGCAAGCACCGAAACATCAAAGCAAAAGGAAAGCGGCGGACGCGCTGGGCAGAGCAGCACGGCAGGCCAGCACGGCAGCACATCACGCCAGGACACACACCGACCTTGGAAAATGCCGGGCGGCAGGCGGCAGGCGGCAGGCGGGCGGGCAGGGCAGCACGCGTCTGTCTTGGATGACAAAGGCGGGCGGGGGCGGGCGGCAGGCCAGCACTGCAACAGCAAAGCAGAAAGCAAGCGGCGGACGTGCTGGGCAGGGCAGCATGGCAGAGCAGGGCAGCACGCATCAGTCTGCCAGACAGAATAACGCGGCGGGCGGGCGATGGTGACGGGCATGCGGGCATGGCACGCCCCGGCAGGGCAGCACGCGTCTGTCTTGGTTGAAAAAGGCGGGCCGGCGGGCGGGCGACGGGCCAGCCCTGCAACAGCAAAACAAGAACAGCGGCGGGCGTGCTGGGCAGGGCAGCACGGCAGGGCAGCACATCACGTCAGGACACACATCGGCCTCCAAAACAAAGCGGGCGGAGGGCTGCGGGCGGCAGGCGGGCGGGCAGCACGCGTCTGTCTTGGTTGAAAAAGGCGGGCTGGCGGGCGGGCGACGGGCCAGCCCTGCAACAGCAAAACAAGAACAGCGGCGGGCGCGATGGGCAGGGCAGCACGGCAGCACAGCACGTCAGGACACACATCGGCCTTGAAAACAAAGCGGGCGGAGGGCGGCGGGCGGCGGGCGGGCGGGCAGGGCAGCACGCGTCTGTCTTGGATGGCAAAGGCGGGCGGGCTGGTGGGGGGCGGGCGGCGGGCGGCGAGCGGCAGCACAGCACGCCGGGACACACACCGGCCTTGGAAAAAGGTGGGCGGCGGGCGGCGGGCGGCGAGCGGCAGGCGGGCGGGCAGGGCAGCACGCGTCTTGGAGAACAAAGGCGGGCGGGCTGGCGGGCGGCGGGCGGCAGGCCACAACTGCAACAGCAAAGCAAAAAGAAAGCGGCGGACGTGCTGGGCGGGGCAGCATGGCAGAGCAGGGAAGCACGCGTCTGCCTGCCGGACAAAATAACGCGGCGGGCGGGTGATGGCGTCGGGCGTGCGGGCATGGCACCCCCCGGCAGGGCAGCACACGCACACGAAGCAGCGAGCTCCAACCCCCCAGCGAAAAGCTGCGGGGGGTGGAGCTTGCTGCTTCTTTTGGAGTTGTCTCTAAGCCCTGCGAGTTGACACGAATATTTTATGTCGTCTTGGATGACGAAGGCGGGCGGGCGAGCGGCGGCCCAGCCCTGCAACAGCAAAAAACCAAAAGCGGCGGTCGTGCTGGTAGGGCAGGGCATGGACGTTGCAGGGCAGGACATGGACATGGGCATGGACATGGCAAGGCAGGGCAGCCCACGTTTGCCTTGACAGTTGAGACAAGGCGGCGGGCCGGCAATGGCGACGGGCGTGCGGGCATGGCGCGGCCCGGCAGGGCAGCGCGCGTCTGTCTTGGATGGAAAAGGCGGGCGGGCGGGCGGCGAGCCAGCAGGCCAGCCCTGCAAAACATAACAAAAGCGGCATACGTGCTGGCAGGGCAGGGTATGGACGTGGCAGGGCAGGACATGGACACGGACATGGACATGGCAAGGCAGGGCAGCACACGTTTGCCTTGACAGACAAGACAAGGTGGCGGGCCGGCAATGGCGACGGGCGTGCGGGCATGGCGCGGCCCGGCAGGGCAGCACGCGTCTGTCTTGGATCCAAAAGGCGGTCGGGCGGGCGGGCCAGCACTGCAAAACAAAACAAAAGCGTGCTGGTAGGGCAGGGCTTGGACATGACAGGGCAGGGCAGCACGCGTTTGCCTCAACGCACGAAGCAAGGCGGCGGGCCGGCGACGCCTTGGGCGTCTCTGGGGAGTGGGGAGGGTAGAGGAGAAAGGGAGAGATAGGACGGCGCGGGGAGGGGAGGGGCTCTCTCAGCATCGGCCGTCGAAGAGGGGACGCACCGAAACGGCGTGGGGGCTTGGTCGAGTGCGTGGGTTGAGGAGGAGGGGGCACGCTGCCGCACCTGGCCGCCACCCCCCACCCGCACCTGCACCCACCCCCACGCACACATATGCGTACACGCACACAAAGACACACACACGCACACACCCACACACAACACAGGCCACCCTCGACGCGCCCAACGGCGTGTGGACACACACACACACCCACACACACAGTCACATACACACACACACACACACACACACGCACACGCGCCCCCTCCCCCCCCCCACACAAAGGCCATTCTTGACGCGCCCGACGGCGTGTGGACGCTCGACGCCAAGAACGACTACAGGAAGATCGGCGGCACACACACACACACACACACACACATACGCGCACACGCACACACACACAAACAGTCAGGCCACCCTCGACGCACCCGATGGCGTGTGGACACACACACACACACAGTCACATGCACATGCACATGCACACACACACACACGCACACGCGCCCCCTCGCCCCCCCACACAAAGGCCATTCTTGACGCACCCGACGGCGTGTGGACGATCGACGCAGATAACGACTATTTCAGGAAGATCGGCGGCACACACACACACACACACACACACAAAGGCCATTCTTGACGCGCCCGACGGCGTGTGGACGCTCGACGTCAAGAACGACTACTTCAGGAAGATTGGCGGCGCGGTGCGCGCGACCGATATCGTGAACAACGCCGCGTACTACGTTAAGGTGCGGGTTTAGGTTTATAATGGTTTCGGTAAAAGACCCTTTGAGCTACTATGTCAAGAGCTTCGGGCAGTGTTGTCATAGGCGCCCCCGCAACCTCCGCAGACCCCGTTGCGGGGGCAAACCGGGAAATTTCGGGGGCAAATCGCGGGGATTTCGCTCCGAAAGATTTGAAATTCGACGATTTCACACATTCCCGCGGGAAAAACGCCCTTGTGCACCCTCGACCTAGGCAGACATACCACTCTAGTTTGGGCTTCGTGTGCGCGCGACCGGTCTCTTGAATGATGCCGCGTGTTACGTCAAGGTGCGGAGGGGGGTTGGGGTTGGGTTTTAGGTGAAGGGTTTAGGGCATGCGAGGTACATGCACACGCGCACACACACACACACACACACACACACGCGCACACACAAACACACACACGCACGCACAGGCACACACACAGGCACACAAACACACACACGCATACACACACGCACACACATGCACATACGCACAGGTCTACATCGCGGGTGCGTCGGTGCTTGCCAAGATGGACCTGGATGGAGCTCGATGCAACCCTTTGCATCTGTGCATGCCCCCCCCCCCACACACACACACCACCCCACACACATGCGCACACACACACACACGCACACACACACACACACGCACGCACACACGCACGCACAGGTCTACATCGCGGGTGCGTCGGTGCTTGCCGAGATGGACCTGGAGGAGCGCCTGCTTGCTGGTGCTATCCAGTACGGCAACACGACGCTGTTCTCGTACATTGCGTGGTCACTGGCGCAGGTGTGTGGGGGGTTTGTACCTATGCCTGCTGCTGGTTCTGTTCTTTACGGGGAAGAGGCGCTTGGGGGGGTGCATGGGCGGTCTGGAACTGTGTGTGTGTGTGTGTGTGTGTGTAACCCTCGTCGATATAGGGTCCCGGCCCGCCAGACTGCCCTACATAGGCTATATATAGGCTATACCCTATATAGGGACTAAAGAAATTTCCTGGAAAAAAATTGAACGTGTTTTTGGAAAGTGTGACAATTATATGCAACCCTAAAGGAACCCGGAACCGCGCTCCGAATATTTGTTGGAATTATTTCCGAGGCGTGAGAAGCAATACAAGACGTTGGCCGCGTGGAGGAGACGCGGAGACGCGGAGACGCGGAGTCGCACGCTCTCGTATTGACAGTACACGCGCTGCAAACCCCAATACACCCACCCTACGCTGCAGGCATCCGACACACCAACCCACACCGGCTTTCTAAAACCCAGAACCCCAAACACAACAACCCACTGTGTCATATATGCTGCTGGGTGGGGGGCTTCCCCGCCGCCTCCTCGTAGCGGCCCCCCTCGCCGCCGCCGCCGCTGCTGCGCTCCCGCCGGCTGCGGCGGGAGCACATGCAGCAAGCACACTACGGCGCGGCTCCATACCCATGCCACCAACCTAATAAGGAAATGTCTCTTTGTGCCCTGTAGGTCCTCTATGCTGCCAAGCATGCCAGGGAACGCTCCTGGCCACCTGCACCTGCGTGCCTCCCCAACCCACCCCACTGCATCCGCGCAGCCCCCCCCGCGGTCGGGCCTCATTCGGAGGGAGTACGAGCCAGCTGTTGCAGTCGAACTGGGTGTGGGAGAGTCACCGACTCCCTCCGACGGCCACTTCGCGACCTCCCGTGCCTCACGGCGGTGCATTGGGTCCGCATGGTCCCGGTCCTTCGCTGATGCCGCGTGGGGAGGCCCGTTCGCGGCCTCTGCGGCCCCCACACTCGCCGCGGGTTTCTATATATAGGGGTCGTTTGAAGCCTATATAACTGGCGCCCCGTATATAGGCTATATAGGCCATCCCCACCCAACCTGGGCCCACCCCAGGGGGAAAAGTGGCCAAAACGGGCAACACCAACTTGGGAATTTCTTGTGGCTTCCCTTGTTGACCAAATCCACTTTTGACGCGTGCTTTTTAGTTGCCGCCAATCTCATTTAGACGCATGCGTCGTGGGTGACCGTGGCTTGGAGAGACGGTGAAATGCGGAACGAAACCGTTTGGCGTCAAACGCAACCGTGACGTGTCACGTTTGACGCCAAACGATTTCGTTCCGCATTTCACCGTCTCTCCAAGCCACGGTCACCCACGACGCATTCGTCTAAATGAGATTGACGGCAACTAAAAAGCACGCGTCAAAAGTGGATTCGGTCCAGAGGCGACGCCGCAAAACATGCCGAAAGTTTAGTGTCGCCCAGCACAGCGACCCCGGCAACACGGCACGGCACGAGACCCAGCGTCACGTCAAGTTCATGCCGCGGGTGTTACAGATCGGTAGGAGGCGTCGCGAGGGGCTGGTTCCCCCCAGCGGCGCGGCAGGGGGTTGGGTTCGACTGTTGCATGGCGCTCCGCGAGGCCCGTGACGGCCCCACGACGTATCCCAGCACACGATCTCGACACGCATGTCTATATTACGTGTCGAGAAGTCATTCTGCATGCGCGATTGGGCCGTTTTGTTGACTTTGGAATTTTGGGTGTGGCCACATTTTGGTCACAGGTTGGGTGGGGATGGCCTATAGGCTATAACTATATAGGGCTATATATAGACCGCCGACCCTTATGTGTGTGTGTGTGGCGGTGGTGGGATCCAGTATGGCAGCACGACGCTGTTCTCGTACATTGCGTGGTCGCTGGCGCAGGTGTGTGTGTTGTGTGTAGGCTGTGCCTGTGCCTGTGCCTGCTTCATGTCTGTGGGGAAGGGGCGCTTTGGGGGGGTGCATTGGGAGTCTGGAACTGTGTGTGTGTGTGTGTGGAGGTGTGGAGGTGGCGCGATCTAGTAAGGCAGCACGACGCTGTTCTCGTACATTCTGTGGTCGCTGGCGCAGGTGGGGGGGGCTGTGCCTTTTGTATGTATGTATGTATGTATGTGTGTGTGTGTGTGTGTGTGTGTATGCACGCCTCTCTAGCACCTCTTTCTCTCTCTGTCTCTCTGTCTCTCTGTCTCTCTCTCACTTTCTGTCTGCCTCTCCCTCTCCCTCACCCACACCCACCCACCCACACCCACCCACACCCCCGCAGAATGCCACCATCAACAGCAACTTCACCTTCAACGCGGCCACGGCCCCGGTCGCAAACGCGGACGACCAGGTCACCCAGATAATCGCCGCGACGTGCACCTGTGTCGACGTGTCGATCACGGCCTCGTCAGCTGTGTACGACAAGCTCGCGTTCAAGTCGCTCAACCAGTCGGTCGACCCGATCTCGCCGACGCCTGTGAGTTGGCTGTGGTGAAGACAAAGAACCCATTGGGATTGGGGTGCAATTTTCTTGTTGTATTGTTGTTCATGGCGCTCAACCAGTCGGTCGACCCGGCTTTGCTCGCTGCGAGTCCATGTTTTTTTGCGTTTTTCTACGTCTTATCGCTGGCGACAAGACAGCGCATAAGTCGCGCAACCAGTCGGCCGACCCGATCACGCAGCCTGTGAGTTCTGGTCTAGTGAGAGACGTGGTGGAGACGAAGAGCCCATTGGGATTGGGGTGCAAACTTTTCGTTGTTTGACGTTCATGTCGCTCAACCAGTCGGTCGCCCCGATTTCGCTCACTGGGAGTCCACGTTTTCGCACTGCTTGTCGCATGCGTGGCCGCTGCCCGCACTGTTTGACAAAGGCATTTTCACATGTCTTGACGCTGTTTGGCAAGACCGCGTGCACGTCGCAGAACCAGTCAATGGTCGACCCGAACTCGTCGACTGTCAGTCAGTGTTGTCCTCTTCGGCTCTACACAGCCATTTGGCTGTATTTCGACTATCGTAAACTCCATTAACCTTTAGCTACCGCCTCAAAAAATACAAATTAAGTGATTCCTGAAACACTTTAGCCAGCGCAGCGGAGCATTTTTTGTTGTTGAGTATTTTGACTTAAGCCTCTCTATTGCCGAGAAAGTGTACGCTGCCATACTTCTGCACCGCGTCTCCATGCAGGTTGATGGTCAGTTGCATGAGGCTCAGCGTATAGTAATGCTGATGTATGCCGACGATTTATGTTTGTTCTTGCATGACCCAGCTCAGTTGGCGCTTATGCTGAAAATCCTTGACAAAGTGTCCTCTAGCTTTGGCATGCAAATCAACGCCGCCAAGACAGAAGTGATGATTTTGCCAGCAGATTTTGACGCGGATCTGCCCACGTTTGCGCTGACTGGTGGTGAAGTGAAGACCGTCTCTGCATTTAAGTATCTGGGGAGTTGGATAACCCAGAGTGGTGGTGTGGAAAAGGAGATCGGTGTGCGTGTCGGTCGCGCGCTGGGCGTGTTTGCGTCTTTTGATAAGATTTGGGCCAGCAAGAAGATGCAAGTGCAGTCTAAGATGCGGGTTTACAACACTTTCGTGCTGCCCCACTTTCTGTACGGCTGCGAAACATGGGCCCCTACTAAAACACAACTGACTCGATTGGAGGTTGCCCACTCTAACTGCCTTCGTCGCATTCTGGGTGTGCGCCTGGTCGACCGGCACAGATTAACTTATATTCGGCAGGCGTGCGACACTGAGCCAATTGAGAGCCTTGTGGCAAAGCGATCAATGCAGTGGCTAGGCCATGTGATGCGCATGCCGGCTTCTCGTCTTCCTCGTACGACTTTTGACTGCACAATGGATGTGGCTCGGCAGCAAGGCCGGCCTCCAGCCTCCTCCCGACACTATTTTCTTAAGCTACTGATTCAGCAGCTAGGCGAAACTAGTGGCACTCGTTCTGATTGGAAGACTTTTTCGGACACGGCGTTTGAGCGTGCTCAGGATAGGGTCGGGTGGAGAGCCGTGGTGTACGGTCCGGCTGCCCCTCAGGCGCCGGCCCCTCCACCACGGCGGTCAAGTAGATTGGCAAGCGCCACTTGACCCCCTATCCCCTAGAAGCAGTTAGGACCTATTTTGGAGGCGTCGCACAATAGCTCTCCTTTTTGCTCTGGGACTACACGTTGGCAGGCAGCCGGCTGGTGGCTACCGCCCCTCACAAGTAATTGTTAGGGCCAGAACTGGACTTGGGTCTAGGCGGTGGTACTAGGACTAGAGGTAGTCTTTGCTGGAAGGCCGATGTAACTGTAACTGTAGCGAAGGGGGGGGTTCACTCCCCTCTGAACCTAGGTGTCACTTCAAAAGCAACGCAGAACGCTTGCAAATGACCCTACGAACAGTTTATGATCGGTGGCGTGCCCTTGTGACGTATGCAGCGAGCGCTACGAGTCGGGTGTGTGTGCAAAATGTGACTCACGGGTCGCGCACAGACGCCGCGGCGGTCGCAGCGCCGTCAAATCTTGCGGCGGGGTATTATTGGAAGGCTCCTGTGCCCAAGCGCAGCGGTGCGAGGACCTCGTGGTTTGCCTCAGGCAACACCAGCTGTCGATCAGCGGTCACGCAAGATCGCAGCTCCTGCCGGTTTGAGGCGACAGACATGTCCTATATATCCGTGTTGTTCTCTAACAAGCCGAAAGAGTCGATTGGGGGCCGTCTGCGTCGCTGCATGGAGATGATGCTCCATGCAGCTGGGTGATCTCTTTATGTGCGCGCACCCTGCACCATGCCTACAGGCCCCTGCTGGACTCCAGCGTTTGTCATCAAATGCTGTGATACATGTTCCATGTCTGTGGCTCGATAAACACACTCCCTGTGCGCGGTGGCGGCGCGGCAGGCTGTTTTTGCTCGAATTCGTGGGTGTGTTTAATTGCACCCTCTTTCCCCCGCTCCCAGCACCGCCTCTCCACGCCCCGGCGTCCCCCGACAGTCCCCAGACCTGGGCACGGATACCACGCAGTTAATTCCTGGGCGTGGGTGCCCGAGGCGTGCGTTCGTGCCTGATTTCCGCGCCGAAAGTGTGGAAATGAAACCCCGTGGATGACCCCGTCGCGGGTCCGAGCCCAAGTCGCCGCGTTGTACTTAAGCTCTCTATAATATATATAACACGCATGCAAAACGGCAGGTTGGGCTCCTGCCCGGGAGGGGGTCATTTTTGAACCTCAAACACCCCAAAGTGACACCCAGCCACACTACAGAGTGAACCCCCCTTTTAGCGAGGGGTGATGCACATTCTTCTCACTTAAGCCAGCCATGCGGAGCCGCCCGTTCACAGCGAGCGAATCCCATCCATCATCCATCCACATCCCATCCATCTTCCATTCTGTCTCAGCCACGGTCTCAGAGCTGCAAACTGTTCTTACACTCACGCGTCCACACTTGCCTCACTGCTCGGCGAGTATATCTCCGCCGCGACTTTAGCGACCCCGGAGACTAATTAATTAAGCTTTAGCTGCTCATTTTAGCTAGGGCTCCTAGGGGGTCGAGAAGTTAATTATGGCTGCGTGCGGCTGGCTGGGAAAATCGGGCACGAATTCCCCGTGTCGTCTGGTGTGCGACAGGGGTGCGTCATTGCTCCTGTGTTGTTCAATGTTTTTATTGACCACATAGTGAAAAAGGCGCTAGACATGATGCCAGAGGGGGCTGGCGTGTCAGTCGTGACCCGAGCCGGCGGCTCTGTGTTGTCGTCGTCGGTTGAGCGCATAGTAATGCTGATGTATGCCGACGATTTATGTTTGTTCTCGCATGACCCAGCTCAGTTGGCGCTTATGCTGAAAATCCTTGACAAAGTGTCCTCTAGCTTTGGCATGCAAATCAACGCCGCCAAGACAGAAGTGATGATTTTGCCAGCAGATTTTGACGCGGATCTGCCCACGTTTGCGCTGACTGGTGGTGAAGTGAAGACCGTCTCTGCATTTAAGTATCTAGGGAGTTGGATAACCCAGAGTGGTGGTGTGGAAAAGGAGATCGGTGTGCGTGTCGGTCGCGCGCTGGGCGTGTTTGCGTCTTTTGATAAGATTTGGGCCAGCAAGAAGATGCAAGTGCAGTCTAAGATGCGGGTTTACAACACTTTCGTGCTGCCCCACTTTCTGTACGGCTGCGAAACATGGGCCCCTACTAAAACACAACTGACTCGATTGGAGGTTGCCCACTCTAACTGCCTTCGTCGCATTCTGGGTGTGCGCCTGGTCGACCGGCACAGATTAACTTATATTCGGCAGGCGTGCGACACTGAGCCAATTGAGAGCCTTGTGGCAAAGCGATCAATGCAGTGGCTAGGCCATGTGATGCGCATGCCGGCTTCTCGTCTTCCTCGTACGACTTTTGACTGCACAATGGATGTGGCTCGGCAGCAAGGCCGGCCTCCAGCCTCCTCCCGACACTATTTTCTTAAGCTACTGATTCAGCAGCTAGGCGAAACTAGTGGCACTCGTTCTGATTGGAAGACTTTTTCGGACACGGCGTTTGAGCGTGCTCAGGATAGGGTCGGGTGGAGAGCCGTGGTGTACGGTCCGGCTGCCCCTCAGGCGCCGGCCCCTCCACCACGGCGGTCAAGTAGATTGGCAAGCGCCACTTGACCCCCTATCCCCTAGAAGCAGTTAGGACCTATTTTGGAGGCGTCGCACAATAGCTCTCCTTTTTGCTCTGGGACTACACGTTGGCAGGCAGCCGGCTGGTGGCTACCGCCCCTCACAAGTAATTGTTAGGGCCAGAACTGGACTTGGGTCTAGGCGGTGGTACTAGGACTAGAGGTAGTCTTTGCTGGAAAGCCGATGTAACTGTAACTGTAAAGGCTAATGGAGTTAACGGTATACTTTCACCTTTAACACAGCTCGACCCATTCAGTGGATTGGTAGTCTGACAAGCCTGCCCGATAGAGCTTGCAAGAATTTTCAACTTACCTATGTATGAGGACAAACAGTCAACGGGAGGTCAACGGTCACCGCAGTCAAAGCAAAATCCGGCTGTGGAAGAGGAAAACAGAAATCCTGAAAATAAAATCACCGATGTGATTTTTGTGGTGAAGAACAACCCGGAATTGTGTGGCCTGGGGTTCAAACCGCTTGTTGCTGTTCATGGCGCTCGATCAGTCGACCCAATTTCGCTCGATGTCAGCCCACAGTTTTTGCGTTTTTTTGTTACGTGTTGGCGCCGTTCAATGTGACAGCGTACAAGTTGCTCAACCAGTCGGTTGATCCGATTGCGCTGACAGTGAGTGTTAGTAGATATGCATGCGGCACTGAAGTGGGGAGGCTTGGACCTCTCCACACACACACACACACACACACCACCTTGCAGGCCGTATTTGACTACGCCAACATCGACAGCGCCACGTACCGCTCCACCTACTGCCCCACGCTGACCGGTGACTGTTGTTTTGTACCTTGCCGCACACACACACACACGACCCCACCCCACCCCCAACCCACACACGCAAACGTACACACACACACACACACACACACGCACACACGCCCCCCCCCACCTTGCAGGCCGTGTTTGACTACGCCAGCATCGACAGCACGACCTACAAGAACACCTACTGCCCCACGCCAGTCCCTCCGCTCTTTGACTGGGTTGAGACGTCGACCGGGTCCGGCGTGTGGAACTGGACCCAGATGACAACACCAGCCGAACTGACCGCGACGTGCGCAAAAGTGCTGCCGATCGCGGACCTGTGGCGCGCGCACCTGCTGAGGCGCATGCAGGTGTGCGCGTGGGCGTGTTTTGCGCATGTGTGCGTGTGTGCACGCGTGTGCGCTTGAAATAATAATAGTATAAACGAGACAGCGAGGGGAAAACACACGCAAAAAAACGGCCGCCGCCGACCAGACCGCAACGTGCACGAAAGTGCTGCCGATCGCGGACCTGTGGCGTGCGCACCTACTGAGGCGCATGCAGGTGTGCGCGTGGGCGTGTGCGCATGTGTGCGCGCGTGGGTGCTTGAGATAATAATAAAAACGAGACAGCGAGGGGAAAACACACACACACAAAAAAATGGTCGACACCGACCTGACCGCGGCGTGTGTGTGTGCGTGTGTGTGTGTGTGAGAGTGCTGACGTGTGCGTGTGTGTGTGCGTGTGTGTGTGTGTGTGTGTGTGTGTGTGTGTGCATGTGCGCTTAAAATAAGAATACACACAAGACAACGGCCTGCCGCCGACCTGACCGCGGCGTGCGTGACGGCGCTCGCGATCGCGGACCTGTGGCGCGCACACCTGCTGAGGCGCATGCAGGTGTGCGCGTGGGCGTGTGTGCGCATGTGGGCGCTTGACATAGGAGGACAGGGGGCAAATTAGCACACATAGGTTTGCACCCCCACATCTCTCTCAATACTTGGTTGCTGATGAAGATTGAGACATCCACAGAAAGCTGGTTCTCAGGCCTGTCTGGTGTTACATTTGGTTTTGTCAGAAACGGTCGGGAACTCATACAATTCGAATTTTTAATATGGAGCCAAAACGGCCCGGCTTGAGGTCAGCGGGGCAAATTAGCACACACCCAGATTCTGCCCCTGGGGACGCGTTCCAGGATAGCCGGAGCCCCCCCCCGGGCCACATAGCTAGTACTTGGGTCCCCAAGACGTGTGGTGTGCTTGGGGTTGCAAGTTGGGGCTAGTGAGGGGCTCCCAGGTGCCACTGTGGGCGCGTATGCATGCACGCATGGCGCCCATGCACATGCACCATGCATGTTCCACAAGGGCCCCATGCACCCGCCCCCTCGGCGCACATCGCTTCAATGCATATAGAATAGTGCGTCCTAGGAGCGGGAGAGGCTGAGGGGCCGTGTTGGAGCCGCGGCAGTCCGATGTGCGAACTTCGATTCACACTTTGGCTCGCGCTCGCCCAGGAAGCCCTCAGGCGGTCCCGGCGGACTCCCAACCCATCATCGCGTGTTATAATGATGCTCGATGCGGCTGTGACGCTGCGGGGCGACTGCGACGCGTTGGTAGTGGTGCCATGTGGTCCAGAGCCTATACAGCAGCCGGGGGCACGATGTGCACAGGAGCACGTCGCGTCGCCCCCTCGCCCCCCTGGCACGTTGCCAGGTCCCATGTCGGACTTTAGCGCGGCGGGGAGGGGTGGCGCAGGCTGCTGGGGGTCTCATCCAATGCCTGCTACTCTGCTACTTGGAGGGGCCAGCACGCGGCTGGCGAGTACTCGTCGCAGCGCGACGCTAGACGACAATCGCGACAGTGAAACTCTTGCTACTCCATACCATTTGCTTTCCATCCTTTTGGGGTGGGGTGGGATGGCCAGATGGCTCAATGCATTTATAATTAATTCCAAATTTGGTGTGGCCAGCATGTGGCAGGGGTTGATCATCTTTCCTATCCCAGCAGGGGTGGCTGGGCCGCTCCGCCTGACTCGCCCCCCTGGCCATGGGTTCCCCCACATTTGCCTAGCTTAAGTCCAGAAGGGGGGCGCCGGGCGCACAGCCAAGCAGCAAGGAGCAGCTCTTCAATAGCAGAGTGTGCTAATTTGCCCGTGCTAATTTGCCCCGCCTCCTACTAATAAAAACGAGACAGCGAGGGAAAAAAAATGGCCGCCGCCGACATGGCCGCGACGTGCGCGAAAGTGCTGCAATCAATCGCGGACCTGTGGCGCGCGCACCTGCTCAGGCGCATGCAGGTGCGTGCATGTGTGTGCGTGTGTTTGTGCACGCGTGCGCTTGAAATGAGAATAAAACGAGAAAACGGCCTGCCGCCGACCTGAGCACGACGCGCGTGGACGGCGCTCGCGATCGCGGAGCTGTGGCGCGCGCACCTCCTGAGGTGCATGCAGGTGTGCGCGTTTTGGGGGGGGGGCTGCTGAGGCGCACACACACCCCACAGAGGTACAGCTCGTGCACAAAAGCAAATGCCCTACGTATGAGGGGAAGACACCCTCCTACAGATTCCGTTTTTCAGGTTTACACAGTCAGTCATAAAAAATTCAGGCATACAAGTAAGCCCGCACCCCCCCCCCTCTCCCTCCTACAGAACTACACGATCGACTGGCGCCTGGGCGACGGCTCGCGCACGGGCAAGATCGTCGCGCGCAACTCGGTGCTGACTCAGCTTCAGTCGTGGATCGTTGCAAACTCGAGCGAGCTCTTTGCGCCCGTGTTCCAGGTGTGTGTGTGTGTGCGCGTGTGTGCGTGTGCTTGTGCGTGTGTGTGCGTGTGTGTGCGTGCATGTGTGTGTGTGCACGCGAGCAGGCTATTTTTGCTCCTGTCCCACTGATTAGGGGATGGCATCATGCAACAGGGCGCAGCATTGCATGGCACGGCACGGCACACCACGGCACGCGGCCAGATTGTGACACAAGTTTGAGCTGCGTAAGTAAGCACGGGTGATCACACTGCTAGTCACCACCACACACACATACACACACACGCACCACCACCACTCCGCCACCCCCCCCGTATTCCACGGGCGCCATACGGGACGGCCGCCACCCCACTCTCACCCACACACACTGACCCCCCCTCCCTCTAATACCCACCCACCCCACACACACACCACACCCTATTCTACAGGCGCCATACGGGACGGCCGCCACCGGCAGCGGCGCGCTGACCGCGCGCCTCGACGTGCTCCAAAAGGTGGGTCGGAGGAGGGGGGGCAAATTCGCTCACTTTCGACTTTGTTGCCCCACATCTCACTCAATACTGGGTTGCTGATCATGATGGAGACATCCACGGACAGATGGTGATGAGGCCTTTCAGATGTTACATTTTGTTTGACCTGATGTGGCCAGGAACTCCTGCAATTTGAATTTGATTACGTGGCGCCAAAACGGCCCGACTGCGGGGGTCTCCTGGCTGGTGCCTCCTACCTGGTGTCTGTCTCTGTCTCTCTCGCATGCCCCCACGTGCCCCGCGTGCTCTCCCTCTCTCACACACACTCCCCTTGCCCCCTCCCTCTCTTTCTCTCTCACGCCCCCACATGCCTCGCGCTCTCTCTCCGTCCCTTTCCTCCCTCACTCCCCCTCCCCCCCTCTCTCTCTCATGCCCCTCGCCCTCTCTTACTCACTTCCCTTGCTCCCTCCCTCTCTCTCTCTCTCACGCCCCTCTGTCATTTTCATGCCCCCACGCGCCCCTGTTATGCCCCCCCCTCTCTCTCTCTCACGCCTCTCTCTCTTTCACGCCCCCACATGCCCCTGTCCCTCTATCTCACGCCCCCCTCTCGCTCTCTCTGTCACGCCCCACACTTGCCTCTCTCACCACCACCACCCCACGCCCTTCTCTCGCCCACCTCCCTCGCCGCTCTCTCGCGCAGCACTGTGTGCGCTCCCCCGCTTTCCACACCGGCAACATGCCCGCGTCCGATGCCATCATCTCTCTCTGTGTCTGTCTGTCTGTCTGTCTGTCTCTTGCTCTCTCTCTCCCTCTCCCCCTCTCCCGCACGCGCACGCACACCCACACGCAGTTCTACGTGCGCTCCCCCGTTTTCTACACCTGCAACATGCCCGCGTCCGATGCCATCATCTTTCTCTGTCTCTCTCCCCCACCCCAT
>VFSX01001119.1:0-12301 GCA_016618255.1 Chlamydomonas sp. UWO 241 | reverse complement strand
GACTTTCAACTCAGGTGGGCTGACGGGGCCGACAAGAGACGAGCGGGGCAAATTAGCACACCCAGATTCTGCCCCTGGGAATGCACTCCAGGATGGCTGGAGGCCCCCCCCCCCCGGGCCACATAGCTAGTACTTGGGTCCCCAAGAAGTGTGGTGTGCTCGGGGTCGCAAGTTGGGGCCAGTGAGGGGCTCCCAGGTGCGAGTAGGGGCGCGTATGCATGCACGCATGGCGCACATGCATGTTCCGCAGGGGCCCTATGCACCCGCCCCCGGCGCACATCGCTTAAATGCACATAGAATAGTGCGTCCTAGGAGCGGGAGAGGCTGAGGGGCAGTGTTGGAGCCGCGGCAGTCGGACGTGCGAACACCGATTCACACTTTGGCTCGCGCTCGCTCAGTAAGCCCCCAGGTGGTACTAGCGTCACCCAACCCGTCATCGCGTGTTGTCATGATGCCCGATACGGCTGTGACGCTGCGGGGCGACTGCGACGCGCTGGTAGTGGTGCCATGTGGGCCAGAGCTATTACAGCAGCCGGGGGCACGATGTGCACAGGAGCACGTCGCGTCGCCCCCTCGCCCCCCTGGCACCTTGCTAGGGCCCATGTCGGACTTTTGCGCGGCGGGGAGGGGTGGCGCAGGCTGCTGGGGGTCTCATCCCATGCCTGCTACTATGCTACTTGGACGAGCCAGCACGCGGCTCGCGATTGCTCTTCACAGACGGACGCTAGACGACAATCGCGACCGTGGAACTGTTGCTACTCCATACCACTTGCTTTCCATCCTTGGGGTGGGAGGGGATGGCCAGATGGCTCAATGTATGTGATACCAAATTTGGGGTGGCCACCAGGTGGCTATGGGGGTGTAAAACTTTTCCATCCCAGCAGGGGTGGCTGGGCCGCCCCGACCATGGGTTCCCCCACATTTGCCCAGCTTAAGTCCAGCAGGGGGGCACCGGGCGCACTGCCCAGCAGCAGGGAGCAGCTCTCAAATAGCAGAGTGCCAATTTGCCCCTGTCCTAATTTGCCCCCTGTCCTCCTAATCATTTTCTAGGACCTCTCCTCCCCCCATCCCCTGACCATCCCCCCCCACATCTCAACCCCAATCCCTCGACACAGGTCCGATCCCTCGGCTGGCGTTCAGGGTCACTCTCGCGGGGCCCGCCCCCCGCCTCTGTGGACCACCGCGCCACCAGCCAGGTGCACGACCACCACGCGCCTGAGGGAGCGGGCGCGGGCGTTGGCGGGGACAAGCGCGCGGGCATGGGTGGCTACACGGACATGGGCATGGGCGCGGGCATCGTTGGTGTTGACACAGATTTGGACATCGGCGCGGGCAGCGTGGGTGTTGGCAGGGACGAGGGCGACACGGGCGCGGGCGCGGCGGGCGCTCGGCAGCAGGCGGTGGGTGCGGGTGTTGGCAGGGACATGGGCGCAGGCGAGGGCGCTTGGCAGCAGCAGCCAGGGGCATCGGCGGAGCAGGCGGATCCTCTCCCCGGCGGCACTGCAGCTGGCGGTGGCACTGGAGGCATCTCTGGAGGCATCCCTGCAGGTGATGAATGCGCTACGAGTACTGGCAGTGGCACAGCAGGCGCCAGCACTGCTGGCCTACTGTCCCGCCTCGCATCCGCCTCCTCACGCTCGGCCTCGAAGCTCACCGCGAGCGCCTCGGCGGCGGCCGTGCGGCTGCCGAGCCGCATGGGCATGGGCTCTGGCGGTGACGGTGGCAGTGGCACCCCTGGCAGCACCGGTGCCGCCTCCGCCACGGGGACATCCACTGGCGCTGCTGTCGCCACGGCTGCTGCTGCTGGCGCCACAAGTACTGGCAGTGGAGAAGCAGGCAGAGCAGGCAGTGGGTCTCCTGCTGCTGGCGCCACTGCTACTGGCGCCACTGCTGCTGCTGGCGCCACTAGTGCTCGCGGTGAAAAAGAAGGCAAAGCAGGCAGTGGCTCTGCTGGCCTACTGTCACGCCTCGCGCTCAGCCTCGAGGCTCACCGCGAGCGCCTCGGCGGCGGTCGTACGGCTGCCGAGCCGCATGGGCATGGGCGGGAGCGGCCGCGTGGGAGGCGAAAAAGCTGGCGGTGGTGGTGGTGGTGAGGTTGGTGTGCCGGGCTCGCCTGGTGGTCCCGCGGGCGAGCTGTCGCCAGGGCAGCAGCAGCTGCAGCTACCCACCGCTGCAACCCCCACCGCCTCCGCTGCCACCACCCCGCCGCGGCCCGGCGGCACCCCCCTGCAGCAGCAGCGACAGCGCGCGCAGGGGCCGCTCGCAGGCTTTGGCAGCGGTAGCGCCGGAGCGTCGGCGTCGGCGTCGTTCCGACTGCTGGCTGCCGCCACCGCCGCCGCCGCGGTGCTGCCGCCCGCGTCGCCGGCGTGTGCGGGCGAGGAGGTCGCGGCAGGCCTGGGGTCGACGCCACAGGCGCAGCGGGCGGCGGGGGCGTTCGGAGGAGTGCAGTAGGCGACGTGTGCGGTTCGCAGGCGCGGATGCACTGGGGTGATGGCGTCGCTGTGGCAGCGCCAGCAGATCGTCCTGAGAGCGCACAACCGGCGCCCAGATCACACACACACACACACACACACCTGCAGCAGCTCCAGCAGATTGTTCTGAGGGTGTGCACGCACACACACACACACACACACCGGGGTTGACGGAACAGGCGCATCAGGCGGCCTGGTCGTAGATAAAGGCGTTCGGGGGGTCGCATCGCGCATCGGTCGCCAGCACAGGGCGACCGTGGGCTGTCGGCGGCCCAGGCTCGGCGGGCGGTAGGGTCGCAGTGGGCGAGGCGTCGTTTTGTAACAGTTGTAACAGCTCCCCTATGCACCTCCGAATTCGTTTGAAAAGGGATCTGGAGATGTCCACAGGCGTGCAACCCATTGCACTGAAGCTGTGACGACCTGTCTCAGTTGGGTCAACAGTCGCGGCAGGCGGCCTGGAAGCATAGTTGGTGTTTTGTGCAGTCTCGCACCAACAAGTGAGTGGGAGTAGGAGTTGGAAGTTTGGGGGCGTGCTTGCTGCAGCTAAGCATACGCGCTCTGCCCTGGTTTACAAACTGCCGCGTGTGACTGGCTCTGCTTGGCCTGTTGCGCTGTGGTCATCCTTTTGGGCGGGCTCAGCATGTGCGCTGTATCTGTGGCCCTGACAGCCCTAGCCGCTGAGTTGTGGAAGACCGAATGCTGACCGTGTGCAGCACATGCACGTGCGCACCAGCTCTCCCAAGAAACTCACTCTGATGCATGTTACACACAGTGACGCGTCCCCTGAGAGGGACCTACCGCTCCTCTTAAGACGCCCTGCTCAGAAACAAAAATGGCAATTCTTCAACCGTCCTCCCGAGCGCGCGATAACACATGTGTTGGATGGGCGGGCGGGCAGAGCGCCCTTGAGGCACACACATAAGGCACGCAGCCCTCCTACCAGACCTCCATGAATACCCCCTCCCCCCCCCCTCTCATCCTCGATGTCCGGGTCATTGATGATGATGGATGTTACAGTCAGGGACACCTCTAAAGGCGTATAAGACCGTGCTCGGCGCCATATGGCCCGAGCACCTTACTGAGATGGCTGGCTGTTGGTGGTAGGGAACCCCAACTCTGTAAAGAGCGTGGGCGCACCCCTAGGTCCCCTACCGCAGCGGCAGCAAACGCTTGTTGAAGTCGGTGAGCGCATGTTGGGAAACGGAAAACGCAAGGCAGGTTCGTCGCCAATTGCCAGAAGAGACATCCCCCCGTGGGGAGAAAGGCCAAGACGTGGCCGAAAAGGATATCCAGCCGGGCCGCAACCTCTAACGTGTTAAGGGGTTTTCTAACTGGGATTTCAACCAGCATTCACAGGATTCTCAACCTGTTACCCTTAACCCGGCTCTGAGCAGAAGCTGACCCCTTGTAGTTGCACCGAGCACGACATTGGACGTGTCGCAGGCCCCCCCCCTGCTGAAGGGGGGAGGCACAGAAGGACTCGGTGAGGGGCACATCCCTAAGCCTAACTACCTAGAAAGGGGCTGGAAAAGGCGGTCAGTAGTGACCAACAGTGTGGGATTTGGTGATAGGTTAGAAAGCAAGCTTGCCCCCCGGTTATAGCGGATAAATATGTTCCTTCTGCATACTCCGTTTTGAGGTCGTCATCTTTGAGGCAGCTTTCACGTGTGAGACCCAGCGTGGGCATTTCTCAGGTGCGCCAGCTGCGGTGCACTGCAAACGGCACAGTCCACCGCAGCTCCTCGGGAACCCACGCTTGGGTCCCCGCCACTATCGTGGCTGCCTCATTGACTCCTAATTCAAAACATCGTTCGCTTCAGGTCAATTATTCCTCCCGATCCTCTACCATCTCCAGGCTTGTGTTACGTATATCAAGGCACGAGACCAGAAAGTTGGCCATGTCACGCCAAAAACAAGGGTAAAGTAGCCCCGGGCTGGGGTTCATAAACGCCCGCATCTTCGCATCCAAGCCTTTATCGTCCCCAGGGACGCTCAGGAAAAGGGTGTGGAACTGTACGCGTGTCTCCGTATACGCTGGACACTCAAAAATCACGTGTGCCTCATCCTCCCGCATGCCACAAAGGCGACAGAGCCTCTGGCTGCGTGGCTCTGCCTGCGCCGTGTGGCGCCCCTTCTCTATCTGCAGTTCATGCAGCCCCATTCTAAAGCGTGCGAGTGTCGTGATCTGGGCGGCGCTGTTCAGCCCCGTCCAGAGCATTGGTGCGCCGCCACAGTCGTCTGCCATCCACCGCAAGTAAGTAAGCATCTTGAAGCGGTGTGACCATGAGTGAGGCACTGAGCGGACGACGCTGAGCTGGTTGGCGTCCTCTGGCAGCTCTGGTGTGCTGGTCTCTGATGCCAGCCAACCTGCCGCTGCTGTCTCTAGCAGGCGGGCGATGCCCCCCGCCTCCTGGCCCCACACCAGCGTGTGCCCCACTGTGCTGAGGCACTCGCTCAGCTGTGCCACCCAGCTCTCTCGCACGCCACCCGCCGCTAGCTCCCAGCTCTCCCGCATTGCCGCCTTCAGCAGATCGCCATCCGGCCGCCGTAGCGCTTTCGCCCAGAAGCGCGCCGCCTGCCGCAGCCAGTCGGTCGACAGCGGTCGCCAGCCCACCTCCGTCGCCAGCAGCGATAGCTGTTGCCCACACCTGCGAATACGGAGGGCCTCGCGCACAGATTGCAAGTGCAGGGCTTCCATGGCGCGCCACTTGCGGCGCGCCGCCTTGGAGGGGCCCCCGTCCCTCCAGCCAACCCCCACTTGTCGGCTGCCCCCGAGAAGATCCCCTGTACCCCCATGCCCGCCCCCGCCATCAACCCTGGGCCCCAGATCTCGCACCCGTAGTTAATTACAGGTCGCACCAGTGCGTTGAACAGGTGCGCCTTTACTCCCACGTTGTGGAGGCCCATGGCATCGTATCTGCGCGCTAGGGCGAAGCGTGCACGCTGGCCCGCCCCCTGCCTCTGCTCCAGCCCCGCGCCTATTGCCCGACGGCTCCCAAAAAGCATGCCCAGATATTTAAACTCGTGATTGATGGGCAGGTCCATACCAGCGTACTTCAGGGTCACCCTTCCCCTGGCGCTCGTGACCGGGCAGTACTGGTCGTTAAACACCACCCCCTCAGATTTGCGGACATTGACAGTGAGAGCGTGCGTCCTGCAAAAACGTGAAGTGCATCTAGCAAGCGCTGGAGCGCCTCCGGCGTCTCTGCCATGAGCACGAGGTCATCTGCATACAAGAGTAACCGTAGGAGCCGCCTGTTTGCTCCTGTCCCTAGGGGGACCCCGACCTCTGGCATCTGTGCGTCAAGCTCCCCTTCTAGTGAGTCGATAAACAGCCCAAACAAAAGCGGCGACATTGGGTCGCCCTGCATGACCCCCTGGCGTGTGGTGAAGCCTGGTCCCACCGTGCCGTCTATGCGCACGCACATGCCAGCCCCATCGTACAGTGATGTCAGGGCTGCTAAAAACGCCCCCCCCACCCCCAGGCTCTTAAGGCACTCCCACATGAGCTGCCGATGCACGCAGTCGTATGCCTTTCTAAAGTCGATGAAGGCAGTATACAGCGGTTTTCGCTCATGGCTGCGCCTCTCAATCATGTGCTGTAGGATGAAGGCATTGTCAGGGGTCCCCCGCCCCTTCCGGAACCCTGCCTGCCCGGCGGCTCTATGGCCGCCCTTCTCAGCAAGGTCGTCTAGTCTGCGGAGTAGCACCAGACTATAGAGCTTAGCAAGCGCCCCACCCACCGTGATGCCCCTATAGTTGTCCCGCTCGTCCAGATTGCCTTTCTTCGGCACCGGCGTGACTGCCCCCATGTGCCATGCTTTGGGATACCCCTCGCGGAAGACCCGATTGAGTAGATGTGTGATCGGTTCAAGCAGCGCGTGTTGCGGCTCGCTCCCCTCCACATCTCCCCCACCCCCTGTGTCCCCCTCCCCAGTCCATGCCCTTTGATAAAATTCCACCGGTACGCCGTCCACGCCCGGCGCTTTGCCCGCCGCCATGCCCAGGAGGGCTGTGCTCACCTCGTCCTCGGTGATCCAAGCGTTGAGTACTCGTGCCCGCTGCTTATTTCCTTCGGAGGCATCCGAAAACGGGTTCCCTCCCTCCTGCAGCTCCCCATGGGCATGCTCGCCCCCAACCAGGCCCTCAAAGTAGGTCGTCCACCCCTCTACATCCCTCAGCCCCCCTCCCTGGCTCCCTGGTTTAACCTTGCGCCAGAATTTCCTGGGGGCGCCATGCATGTGTTTGAGCATAGCGTCGTACTCCTGGGCCTCCCATGCCCGGCGCACGCGTCGCGTGGTCTGCCTATACGCCCTGAACGCTGCTGAGGTCAGCGTCGACTGCGCCCCGTGCGCCCTCTCGGCCTCTCGATACGCCTGCCGTGCCTCCTTGCACTCCTGGGCATACCATGTGTTGTGTGGTCGCACTGATGCGCCCCCCCCCCTGGTTTTACCAGCACCGCCCCAGCCGCCCCTGACGCGTGCAGCGCCCGCGCTGCCCGCTCAACCGCCCCTTCTAGGAGCGCCTGCTCCTCATCTACTGTGGGGGCCTCCCGCGCCCCCTTGATCTCTGCCGCCACCCCCTGCAGCTCCCGTGCGTAGGCACGCTCCCCCCCCTCAGGCCACCTAAATCTAGTTGGCGTGGTGCATGGCATGGTAGGGTGTGGCGTGGCGACCGCCTCACCGGCCGCCTCGCCCATGGTCAGCACAACTGGGCAGTGGTCAAAGGACCCCTTCCAGCCTGGCAGGGTGGGGATCGTATGCACCCTGAGCGTGGCCCCCTCCCGCGGGGCCCCCGTCTCGCTAAACATGAGTGCCGGCGATGCAACGTGGTAGTCAACAACGCTGTGCGCATTCCTGCCTGTTGCATGGAATGTGTGTGCTCCCCCCTCATCCTCTGGCAAGCGCCCGTTCAGAATCACCATCCCGGTGTCTCGGCACAGTCTAATCATGTCCCTCCCGTGCGCGTTCTGCGGCCCGTGGTCGGCAGACGTCCGCTGTCCTACCCGCCCAGCCCGTGTGATGTCCCAAGCGGTCAGCGCGAGGGCGGGGTCACCCCCCTCGGCGTCGTGCCCCCCCCTGTCGTCCGCTTGGCCGGTGCGGGCGTTGAGGTCCCCCAAAACTAGCACCTCCCCCAGCTCCCTGTACTTGGCTATCCCTTGGGCGAGAGCCAGCATGTGGGCTCCCGCCGACAGGCTCCCGCCCTCCCGCTTCAGGTACGTGGAGGTGGGGGGGGGGAGGTAGACAGCGCACGCGTACACGTCCCTCCCCCCCTTGAGCCTAATCCTGAACCAAAGCATCCCCAGCGCTGGGGTGTCTTCCACCACCTTGACGTGGCTCGCGATCGTGGAGCGCACATGAAGCGCCACCCCCCCGTGTTTAGCGGTGTATGGGCGTCGGCTGCATGCTAGGCACTTGAACCCCCTAATAGCCCCGGGGGCCTCGCCGGTATGCCCAGTTTCAGTGAATGCGATGATGTCCGTTGTGGCCCAGAGCCAGTTACTGACGTCGGCGCTCTGGTCTATGTGATAGTGTTGCCCTTTAACGTTCCACGTCATTACGCGTAACCCGATGCCGGGGCGTGGCCCGGCCGGCTGGGCCCGGCCCCGCGGCCGGCCATCCCGGTGTGCTCCGCGTCGTGCATGGGGCCCATTGCCGCCACCGGGGGCGCCCCCAGCGCCCCCAGTGGCCCTGCCCCCCCCCTCGCCGACCCCATGCCCTGCTGCTGTTCCATTCCAGCATGCTGCTGCCCTACGCCAATGGGGTCCCATGCCGGCGGCCCAGTCATCACCTGATGCGGCGGCCCCGCCGCCAGTGGTGTCCCCCCCCCCCCGTCCCCGCATGCTGGCCCCCCCCAGCCTGCTGGTGCTGCCACATGCCCATGTGTTGCGGCCCCCATGTTTGTGCCCCCGCCTGCTGATGTTGCTGCTGCAGCTGCTGCTGCATCCCCATTGCCATCTGGTGCTGCGTCTGCTGCTGCGCCTGCCCCATGCCCTCATGTGCCAGTGCTTGTGCCTGTGCCTGTGCCGTCTGTGCATGCTGTGCCTGTGCCTGTGCCTGTGCCTGTGCCTGTGCCTGTGCCTGTGCCTGTGCCGCCTGTGCCTGTGCCGCCTGTGCCTGTGCTTGCGCGCCATTGCCCATGTGCTGCTGCCTTGCGTTTGTGTGCTGCGGCACGCGCAATGCCTGCAGCCCTGCAGCCTGTTGCTGCTGCCCCATGCCCATCTGTTGCCCCGTGCCCGTTAGCTGTTGCAGCTGCTGCTGCAGATGGTGTATCTGAAGCTGCAGTGCTGCCGTCCCTGCCCCCTCTTGCATTGCCCCTGGCTGCCACATGCCCGGACCCATGCCCCAGGGATGCCCCCCACCTGCGGTCTGTGCCGTTGGTGTTGGTGCCTGCCCCCCCTGGAACCCTGCTCCTAGCGGCGGCTGCCACATGCCCGACCCCGGCGGCTGCCACATGCCCGCCCCCGTGCCCCCAATCTGCCCCCCCGATGCCTGCTGCGCCCCGGGTGGTGGTGGTGTTAGTGCATGCCCCCCCTGGTACCCCGTTCTTGCCTGCTGCGCCACCCTCGGCAGCTGCAACCTGCCCGGATCCGTGACCACCGCCTGGCCCCCCCCCTGCCTGCTGCGCCCCTGTTGGTGGCAGTGTCAGTGCCTGTCCCCCGTGGTGCCCCGGCCCGGCCGGCCGCGGCAGCGCCGCTCCCGGCAGCTGCCCCATGTCCGGCCCCGTGTCCACTGGCTGTCCCCCCCCGGCATGCTGCGCCCCTGGTGGTGGTGGTGGGTATTCTCCCCCGCCCTGCTGCGCCGGCTCCCGCGGCGGCAGCACCCCGCCCGCGAGCACCTGCTTGTCATCAACCCACAGGCAACCCCTGGCAGAGCGCACCTTCCTCCCCTCCTGCATCGCCTGCGCGAACAGCGCCTTCAGCGGCAGCCACGCCTGCTGCTGCGCAGGCGTCCGCTCCACGCTGATGCTGACCCCCGCCGCGGACACCGCCGCGAGGCGGCTGTGCACCCAGCGCGCCAGCAGGGGGCTCGCCACCACAAACGCCGCCTTGGTGCCCTCCTGGCTGCTGGTCTCCCCTCCCTTCGGCCGCAGCACCCACGCGTCCTCAAACACCAGCGGCCCCGCGGCAGGTGGTGGCTTCCCCAGCAGCTCCGGCCGGATGAGCCACGTGTGCAGCTTGTCCGCGAGCTCGAGTGGTCTGTCGGTCACCCGTTGAGGGATGATGACCTTGAACATGCGGTTGCAGCGAGTCTCTCGCCGCTCTGCGATGATGGCGGCTTGCACGTTCCCAGTTGGGCCCATGCCGGCCGCCTGCCTGATCTCGTCCCGCAGAGCAGCCGTGTCCCTCTGCTGGGCTGCGGCGTGTGCACCGAGCTCGTCCTTGCTTGCCCTGCTGGCCAGGTCGCGGCTGTACTGCACCTGCCGCGCCTTGGTGTCCTCTCGCACGAGGGCCTTGTGGCCCGCCGTGCGCTCCTCCATGGCCGTGAGTCCTAGCCCCAGCCTGATCACCTCTGCATTCATGCGCCCGTACCCGCTGCCGAGCCCGCCAAGCGCCGTCTCGAGCCCAGACAGGCGTGTCTCCGTGGCTGCATGGTTGCGCCTGGCGTCCGCCCGCATGGCATCCGCTTGGCGCATGGCCACCTCGTGCATGGCCGCATGCTGCCGTGCAAGGGCACTCATGCCCTCCCCGCCTTGCATGCCCTCGTCATAGCCGCTGGGTGGCGCGAGCGGCTCCTGATACAGGACCAGAGCGAGTGAGGGGGTGATGCCGGCAGCCCCTGTCGCTGCCCCCTCTCCATCCGCGTCCCCCTCCTCGCCGATGCCTGACGCCGCCGCCGGCCCCGCTGGCGCGATCCCGGCACTGGACGTGCCGGGGGCTGCGCGCTGGGGGGTCGCGGCGCTCCCCGTGGGGTGGGGGAGCGCCGTGATGGCGGCCCTCGTCGCTGTGTCCTCCGCCCTCGCTGCCTCTCCGCTGCCCGTTCGCTGCCCACCCGCTGTCCGCTCGTCGCCCGCTGTGCTAGTGGACCCGAGGGCTGTGATCATCGCGGTGTTCGATCTTAAAGTCCTGCCGCCCCGCGCCCCCGGCGGCGAGTGCGTCCTTCCCGTGATTAAGGAGACGTCGCCTATGTTTGCCATGAGAGTGTTGATATAAGTTAATCTGTGCCGGTCGACCAGGCGCACACCCAGAATGCGACGAAGGCAGTTCGAGTTGGCAAGCTCCAAACGAGTCAGTTGTGTGTTGTGGGTCATTAGCAAGTCGACACAACAAGAGAGAGAGCCTATGTGGATGGGGTGGGTGGGTACAAGGGCGCTCGGGGCGAAACAAAAAACAACACACGCGTGCGGGGGTCGGCCGCGGCCGTTACGTCACGACCCCGCACACGCGCACACACGGTCCGTCTATCTGTCTGTTGCAGCGTGACGCTCGCCGGAGTTGTGGCTGGCTGGCAGTGGTCAGTTCCACAGCACGTGCAAGGCATGCCCGAGGCTCCGCGATCTCGACCTCAGTGGTTGCCAGTCCGTGGCTGCCAGTTGACGACGTGGCAGCTCGATGACCTGGTAGCTTGACCTGGCAGCTCGATTACCTGGCAGCTCGACCTCCGCGGCTGCCAGTCCGTGTGGTCGATGACCAAGGCCTGGAAGACATGCACCGAGCTGGCAGGTCCGTCATCAGTCGAGCCCGCAGCGTTACGCGCTCGCCGCCGGCGCTGCGGCTGCTGCTGTGTCCCCGAACGCGAACGGGCAGCCTCCTGACGCGGGCGCAGAGGCGTTGGCAGCGAACGCTGCGGGTGCGAGCGCCCCCTGGGCAGCCGCGGCGGCTGGCGCGGCCGCGTGCCCTGCAGGGCGCAGGAGCCGGGCAGAGCGTGTGGGTTGGTGATCTGTGCGTGTGCGTTTGTGTCCATGTGCTTCTGCGTGTGGGTGCGGGCGCCGAGGCGTTGGCAGAGGATGCTGCGGTTGCGAGCGCCGCCACCCTGGACAGCCGCGGCGGCGGGCGCACCCGACGCGTGTCCTGCAGGGCGCAGGAGCCAGACAGAGCGTGTGGGTTGGTTTGTGCGTGTGCGTCTGTCTGCTTCTGGGTGTGGGTGTGGGCGCCGAGGCGTGGGCAGCGGACGCTGCGGGTGCGAGCGCCGCCACCCTCGGCAGCTGCGGCGGCAGGCGCGGCCGCGTGCCCTGCAGGGCGCAGGATCCGGGCAGAGCGTGTGGGCTGGTCTGCGCGTGTGTGTCCGTGTGCTTCTGGGTGTGGGTGTGGGCGCCGAGGACGAGTCAGCAGCGGACGCCGCGGGTGCGAGCGCCGCCCCCTGGGCATCGCGGCGGCAGGGCGCAGGAGCCGGACGGAGCGCGTGGGCTGGTCTGTGCATGTGTGTCCGTGTGCGTGAGGTTCTGGGTGTGGGCGCCGAGGAGGAGTCGCCAGCGGACGCTGCCGCGGGTGTGAGCGCCGCCCCCCTGGGCAGCCGCGGCGGCAGGCACAGCCGCGTGCCCTGCAGGGCGCAGGAGCCGGACAGAGCGTGTGGGTTAGTGTGTGCGTGTGTGTCCGTGTGCGTGTGTGACTGGGTGTGGGTGTGGGCGCCGTGGCGTTGGCAGCGGACGCTGCGGGTGCGAGAGCCGCCCCGTGGGCAGCCGCAGCGGCGGGCGCGCCCGACGCGTGCCGTGCAGGGCGCAGGAGCCAGACAGAGCGTTTGAGTTGGTCTGTGCGTGTGTCAGTGTGCGTGTGTTTCTGGGTGTGGGTGTGGGCACAGAGGAGGCGTTGGCTGAGGACGCTGCGGGTGCGAGCGCCGCCACCCTGGGCAGCCGCGGCGGCAGGCGCGACCGCGTGCCCTGCAGGGCGCAGC
>VFSX01000793.1:27500-38500 GCA_016618255.1 Chlamydomonas sp. UWO 241 | reverse complement strand
CCCCCTCCCAGTGGGACGGCGGCGTGATCTTGTCCCATGTGCTCACCAGCTCCGACATGCTGTCCCGCCACATGAGTGGTGCTCAGTGGCCAAGCAGGTGTGGACGCCCACACTGTGTGGAGCTGGGCGCGGGCACGGGCGCCGTCGGACTCTCACTTGCTGCGTGCCACATGGTGGCGTCATCGACCATCACAGACATACCGAGCATGCTGCCGCACATTGGTGAGGCGAACACACACACGCACGCACACACACGCACACACACACACACATGCACACACACGTACACACACACAAACTGCCGATTCGCACTGTTCATACAAAAACACGGTCCGGGGGTCCCTCCCCCCGGCGTGACACACGTATCAGTGTCGCGCCTGTATGCATCACTGACGCAAACGCGCATACACGCGTACGCCCCCCCCCCCCGGCCCAGAAGCCAACGTGAAGAGGAACTCTGATGCCATACGCACGGGGCCATGGCTCACGTGTGGGCCGCGCCACCACCACCACCGTGAGTGTATGCACGTGCACCTCGTAACGCAACACACGACACGGCGGCACAAGAGGGGCGTTGCACCAACTGGGTCCTCACAACACACACACACACACACACACAGACAAATGCACACAGCCGCGCCGTAGCGTGTCTTGACGATGCTGACGAAACGGGTGGACTTAAACATGTCGTGTGCATTGAGCCGGTGTGAGGTGATGGCACCCACCCGGTCGGGTATCTGGGCGTCTGGGCGTCGGGACATAAAGAGGGCAGCCGTCGGTGGGAAGATTGAGTTGTCGGGGAGCGGAGGAGGGAGGGAGGGGGGAGGTGGCGTGCGAAGGATCCGATTAACGACAAACGTGCTTGTTGATGGTGTCGATGATGGGAGCTGTGGGTGGGCCTTTGGCGTGCATCTCGACACACACACACAGGCACACACACACACGCAGGCACACACACACACACACACAAGTCCAATTCCAATTCCAAAGTGTTACACGACTACAACAACACTACCCGTATAAAGTACTGGCAATGTTCCAGAGATCAAGGCACGTGTGTGTCGGTCTACAGCGGGTGACCAATCAGCGCCAAGAGGGGTACATCACATGGCGGGTGAGATTGCCACTCTGGCCAACCAACTTCAACTTCAATCGCGGCGTATCATCTCCCCATGGGCCGATTAATTCCATGGGGCGATAGTTGGGTGTAGGCAGGCCTAGAGGGCGTCAGATCAGCTCCTCGATGGGGCGACAGACGAACGCAGGCGGGCCTGGGATAAGGGGCGGCGGCGGATCATCTCCATGAGCCCGCGAACTCGATGGGGCGATGATGAACGTAGGCAGGGGCGCAGGGATGGGGCGGTGGATCATCTCCATGGGCCTCTGAACTCCATGGGACGATGATGTAGGTAGGCAGGGGGTGGAGGCAGGGGCAAGGGAGGAAAGGCTGGGGGGAGGGGGGGGGGAGGGAGGGCCAGCATGGGGTCGGCGCGCGTGAGGGCGCATGGGCGGGAGGCGCATGGGACGGGGGTGCATGGGCCTGCATGGCGCGCACATGGGACGGCGAGCTCCATGTGGGGGTGGAGCGTGGGCGGGTTGTCAACTGTGAGTGGGTGAGGGTGGGGGAGAGTTTGACTGTGTAGTTTGGAGCGTGTCAGGGGGGGGCGAACGGTACTGAAGGGGGGGCATGGCGATGTGAGGTTCTCTGTCGTGCATGGTGGTGGGGCGCCGCAGTGGGGCGCGGCCGAGGACACACACACACACACACACTCACACACAGGACCCGCACATCACACCAGCGCGCCCCCACCGCCACCCGCTGTGTACGTGCGCCCGCTTCGTTGGGGGCCTCCTGGAGAAGATATTGATTCGGTGGAACGGGAGGCGGCAGCGGGGCAACGTGTGCAACGTGAGCAGGTGTGCACACTTTGATAGGGGGTGGGGGCACGCAACGCAACGCACACAACGCACAACACACAGCACACAGCGCACAATACACAACACGCAACACACAGCACACCGCACCACATGCACACAACACTCAGCACACCGCACACCGCACACACGACACCTGACACGCGCGCACCACCCCGTGCCCGTGTCCGCCCGCGCACCTGGCACCTGCTCTTGTGCACCATCCTCATCCTCAGCTGCGCGCACAGGCACCAGTGCCCGGCCCTCCGTACGACCTCATCGTGGGCTCGGACCTCATATACTACACGTACAGGCAGGTCGAATCTAGTCTAGCTTACAGGCAGGCTCACTCAGTGACTGAGGGTGGGTGGGGACTGGGAGGAGCCTTGCACTCCTAAAACACTACTGAGAAGTGTGGGTGGGTGGGTGGCACGGCATAGAGGGAATACCCCTGAGCCGCAAAAGGATTGAGAACAATAGCGGTGCTAGCGACCCAGGCTAGCGACCCAGGCTTACTCTGTGAGGGCGAGTGGGGACTTGGAGGAGCCTTGCACCCAAACACCCCAAACACGAAACACCCACCCCACCCCAAGCGGACCCAGTGCTTGTGCCTGTGCACTTGCACGGGGGGAGCCCACACGACTGCCACGTCGCAGCCGCCCTCGCCCACACAGACACCGCCCCTGTACACAATACATACCGGTCGCCCACACCCGCCGCCAGCCCCCGATGTCCACACCCGATGCCCACTTGCTGTCCACACCCGATGCCCACACGCCTAGCTGCTACTGTGGACACACACACACACACACACACACACATAGCTAGGTGATGCCGCCCTCCAAGCTGCTGCAGTGGACACACTCACACAGGGCACACACACGCACACGCTCACACGCTTGCGCTCACGTGCGCGCACACGCTCGCGCACACGCGCGCACACACACGCACACGCACACCCACCCACCCACACCCACACCCACACAGCGAGGAGACGCCTCACTCCAAGCTGCTGCTGTGGACACTCGCCCGCATCTCCACGCCCAAGTCCCTGATCTACCTGGCACTCAGCCTGCACCACAATCCAGAAGAGGTGTGCACCACATGTAGGAAGAGTGAACAAAGCAGTGGAGGATGTTCATGTTTAGAGAGGAGCTAGGGTACCCTACCGGTGGTACCCTACCGGTGGTGGGGGTGGTGAGGGAGGTGAGGGTTGTGAACCACAATGCCGAGCTCGCTCATCTAGCCTGACACACACTCACACACACACTAACACACACACACCACATGCAGGTCGAGCACTTCCTCTCGATGGCATCCTCCGACTTCGAAGTCTCGCGTCTCACACACGAGGTTCCGCGTGAGTGGCGCGTGCACGACTCACTCGTAGTGCGGCTGCGGCTGAAGGAGACGTCTGCTGTGCATGCGGGGGGGCGTGCAGCTGAAGCGGCTGTCGCGGGGGAAGCAGGCAGCGAGCAGGCAGGGGGCAGCAGGGGGGGAGCAGAGGCGGAGGGGGAGGGGGGCGAAGGAGGGGGGCAGGCAGATAGCTGCCTCCATGCCGCGTGAGTGGCGCTTTCAGGACGTAGATAGGGTCTCTAGCTAGCAAGCTATTGTAAGGCTCATGCGACGCGTCCCGTTCAGTCGCGTGCCGATGCCCCCCCCCCCCAACACATACACCCGCGTAGCACACGCCCAAAAATGCCCCCCCACACACACACACAAAAACGCCGACACACACACACACACACACCCCTGACACACACACATACCCCCCTGCCTCCCCCTAAAGCCCTCGCACCCCCTACAGCTCCCACCAGGCCCCCCATGCTCCCCATGGGAGGCCCCCCCCTCCCTCATCTCCCACGGGCACCCACGCGCACGCGTCCGTGCATGCATGCACGCATGGACAGTGCTGGGGGAGCCCCGCTGCTCCCCGCTGACCTCATGGGGAGAAGCTCCCAACGGCATGTTTGCGTGGGTGTTGGCCTCTGCCCTGCGGCATTGCTCCGGGGCTGCGCGCTTACACTGCGGCGCCCAACACGTGCGTGGCCCACCTGCCCCGTCTCCGGTATCCCCATCCGCCCCGGGCAGGGACTCGCTTATCTTCCCCGAATACTCTCTGCAGCGATCGCCTGCGAGACATAGGCGATGCTATGCATATCTAGGATATGATGGCACGCGCGCGCGGGACGGACCGCGCGCTTGCATGCTGACGCGATGCTGATGGGGGGTGGGACAACATCGACACCAGCTTCCGTCAGCTTCCCTGGCTGAAACAGGACCCGTATCGGAACTGCGTTCTGAACGGGAATAGAGGCCCCTTTCTAGAAAGACGAGCACAGGTCGTAAGGGCACACCTCGTATACACAGAGTCCGCCAACTCGATAGAGACAGACACTCCTGCAACCAACCAACTGCAGTGATGAGCACGAACAGGCCACCTTACAAAAGCGCGCACGCGTGTGCGGGTCCCGTGGTGTGTGTGTGTGAGGGATCACGTCTCTCAAGCTAGCTCAGGCCGCAGTGCCCAACGCCTCCACCTTGGTCGCTCATGGCGCTCCACCTCAAGTCACTCAGGGCGCTCCACCTCAGTCGCTCATGGCGCTCCACTTCAGTCACTCATGCGCGGTGCTCCAGCGCTCCACCTCACCTTTATGGTAGCTAGCCTCGCTAGGCAGCTCCACCTCCACGCGGTGCGGTGCTCCAGCGCTCCACCTCCACCTTTATGGTAGCTATCCTAGTAAGGCAGCTCCCTCAATTCCAAGCCCCGAGGGTGCGTACTGTAAACTGTAAAATGTAAAATGTAAACCGCTCCACCTCACTCGCGGTCCATGAGCACGACGTCCTTGCCATCCATCGCGAGCCGCGCCTTAGCGCCGTCGCCCCCCAGCACGCCCGCCAGCTCGGCGCGCGACCCCGGCGCCCCCGCGCCGACGCCCGCCTCGACGGCCAGCGCCGCGAGCAGCGCCTTGGCGCGCATGCGCCGCCCGGGCGCCGCCTTGAGCAGCTTCTTCGCGGCCTTGAGGAACTTGCGGCACAGCGACTGCGGCGTCGCCGCCTCCCGCAAGCCGGAGCCCGCGGCCGCGGCGGCGGCGGCGGCCGCCGAGGACGAGGCCTTCGCGCCGCCGTCGCCCTCCGCCTCGCCCCTCCGCCGCTTCCCATCCCCCTTGCGCGCCTTCTCGCTCCCCTCCTTGCCCCCTCGCCCACCCTGCTTGCCGCCGCCGTCAGCCGCCCGCGAGAGCTTGGGGTCGAGCGCCGTGAGGATCGCCGCCGGCGCGTCGGCGTCGCCGGCGGGGTAGGCCTCCCATCCGAGTGCTCTGCATGTGTGCGTGTGTGTGTGTGTGTGTGCGTGTGTGCATGCGCATATGGTTGGTCACCCAGAGCGAACGAACTTAAGATCCATGGGTGTTTTCGACTTCTGAAACGATTGCCGGGGTGTGTGCTTTAGCTAGCACAGGCATGAGCCGTAATCCAGGTTGCCCGTGCGGTGGGAACTGTAACGAATGTCTCTCTCTCTGTGCGTGCGTGTGTGTGTGTGTGTGTGTGTGTGCGCACGCGCGTGCAAGTGTGTGTGTGTGTGTGTGTCTGTGCGTGTGTGGCGTTCAGGCGGGTCTCAAGAGGTGGTGGAGGGGTAGGCCTCCCATCCGGGTGCGCTGCGTGTGTGTGTGTGTGTGTACGTGTGTGTGTGTGTGTGTACGTGTGTGTGTGTACCGTAGTGACACGCTCATTTGGGGGTACGGCCATTTGGGGGTTGGGGAAACGGCCGTTCTATGCCCACCAGATACGCCCACCAGGTTGTAGCGCCGGGCAAAGGTTGCATCAGTTGCCACCCTCATGAGGCGCCAACCAACAGCCACGCTGCCACCCCCCACCCCCCACCCCCCCCACCCCACCCCCTGAACCCTAAACAGTTAACCGGAAACCCTGAAACCCACCCGTGTGCCGCGCGCTCGAGGTCGTCGAGCCTCAGCCCAACCGCTTTGCGGAGCACGTGCAGCACAGCGCTGCGCGACCGCGAGTTCTGCTGGATCTGCGTGTGTGCGTGCGTGTGCTTGAGTGAGTCGAAAGAAAAGAGAGAGAGAGAGAGAGTCGCTGTGCGTGTGTGTGTGTGCGTGTGTGACGGCACTTGTCCCACACGGTGTGCGTGTGAACCCCGACTATGTGCGTGTGCGTGTATGTGTGTGCGTGTGGCTGCGTGCGCTCACCTCTTTCACCGTCGGCCGGAGAGCCCCCTCCACGATGCAGCCGACAGCCGGACACACACACACACACACGCACACACGTACACGCACATGCACCTCTTTCACCATCGGCCGCAAGGCCCCTCAACAATGCAGTCGACAACTGGAGACACACACACACACACACACGCACACACGCACACACACACACACGCACACACGCACACACGCACACACGCGTGCACACGCACACGCACACGCACACGCACATACACATGCGCACACACACATACACATGCGCACACACACACACACACACACACACGCACACGCACACACACACACACACACGAACACACACCTCTTTCACCGTTGGTCGCAAGGCCTCCTCAACAATGCAGCCGACAGCCGGAGACACGCCACCTCTGCCCTCACCCCTGAAGCCGCCAGAGGAATACCTGCATGCGTAGCAGTGCGTGTGTGTGCATGCTTACATGCGTGTGTGCATGTGTGCTGCTGACACGTGCTGCTGACCTGTGTGTGCTGCTGACACTCAGGAGGAGTGTGTGTGCGTGCGTGTGTGTGTGAGCCCCCCGCCCCACACTCCACGCACCATGCCGAGAGCGGCGCGTCAGGCAGCGCGATCTCATGCTTCCGCTGGAAGTCGACAACGATCGCGCACTCGGAGTGCTTCCAGGAGAGCACTGCAACGCGGCCGGCATTGGGCAGGAGCACCTGTGTGTGTGTGTGTGTGTGTTTGTGTGTGCATGTGTGTGTGTGTGTACGTGTGCGTGTGTGTGGGGGGGGGGGGTGCAGGAGAGCGCCGCAACGCGGCCTTGGGCAGGAGCACCTTTTTTGTGTGTGTGAGAATGTGGAGGAGAGTACCGAAACACGGCCAGCATTGGGCAGAATTACCCGTGTGTGTGTGTGTGTGTGCGCGTGCGTGAGTGTGAGTGTGAGTGTGAGTGTGAGTGTGAGTGTGAGTGTGAGTGTCGTCGTCGTTTGCATAACACAACGGGAGCGCCTGTGTGAGTGTGCGTGCGTGTGTGTGTGTGTGAGTGTGAGTGTGAGAGAGTGTCCAGGGGAGTACCGCAACACGGCCAGCATTGGGCAGAAGCACCTAAGGGGGGGAGGGGGGAGGCGTTCAGGGGAACGGATAAGGGGGAAGGTGCGCCGAGTCGGAGTGGTTGTGGGGAGCACGTTGAGAAAGTCGAGGGGAGCCAAAACGCGCGAGAGAGACAGAGAGAGAGAGAGAGCCAAAGACAGAAAGTCAGAGAGAGACAGAGAGAGAAAGCAAAACCTAGATACGCTGCTTCTGGTCATTATTGGGGGGGGGGTCCGTTTGGATGAACACATGCACACACACACGCACACACACACACGCGCGCACACACACCTCGAGTGATGCTGCAAGCCCGTCCTTGAGCTCCAGGAACTCGCGGTTGACCTGTACGCGCAGCGCCTGCGGGGCATGCAATGGGTTGTGGGTGAGGGACGTGCAGCGGAGCCTCTGGTTTGCCTTAATAATACCGTATCCGAGGGCCTGAATTCGGGTTGCGAGTGTGTGTTTGTGTGTGTGTCGGAAGGGGGGGAGGGGGCTCGCGGTTGACCTGTACGCGCAGCGCCTGTGGGGCATGCAAAGGGTTGGGGGTGAGGGGGGGTGCAGCGGAGCAACCTGGTTTGCCGTAACGATACCGTAGGTGCGTCACACACGACTGTAAAATCCATCATCATCACCGTATCAGTGGGCCTGAATTCAGCTGGTGTGTGTGAGTGGGTGGGGTGGGGGGTGGGGGGGCAGGAACTCTCGGTTGACCTGTACGTGCAGCGCCTGTGCGGGGCAGTGGTTCGAGGGAGGGTGCATGGGTGGAGGGAGGGTGGGTGAATGGGTTAAGCTCACTGACCTCCCCCTCCTCCGTGCCGCACACCTCCCCACACTTTTTTTTAAACACCTCCCCACACCCGTAACGGTCTCTGTCTCCAGATTTCCTCTTGCGCGAGCACGGCGTGTGGGTTCACGGAAATTCCTCAACTGGGAAGCCCGGGTGCATCGCCTGGCCCTGGCACCAGACCCCCCCCCCCTTCTCGCACTCGCCGACCCCTCCCTCCTCCGCGCCCCACACCTCCCATACCTCTTCACACTTCCCCACACTTCTCACACTTCCCCACACCTGGAACGTCATCTTTGCCGGGTGCATTGCCTGGTACTCCTTGCCCTTTGCTCCAGCGACGAGCGCCGCAAAGGCCTGCGTGAATGAGGATGGATGGTACAGTCTGGGTGATGGCCAGTGGTTCCGCTAAGGATCTTGGGGAAATGACGGCTAAACCCAGGCCTCACGCTCATTCCGCCAATCTTACCGCGACGGAGGCGTTTTTTTTTGCGGAAACTGTGTAAAAATGACAAAATTTAAACTTCTCGGGTCAAAATTTGCGCAATCTCAACCCAACTCGCCAGCCCGAGCGGGCAGTCTCAACCCAAAAGTGCACTTTGTCGGGTTGCGGGTTGGCCAACGGAAACACTGGTGATGGCCTAGTGGCGGAGAAGAAGACAGGAGGCGGCGAAAAGGCGCAACACGTGTGTTTTGAGTGTGCGAGGGCTGGGTGAATAAGAGGACAGGAGGGGCGGCCAAGTGGCACACGGGCGCTTGAGTTTGCGTGTGCGAGGGGTGATGGGAGGAAGGGGGAGGAGGGGAGGAGGGGAGGAGGGAGGAGGCGAGGAGGGAGGAGGGGAGGCAGGGGGGAGGCGGAGGGGGAGGGGGCGAGGGGGAGGGGGGAGGGGGGAGGGAGGAGGGGGGGAGGGGGGAAGCGAGGGGGGACTGTTGTGGTTGTGGGAGTGCTGTCGTGTGTGCGCGTGCATGCGCAAGGGAGACTGAGAGAGACAGAGAGAGACAAAGAGAGAGAGAGAGAGAGAGAGAGAGGGAGCGAGAGAGAGAGAGAGGGGGGAAGAGAGAGAGGGTGGGGAGAGACTGCCAGAGATAGGGAGAAACAGAGGAGAAGAGACAGACAGAAGGAGAGAGAGACAGAGAGACAGAGACAGAGAGACAGAGAGACGGAGAAAAGGAGAGACGGAGAGACAGAGAGACAGAGAGACAGAGAGACAGAGAGACAGAGAGACAGAGAGACAGAGAGAGAGACAGAGAGACAGAGAGACAGAGAGACAGAGAGACAGAGAGACAGAGAGACAGAGAGACAGAGAGACAGAGAGACAGAGAGACAGAGAGACAGAGAGACAGAGAGACAGAGAGACAGAGAGACAGAGAGACAGAGAGACAGAGAGACAGAGAGACAGAGAGACAGAGAGACAGAGAGACAGAGAGACAGAGAGACAGAGAGATAGAGAGACAGAGAGAGAGAGACAGAGAGACAGGGAGTCAGAAGTAGATAGCGAGACAGAGAGGCTGAGAGACAGACACTGAGATGCGGCAAGACAGCGGGACAGCCTGGCCGTCTGGCCGCCCTCGGCACTCAATCTCCTCACCCGTGCGCTCGCTCCTACTCCCACCACCCACCGACCACCTACCGACCACCTTCTGCCCCACTACCGGCCACATACTGCCCACCTGCCTACCACCTACCAACCACCTACCAACCACCTTCTGCCCACCTACCTGTGTGCCGCACCGAGTCATCAATCACGTCCACCCCACGTGAGTCGGCAACTTCCGTGCAGCTTCCACCCGGCTTCCGTGCAGCTGTGATGCAGCTACCATGCAGCTGCCACGCGTTCACCATGCAGCTGCCACCCAGCTACCACACAGCTGCCATGCCCACCTTGGTGCCCATCTCCGCCAGCGGCACGCCCCGCCACTCGGGCCGCTTGGCCAGCGCGACAGCGTCGGCGATTCGCTGCGCGGTGAGAGGGTGCTCTCCGCCTATGACCAGATGAAAAGGGGTGAGGTTCGAGGTTCGAGGCGTGGCCTTAGGGGTGTGGGGTGTGGGGTGCGGGGTGCGGGGTGTGGGGTGTGGAGTGCGGGTGTGGGGTGTGGGGTGGGGTGGGGTGTGGGGTGTGGGGTGTGGGGGTGTGGGGTGTGGGGTGTGGGGTGTGGGGTGTGGGGTGTGGGGCCGCTTGGCGAGAGCGCCACCGCGTCCGCAATGCGCTGCGGGGTTCAGGGCTTATGGCTGCGCGACTCACCGTACTTCTCAATTGCGGCCGCAAGCTCCGTGCGCGACGCGCGCAGCAGGAACTCAAGCGCGCTCTCGACGCCCGGCGACGTGTCGAAGCGCATGTCCTGCGTGTGTGCGCGTGTGTGTGCGTGTGGGGAGGGGAGGGGCATGTGGGCGTGTGTGTGTGTATGTGTGTGCGCATGCGCGACGCGCGCAGCAGGAACTCAAGCGCGCTCTCGACGCCAGGAGAAATGTCGAACTGCATGTCCTGCGTGCCTGCGCGTGCGTGCGTGTGTGCGTGTGGGGAGGGGAGGGGCATGTGGGCGTGTGTGTGTGTATGTGTGTGCACGTGCGCAACGCGCGCAGCATGAACTCCAGCGCTCTCGACGCCCGGCGACGTGTCGAAGCGCATGTCATGCGTGCGTGTGTGTGTGTGTGTGTGTGTGCGCGCGTGTGTTTGCGTGCGTGTGGGGAGGGGGGGCACGTGGGAGTGTGCGTGTGTGTGTGCACGTGCGCGACGCGCGCAGCAGGAACTCAAGCGAGCTCTCGACGCCCGGCAACGTGTCGAAGCGCATGTCCTGCGTGCCTGCGCGTGTGCGCGTGTGAGGAGGGGGGGGGCATGCGGGCGTGTGCGTGCCGTGTGTGCGCGTGCGCGACGCGCGCACGCCCGGCGACGTGTCAAAGCGCATGTCCTGCGTGTGTGCACATGAAGGGAGAGGGGGACAGGTGTGCGTGTGTGTGCTCGTGTGTACTTGTGTGCGTGCGCGTGTTGGGGGGGGGGGGGTGCTATTTGTCATTGGT
>VFSX01000793.1:0-22500 GCA_016618255.1 Chlamydomonas sp. UWO 241 | reverse complement strand
TACGTCCCAGCCACGTCCCAGCCACCGCTTTCGCTCTAACACCCACACCCGCATGAAAGACTTGTGATAAACCCAAGGATTTCTTATGCCCTGGATTCCTGATGTGTCCAGGATTCCTTATCAATGCCCTGGATTCCTTATGCCCAGGTCAGCAAGAGCGGGCCGATGCCACACCCACCTGGCGCTTCTTCTCCTCGCGCTCGTTGAGCCGCGCTGCATATGCGACGCGCTCCTCTTCAGTGCGCGCCATCTGTGTGTGTGCACGTGCAGTGCTGCCTGTAGTAGTAGGAGGAGTGGTGCGCGGTGTGGGGTTGAAGCCAGCATGCCAGCACGCCAAGCACGCCGCGTGCGCACGCACTGCCGAGGGCGTGTGTCCGTGCTCGTGCACAGCAGTGTGCCACTGGAGCACGGCGCTCTAGAGTCAGCATGCATGCAATGCATGCATCCACTGCTTGCACAGAGACCAGCCCACCGGCGAGCTCCCATGCACTGACGCGTCGGCGGCACCGCCATGCACAGGCATGCGCATACTCCCCTCCCCAAACCTCCCCCTTCCCTCCATGTGTGCCTTTTCAGCGCACCATGCGACCCCGACTTTGCCCCCTTCGCTAAAAGCCGCACCTGGGGTGTGATTGATTGTCCACGGCCGCCGCGCCTCCCTGCTCGATGGTCAAGCGATGGCCGCGTGTTTAAACCGCCGACCGGTGTGAGTCCGCAGGCGTGAATGCTGGACAATGAGGACTGCAGACTTGCGTGCTCCGCCGCCGCTCCTGCTGGCAACGAAAGTGTGGAAGGAGTGTGATATATAAACACGGGAGAAGGATTTTGGAGTCATTTGGAGGGCTAAAAGCCCGTAGTGCACGCCACGCCTTGGATGCACACACACACACAGCATCCGCAGCCGCAAGAGGCAACGCACGCACACACACACACACACACACACCGCGTTTGGGTGCGGGGGCAGCGCAGCAACGCCACGCAGTTCGCATACATACAACACCTGCCATCAGCTCCACCAGCTCCACATGCCGCAACACCCTCATCATCTGCACTGGTGGCGCCTGAGATCTTTCTGCGCTCGCGACACAGCGCGGGTTGTGCCTGTGCCGCCCCCCCCCCCCCCCCCAACCTGCTGCTGTAGTTGCAAAGCTTGCATGAGTGTTACATTGGTTCTCCTGGTCTAGATGCCTGGCAGAAAGGCGGGCCCCCCCTCTGTGGAGGAGCACACGCTCACTGCACTGCGCCCGAGCGCTACCTACTACTTGCAGGCACGGGCACGCCCGACCAACCCGCTCTGACCCGTGCCTTGTCATTGCCCAATCCTTGCCTTGTCATTGCCTTGTCATTGCCTTGTCATTGCCCAGCGTCAACAATCTTAACTTGCATTGAATCGAGAGTGAAGAAACTGAGCATGTCGGTCACAAACACGGCAACTACTGCCATACTAATCCACGCCCGATCTCAGTCTACTCTTCGCGCGCTCTCTCGTCATGGCCCAAACCAGCACGTGGGGGCTCGTAGCACTGGGGCGCAAAGAAAAATGCAACTCACAAATTGCGTTGTGAGAACCACAAACTTCCACGTCATCACATCACACATCGCCGCCCGCTGCTGCCGTGCGGCGGCGCATCCGCAGCAGCGGCTGCGCTGCCGCCGCCGTGCGGCGGCGGCTCTCACCCGCGGCGCGGCGGCGGCTCATCAGAGGGCTGCGCTGCGCTCGCGGCGGCTCATCCGCGGCGCGGCGACGGCAGCGCAGCCTGCTCGCTCGCGGCTTGGTCGTGCACGCGGTGAAACCGATCATCAGAGCGCTGCGCTGTGGCTCATCCGCTGCGGCTCATCCGCGCCGCGGCGGCGGTAGCGCAGCCTGGTCGCTCGCGGCTTGGTTGTGCACGCGGTGAAACCGCGGCGTGGCTGCGGCTCATCCGCGGCGAGGCGGCTGCTCTGCTGCGCTGCCGCCGCGGCGGCGGCTCATCACAGCGCTGCGCTGCGGCTCATTCGTGGCGCGGCGGCGGCAGCGCTGCGCTGCCGTCGCGGCGGCGGCTCGTCAGAGGGCTGCGCTGCGCTGCGCTGACGGTTGCGCTGCGCTGCCGCGACCGTGGCGGCTCATCCGCGGCGCGGCGACGGCAGCGCAGCCTGCTCGCTTGCAGCTTGGTCGTGCACGCGGTGCAATCGATCATCAGAGCGCTGCGCTGCGGCTCATCCGCTGCGGCTCATCCGCGGCGCGGCGGCGGTAGCGCAGCCTGGTCGCTCGCGGCTTGGTCGTGCACGCGGTGAAACCGCGGCGTGGCTGCGGCTCATCCGCTGCGCGGCGGCTGCTCTGCTGCGCTGCCGCCGCGGCGGCGGCTCATCAGAGCGCTGCGCTGCGGCTCATCCGTGGCGCGGCGGCGGCAGCGCTGCGCTGCCGTCGCGGCGGCGGCTCATCAGAGGGTTGCGCTGCGCTGCGCTGACGGTTGCGCTGCGCTGCCGCGACCGTGGCGGCTCATCCGCGGCGCAGCGGCGCCAGCGCATCCTGGTCGCTCGCGGCTTTGTAATACGCTGCGCTGCGCTGCCACCGCCGTGCGGCGGCTCATCAGAGCGCTGCGCTACGCTGCGCTGCGACTCATCCGCGGCGGCTCATCCGCGGCGCGGCGGCGGCAGCGCAGCCTGGTCGCCCGCAGCTTGCTCGTGCACGCGGTGCAACCGGTCGTCGGATGCGGCTTGCGCGGGCGCGCCCCTTGCGGCCTCCTCTGCCACGACGACGGAGCGCAGGTGGAGCGCTGCCATGGCCGTCGAGACCCAGTCCTCCTGCGATGGGTGGACGGGGGGGGGGGAGGGGAGGTAGGTGTGGTGAGAGAGTGAGACAGGGAGCGGCGACGGTAGAGTGCGCGCAGTGATTTCCTTTTCGGCTCTCCACAGCCATTTGGCTGTTTTCCGGCAGTTTTTTGACCTTGAGCACAGCTCGACTCTTTCAGTGGATTGGATGTCTGCCGAGCCCGCCAGACAGAGCACGGCAACAGCTTTTAAAATACCCAAGTATGAGGACAAACGGTCAACGGGAGGTCAACGATCAACGCGGTCAAAGAAAAATCCGACTGTAGAACAATTAATTAAAATCCTGAAAAGGAAAAATCACTGAGTGTGCGTGACTAAACGTTATACATTTATTCGGATTTATCTGTAACCTTACGGTGTTTGAATCCTCTTACTTTTATTATGTTTATTGACAGCCACCTTTGCGTATGTCCAGCACGGAGTTACCACCAGGGGTGCTATGTGTCTGGACCGGCCAGTGGCCCGTCATCTCGAGATCCGACGATTTAAATCCCTCAGAGAGTCTGGTAAGAGGGTAGAGCGGGAACCCACACCCGCTCACCTCCGATTCTAGGCCCAGTGGATCACGTTTGGCCGTGTTGGGTTGGCCGTGTTGGGTTGAAGGTCGTGCCCAAGGGGGTAATGGCAGTTTTTTTTCTGGGGGCCAGCGCGCGGACCAACGTCCCGTTGATCGCCTCAACCGCTGCCTTAGCGTTGACCATTGGCCGTCAAATATAGGTTATTTCAAGCTCGTAACGAGCTCTATCTGATGGGATCGTCAGTCCATCAAGCAACTTTGTTGGGACCGTTAGGAGCCAAATGGCTCCCGATGGCTCCCAGGAGACCAAAACAAAATGACTGGGTCTGCCCCCCCCCCCAATTTGCCAGTTTGCCCCCCGCAGCGGGGCTGCGGGGGCTGCGGGGGCGCTAAGGGCATCACTGGCGCCCACCTGGTTGCGTGCCCACGAGAGGAAGCACGCGTCGAGCAGCGACATGGGGTTGACACGACTTCACCCAACACCCATGCATGCAGCACGTGCATGCGGGGGGGGGGGCACACACACACACACTACGCGGGCACGCACACACGCGGACGCACGACCGTAGTGCCGCTTTGCCTATCCGGCACTTACATAAAAGCCCAAATCAATTAAGCATCTTGTGCCTTGCCGCCGGATTTATTTCCTTCTTCCCCATTCAGACGTCACTTTTCAGTCATTTTTCCGGCATTTCTTTAGAAATCGACCCTGCCAGCGCTGCCTCGGAATTATTTAATCGGCAGAGCAGGCAAAGCGGCCCTACTACGGTACGTGCGCCCCACCTGGTTGCGTGCCCACGAGAGGAAGCACGCATCGAGCAGCGACATGAGGTTGACCGACAGCAGCTGGTGCTTGACCGGGATGCGTGTGAAGTTGAACGTCTGGAACGCGGGCCACACCATCATCTCGGCGGCAAACGTGGGTAGGAAGTCCTTCTCGACCCTGCAGCAGCAGCGGCAGCGGCAGCAGCGGCAGCAGAGCAGTGGAATCAGCAGCAGCAGCAGCGGCAGCGGCAGCAGAGCAGTGAAATCAGCAGCAGCAGCAGCAGCAGCAGCAGCAGTCAGCAGCACCAGCACCAGCAGTACCAGCAGTGCCAGCAGCAGCAGCAGCAGCAGCAGCAGCAGCAGCGACAGCATTCGTTGCAGGCAGGCTGCGCGATAGCTGCCGCCCTCGTTGCCAGTGCACGCCCACTCCTGCGCGACACGCACTGTCGACCACGGCTGACCAAACCAGAGCCCACTTCTAGCTAGCACACAGCCAGGCAGCAGGGACCAGCTCCAGCAGCAGCAGCAGCAGAGTGTGTGATATTTCCCCCCCTGTGACAATTTCCCCCCCTATCCTCATACGCAACCTCGAATGACACTCACTTGACGCGGAACCCCTCGAACCCGGTTTTATCGATGAACGCCGCCCCCCAGCCGTAGAACGCGAGCACGTACGCCGGCCCGAGAACCAACGAGTCGAGGGTTACCTTGGTTGGGGCACACGGGTGGGGTGGGTGGGGGTGGGTGGGGGGGAGGGGGGGGGGGGCGTATGTGGGCGGTGCGGAGCCATGCTGCAAGGGGCAGCCTCACCACAGCCGCTGTCCCGGCAACCTAGTACTGCAGGCTACGTGCTTGGGGTAGTATCTGGGCTACCATTCACTGCCAAAGTAACTGGTTGCTTCGGGACAGCTGTGGAGGGGCAGGGCACCCATGAGAGCGGGCAGCCCCGTAGAGTCCCTCAGTCACACCTTTGCGGCCGTGAACAGCGCTGTCCCGGGGATGAACATCTTTGTACACACGATGTCAAGCCCGAGGTACCAGAAGTGGCCGACTGGGCCCATGAACGCCGCGCCAAAGCCTGCGGTCCATGCGCACCGCACTGGGTCGATCGCTTTCCGCCCCTCGATCCGCTGGCCCAGCACGTCACCGCATCCCCACTGCAGAGGAGGAGGGCAAGAGGCGAGTGCGTGTGTGTGTGTGCGTGCGTGTGTGAGAGCGTGCGTGTGGGCGTGCGTGTGTGTGGGCGTGTGTCTCCATGCAATGCATGCATGCATGCGCATGTGGCCACCGACTGTTGCACGCACACATCGTGGTGGTATATACGGTGGTTGTGCAAAAGTGCGAAGTACCAGGCCAGGAGGGCACGCGGCTGGCAGTCGTCGCTGTGGACTCTGCGCCGCCGCGTATCGGGACCCCTCACGCCCACCCTGTGCGACGCAGTAGTGCACCCACCAGTAGCGCGCTCGTGGCAGTTTGAGTTGCGACGGGGTGTCTGCTTAGCTGGCGCTCGTAGCGCGCCCAGGCGGCCTTTGCAAGGCCATTAGCCACTAGACCAAACTGCATGGTGGTCTTAGCCCCTCAGGGCTGCTCAAATGCTGTCACGCGTACGAGAGGCGTGGTATATAGGTGATACTAGGCACAAGGCGCGTCACGGGAGGTAGGGGGAACGTTGGAATGACACCAGTGGTGTGCTCGGAACCACCCAATCCACACCCCACACCCAACACCCACCACGTTGCGATTTTGTGATTTGATGATGATGAGAGTTTTACAATCCACTTCTGGCGGTACGGTTCCAAAGCTCCAGTGGGACTTAGAGAAACAAGGCTCAAGGCCCACAAAAGGTCAAGCTACAAGTAGCCCACGGTAACGCCATCCACACTTGGTGGCGGGCGCCAAGCAAGCAGCACCACTGTGCAGGCTGCACACCCAGCCCCTCAAATGGCCAGAGGGCGGACCCAAGGTATAAAACCATGAAGGGACCAAAAAGCCCTCCCCCAGACCACCGGAAGCGGGGCTAGTAGCACACCCGCCGCAGCACTCTACTCAGCGACCACACCGCACCCGCCACCGCACGCGTGTGGCGCCACCTCCCCTTCAAAAACACCCCCAGAGGGGATGCCATCTAGCAAGCAGGTGCAGGCACCCGCTCGCCGTGATTGTGCCGTGAGTAATGTGGCTGGCGCACTACTTGGCACGGCTAAAAAAGTAAAGAGATACTAGGAAAGAAGGAACTCGAATAATTTGCTAAGAATTTCTGGAATTTCCTCACAACAACGACATGAAAAGCATTCCGCCACTGATGCATCTGCTGGGGCCTGGCTATCCATTTGGCGTGCGAATCGACGCAGCGTCATTTGCTGCCGTCACTCAACTGGTGCTGCGTGGGTGCTGCTGCTGCTGGGGGGATTCCTCTCGAGATCTGACGTGAAGCAGAATGCAGAACTCGCCCTGGTGCCACTTTGTGATTGCCAACGCCGTGTCTGAAGGAGAGTCAAGAGCAGATAATTTGGCGGCTGACGCCCGCGCGGAGCGGAAGCTGAGTAGGCACCCCTAGACTGCCATAGGTGTAGCTACCAGACAAAACGGAGCGCTGTACGCCATGCTGCAGCAGAACAAGCCGCAGGCGCGTTAGCAGGGAGTGTAATCTTATTGTGTCCCTTGCGGCCAGCTTGAAAGCCGCTCATGCACCATGCGCTGCATTTCACAATCGGGCGCTGCACACGCCGCGCCCCCGCGCGACCACCTGTGCCGTCGGGCATCGCACGATGTTTTAGTGCTGCCCTACCACAGCGCCATTGTCTGATCCATGCAAGTGGATGCGGTCATAACGCCTGAGGCGGTCGGGGTTGCGCCTCGGGTGGTGGTGGGCGCCTAAGGCAGTCGGGGCGGCGCCTGGGGCGATCAGGGGTGCACCTGAGGCGACGCCTGCGGCGGTCGGCGCGCCTGAGGCGCCGCCTGATCCGCGCAAGTAAATGCGCCGCCTGACGCGCCGCCTCGGGCGTTGGGAATGTGGTAGGGCTGCAGGACTGCTGGCCATGGCACGCAGGTGGTCAGTCGTCATAACTTCTGCTCTCTTGACTCTCCCGCTCTGCTGCCCTGCTCTACTGCCCTGCTCTACCCCGTTCCTTTTAATTGCTACCAACAGTCCATAGTCAACAGGCCCTACTGAACAGGCCCTCCCGGTCCTTCCAACGACGCCCTCCGCAGCAGCAGCGCGGCCTTGCAGCCTGCTCTCACAGCTGGTAGCTATATAGCTACCAGCTGTGAGAGCAGGCTGCAAGGCCGCGCCGCATATATATGGTAGCTAGCCTCGTTTGTAGGCAGCTTCCTCAATCCCACACCCCGAGGGTGCGCACTGTCAACTGTAACCTTTACACTGTAAACTGTAAACTGTAAACTGTAAACTGCTCTCACAGCAGTCTCACAGCTGCCCGTCGAAATTCGAGTCCGCTGGGCCCGGATCGCCATACGCCTCGATGACCGACTGCCCGTCCGCCCCGCGCACAAGCAGTGGCGGCAGCGCGTCCATCTCGGCGACGAGGTCTGTGTACATGAGGCCGTGCACGTCGGGCGGCACCTAAGAGGGGGGGGGTGGAGAGAGGGAAAGAGAGAAGTTCAACGTGAAGAGGAGAGCGGAGAGAGTGTGAGTGGGTGTGTGAGAGAGGGAGGGCTATGAGAGAGTGTGAGGGTGAGAGTGTGAGAGAGAGGGATGGTACAAACGCAACGAGGAGAGCGTCCATCTGAGAGAGGGGGCACCTGAGAGAGGAAGAGGGGGGGGGGGAGATGGTTGGTGACGCGAGCGTCCATATCAGAGAGGGGTACCTGGGAGAGGAAGGGGGGGCGGGGGGGCGGTTGATGACGCTCAAGAGCGGCATCCACCTGAGCGAGGAGGTACGTGTGCATGATGATGTGCACGTCGGGCGGCACCTGAGAGAAGGGGGGAAGAAAGGGAAAGAGGGTGGTTCAACGTGAAGAGGAGAGCAGAGAGAGTGTGAGAGGGTGTGTGAGAGAGGGATGTGAGAGGGATGTGAGAGGGATGTGAGAGAGATTGTGAGAGAGTGTGTGAGAGAGAGGGATGGTACAAACGCAAAGAGGAGAGCATTCATCTGAGAGAGGGGGCACCTGAGAGAGGAAGAGGGGGAGGGGGAGATGGTTGGTGACACGAGCATCCATCTCAGAGAGGGTTACCTGGGAGAGAGGGGGGGCGGACGGTTGATGAAGCTCAAGAGCGTCATCCACCTCGGCGACAAGGTGTGTGTACATGACGCTGTGCACGTCGGGCGGCACCTGAGAGAAGGGGGGAAGAGAGAGAAAGAGGGCCGTTCAACGTGAAGAGGAGAGCGGAGAGAATGTGAGAGGGTGTGTGAGAGTGAGAGGGATGTGAGAGGGATGTGAGAGGGATGTGAGAGAGTGTGTGAGAGAGAGGGATGATATCAACGCAACGAGGAGAGCGTGCATCCGAGAGAGGGATCACCTGAGAGAGGAAGGGCGGGGGAGGGGGGAGATGCTTGATGACACGAGCGTCCATCTCAGAGAGGGGTACCTGGGAGAGGAAGGGGGGGGGAGGCGGTTGGTGACGTTCAAGAGCGTCATCCATCTCAGCGAGGAGGTACACGTGTGCATGACGCTGTGCACGTCGGGCGGCACCTGAGAGGGGATGGGGTGGGGGTGGGGGAGTAGAGAGAGAAAGAGGGCCGTTCAACGCGAAGAGGGGAGCGGGCAAAGAGGGGGGCACGTGCAAGAGAAGGGGGCGGGGGGGGGGGGGCAGATGGTTGAAGACAAGAGCCAGCAGCTGCACCAGCAGAGGGATGGCCCCGGCAGATGCTACGGCGACCATATTCTCAGCATGTCTGATCCATCTCAGCGACGAGGTTCGTGTGCATGAGGCCGTACACGACGGGCGGCATTTGAAGAGGGGGTGAGAGGGGGGGGGGTACGTACCTGAAGAGGGGGTGAGGGAAGGGTACCTGAAGAGGGGGGGAAGGTGGGCACCTGGAAGAGGAAGGGGGGGGGTTGATGACGCTCAAGAGCGCCATCCATCTCTCAGCAAGGTCGGGCAGCACCTCGGAGAGGAGAAGGGGGGGAAGAGGGGGTAGAGAAAGAGAAAGGGGGTTGATAAGGAGGGCATCAATCCACGCACACGCCCGCCCACGTCCGCTCACCCCCACCCTCCCATACGCGGGAGAGCGCCCCCCACCTGGCTCAGCCGCGTCCGCCGCCGACCGCACAGCTCATTCGCCATCGCGTACACCTTGCCCCTTGGTCAAAGTGACTTATCAGATCTGAGACCCCCCCACGCACACACACATCCACACACCCACACCCACAAAAGAGAGTGGCTTCCCGCCCCGCCCCGATCCGCCCCGCCCCGACCTGCCCTCCCCTGGCTGAGCCGCGCCTGCCGCCGCGCACAAAGCTCGCCCGCCACCGCCTCTACCGCGCCCCTTGGGCAAAGTGACCGATCAGATCTGAGACCCCCCCCCCCCCCACACACACATCCGCACACACACACACACACACACACACACATAAAAGGGAGCGGCTTCCCGCCCCGCCCTGCCCCGCCCTTCCCTCACCTGGCTCAGCCGCGTCTGCCGCCGCGCACACAGCTCTTCCGCCATCGCATCCACCGCGCCTCGTGTGCACAGAGCCTGATCAGATCTGAGCCCCCCCACACACACACATCCACACACATCCACACACACACACACACACACACACAAAAGAGAGCCACTTCTCGCCCCCGCCCCGCCCCGCCCTTCCCTCACCTGGCTCAGCCGCGTCTGCCGCCGCGCGCAAAGCTCTTCTGCCATCGCCCCCACCTCGGCCGGTGGCCGCGCGTGGCCAGCGAGCAGGTGCACGAGCTGGCACGCGACGCCGGGCTCCCACATGCGCTCGTAGCTGCGAGGTTGAGGTTGATGATTTAGGGTCTCGGGTTTGGGGTTTAGGGTTTAGGGGTTGGGGATGTTCTCCGACATGCGCTCATAGCTGTGTATGTGTGTGTGGTGGTGGTGGGGGGGGGGGGAGTTTGGGGATTCAGGGTTCAGGGTCGATGGTTAAGGGTTGACTTAGGGTCAGCGCCCAAATGCGCTCATAGCTGTGTGGGGGTGGGGTTTGAGGATGGTGCTGATGAATATTACAGTCTGTATGACACCAGTAATGACGTATGAGACCTGTGTCGGCGCTAGCGCGCGACATCTCAACTCAGCTCCCTGGCTACCTGGGTAAGGGCGTAGAAGGGCCCAGGGTTGACTCCCACATGCGTTCGTAGCACAGCGTGTGTGTGCGTCGCAGCTGTGTGCGGGGTGTGGCAGCGACGCCGCGCCAGCACAGCATGCCCGCGCGTGCGCACACACACGAACACAATGCCCCCCCCCCCCCGCAACACACACACACACGCACCCACCCAGCCCTCCCTTCCACACACGCAACGCACCGGACCATCACCACATCATATCCACTCGTTGGCTCGTGCAGCCAAATACATACACACACACACAAACAGGCACACACACACACACACACACACACCACAGCCTTTCCTCCACAAGCAACGCACCGTACCATCACCACGTCGTATCCGCTCGTTGGCTCTCGCAGCCACACACACACACACACACACACACACGCGCACGCACGCCCCCCAACCACCCACCCACAGACCCACACACACACGCAACGCATCGAACCATCACCACGTTGGCTCGCGCAGCCAAACACACACACACACACACACACACACACACGCGCCCACGCGCACGCCCCCACCCACCCACAGACCCACACACACATGCACTCACCGGACCATTACCACGTCATATCCACTCGTTGGCTCTCGCAGCCACGCGCGAAAGTGTGAGGCGTACCCAAACAGGTCTGCCCCCCTGCAAACGTACGCTTCAAACGTGGGCGGGAAGGTCGCGGCTCGCAGCTGGTGGTTTCCACTGGTCTTGATGGCCTGGTGCGTGTGTGTGTGTGTGTGTGTGTGTGTGTGTGTGTGCGTGCGTGTGCGTGCATGTGTGGTGTGTGTGTGTGTGTCCGTGTGGGGGGTGGGGGCAAGGCTCGCAGCTGGTGGTTGCCGCTGTTCTTGATGGCCTGGTGCGTATGTATGTGTGTGTGTGTGTGTGTGTGCACGTGCATGTGTGTGTGTGTGTGTGTGTGTGTTGGGGGGGGGCACGGCTCGCAGCTGGTGGTTGCCGCTGGTCTTGATGGCCTGGTGCGTGCGTGTGTGTGTGTGTGTGCTGTGCACGTGCATGTGTGTGTGTGTGTTGGGGGGGGGGCACGGCTCGCAGCTGGTGGTTGCCGCTGGTCTTGATGGCCTGGTGTATATTTGCGGGGAGAGTGAGTGTGTGTGTGTGTGTGTGCATGCGTGTGTGTGCGTGTGTGTGTGTGGAGGGGGGGGGCACGGCTCGCAGCTGGTGGTTGCTGCTGGTCTTGATGGCCTGGTGCGTGTGTGCGGGGGGAGTGTGTGTGTGTGTGTGCATGTGCATGCGTGTGTGGGGGGGGGATGTGTGTGTGTGGGGGGCGGGGGCTGCAGGGGTTCTGGCTTGAGATGGCTGACTTCCAGGCCAACTGCACGCACCACGTGCACAGCAATCATGATGGCACTTGGCAGCTAGGGGTCAAATTTTGACAGCTGCCAGCCTCTTTCATAGGGTCTGATACGCCATCGAAGGCGTCCTGTCCGGCCGAGTGTAAAATCGACAACGCAAACATGCACATGCACGCATGCATGCACACATGCATGCACACACTCACACATGCGCACAAACACACACACACACAAACGCACACTCACGTGCACACACGCACACACGCACACACACGCACACACCCACCCACCCACCCACACAATCACGCACACACACACACACACACACACGCACACACACACACACCTGGTGCAGCGCGTGCCCACGGCGGTAGTGGCTGGCAATCGACGAGAGTGGGTCTCCGTAGAGGTAAACCACTACCCTTGGACCGCAGGGCCCGTGCCTGGGCGGCCTGGAGGCAGGTGCACACACACAGAGCGTGCGTGTGTGGGATGGGGTGGGGTAGGGCGTGTGTATGTGTGTGTGTGTGCGTGTGTGTGTGTGTGTGTGTGTGTATGTGTGTGTCACACCCTGCTATGTGTGTGTGTGTGCGAGGTGGTCTCCGTACAGGTGAACCACTACCCTTGGATCGCAGGGGCCGTGCCTGGGCGGCCTGGAGGCGGGTGCACACACACATAGAGCGCGTGCATGTGTGTGTGTGTGTGTGCGTGCACGCGTGTGTGTGTGTGTGTGTGTGTGTGTGCGTGTGAGTGTGTATGTGTGTGTGTCACACCCTGCTATGTGTGTGTGTGCGAGTGGGTCTCCGTACAGGTGAACCACTACCCTTGGATCGCAGGGCCCGTGCCTGGGCGGCCTGGAGGCGGGTGCACACACACACAGAGCGCGTGCATGTGTGTGTGTGTGCGCGCACGCGTGTGTGTGTGTGCGTGTGTGTGTGTGTGTGTGTGTGTGTGTGTGTGTGTGTGTGTGTGTGTGTGCGAGTGGGTCTCCGTACAGGTGAACCACTACCCTTAGATCGCAGGGCCCATGCCTGGGTGGCCTGGAGGCGGGTGCACACGCACACAGAGCGCGTGCATGTGTGTGTGTGTGTGTGTGCGCGCACGCGTGTGTGTGTGTGCGTGTGAGTGTGTGTGTGTGTGTGTCACACCCTGCTATGCGTGTGTGTGTGTGTGTGTGTGTGTGTGTGCGAGTGGGTCTCCGTACAGGTGAACCACTACCCTTAGATCGCAGGGCCCATGCCTGGGTGGCCTGGAGGCGGGTGCACACGCACACAGAGCGCGTGCATGTGTGTGTGTGTGTGTGTGCGCGCACGCGTGTGTGTGTGTGCGTGTGAGTGTGTGTGTGTGTGTCACACCCTGCTATGCGTGTGTGTGTGTGTGTGTGTGTGTGTGTGTGTGTGTGTGCGAGTGGGTCTCCGTACAGGTGAACCACTACCCTTAGATCGCAGGGCCCGTGCCTGGGCGGCCTGGAGGCGGGTGCACACGCACACAGAGCGCGTGCATGTGGGTGGGTGGTGTGTGGGGGGGTGGGGTGCGTGCGTGTGTAAATATGTGTGAGTGGGGGTGCGTGTGTGGACAGATGGGCAGTTGGGGAGGCGGAGCGGCCGGGTTGGCATGCGTCGCGCGGTTGCAAGGGTCTCAGGGCAACAAGTGGCGGGCGGGGGAGGGCGCAGCTTGTTTTAGAAAGCCAATCCACATTCCAACACTAGAAAGCCAGGCCACATTTGAACACCAGAAAGCCAATCCACATTCCAACACCAGGAAGCCAATTTACATTCGAACACTGGAAAAGCCAATCCACATTTGAACACTAGAAAGCCAATCCACATTCCAACACCAGAAAGCCAATCCACATTCGAACACTAGAAAGCAAATCCACATGATAACACTAGAAAGCCAATCCACACTCGTACACGAGAAAGCCAATCCACATTCCAACACCAGAAAGCCAATCCACATTCCAACACCAGAAAGCCAATCCACACTCGAACACTGGAAAGCCAATCCACATGAGAACACTTGAATCGGATCGCCCTAGCCTCGAATATGGATCGGCTTCGAGCTCCTGGTTCCGAGGAGCTCCACGTCTCAATCGACCAACCGCAACTCTCATGCTATGCAAACGAAATTGTGGTCAAAAACGCTGTTCCTGAACGGAGGGGTCGTCAACTTGGACTTGTTCCGAGGAGCTAGGAGCTAGGAGAGTTATAACAGAAAGTTGGAACGAGAGCTCCTCAGGTGGGTGACGTCCTCTCGCGAGGCGGCGGTGCTGAGACTGAAGGCGCATGGTGATGGATGTTTCAGTCGAGTGGGGCGCACCTGAAAGGCAGTGTGCTCGACTTTGCGCCCGAGCTCTACCAAAGGGGGGCTGGCTGCTGCTGGTGGTGGTGGTGGGGGCCTTGTGGGCCGGGCCGGGGCGTGGGATGTACCGCCCCCCTGCTGCAATCGGCATGCATGCTGGCATGCCGAGTGGCTGGAACCGCGTTCCCACGCACCGTCCGACGTGCCGGAGGTTGTCCTCATCGCGGAGTAGGTTGGTGGCAATGCCGTGGCGCTTCAGGAAGTTGGAGAGCTCAGTGGACCCCACGCCGCCTGTCGAGGGTCGCAGTGTGCGCGTGCGCGTGCGTGCTCTGTGCGTGCGTGTTTGTGCACATGTGGCAGTCTCGTGCCACGCCGCTGCATAGCGTACGGCCGCGCCGGTTCACGCATGGTTCAGGCATGCGCGCGCAGGGCATGTGCAACCGCGCTTCTTAGACCTGATCGTATCTCCCGTAATGCGATGAAACGGTTTTATGCCGACGATGTTTTTTGTGTTCACAGTGCATGCAAGTCGCGCCGAGCGCAGTGGCATGCGCGCCCATGCATGGCGTAACCACTCGCCTCCCTCATGCTCCCCCTGCTTGCACGGAACCAATTGCCCCACCACCGCAGCGCCATCACATGAATGCGCCCTCCCCCAGCGTGCGCAATACCGTAGGAACAGATGTGGACCAGCCCAGACTCGGACTGAGGACCAAGCGCTCGTAGCAGCGCGAGGACGCCCTCTGGAGGCGCCTCTACCGCCGCCAGGACCGACCGTAGAGCCTCCATTAGGCCTGTGAGCTGAAGGACAGACAAGTTCCTTATGTGTTCACACACAGGAAGTGTGTGAAGGACAGACCTCAAACAAACAGGGCTTGATTGCAAAGCTTGAGCTTTGAGTTGAGCCTGAGCCTGAGTCTGATCGCGCCGCCACTACCATGCAGTCATTTACTAGTGAAGAGGAGTGTGTGGCGCACTGCTCCGCGCAAGGCCACGCGTGCGTTGCCCTAACGCTCAGCCAAGCGGGCGACGACCTTGGGACAATCGTGCTGGAGCTATTCAACGACGTGTGCCCTCGTACATGCGAAAATTTTGTGAAGCTGGTGAAGGACGAGAAAGAGCATGGCTACAAGGGCTCGCCGATTCACAGAGTGGTCAAGGATGCGTTCATCCAGGTGCGTGCAGGGTTATGAGGGGCGAAGTGGGTTCGAAGAGGAGGCCGCAACACCCATTTGACGCCATGCACCTGGTTCTTCCAGCCACTACAGCGCCATCTGGTCTGCCAGCAGGCACATCATGCATGAGCGAGTGTTAAGTGCCTGAGTTGGAGTCGTGCATGCCAGTGCGATTGGGGCACAAGCACAAGCACAAAATTGCCCATGCGGGCCCATGTGCGGCCCCGCGCCCCTAGGTGCATGGAGTGCCTCAGCAGGAATGCCTCGAGCAGGAATGCCTCAACGACGCGCGCCCCTTGCCGCTTGCCCCTTGCCCCTGCGCCCCGACTCACACATGTGCCCCACATGTGCACGCTTGTATCGCAGGGCGGTGATGTCATTGAGGGCACGGGCAAGGGGGACGCCGGCTTTGTGCTGCCGGACGAGACGTTTGCGGTGAAGCACGACGGGCCCGGCATCCTGGCCATGGCCACCAACGGCGAGCCGCACACCGGCTCGACGCAGTTCTACGTCACACTGAACGCGCTGCCGTGGCTGGACGGCAAGCGGGTGGCATTTGGGCGGGTACTGACGGGGGAGGGCATGGCGGTAGTCAAGGCTGTGGAGGGGCTGGTGCTCAACAACGAGCGCCCAGTGCCGGACGTGACCATTTCGGAGGCGAGCGTGCTGTTTGAGCCTAGAGCGTAGCGTGTGCACGCATGCTCCATCGCCCACGACTGCCAACTTGCATCATCTTGATTTGACCGCCCAATGGCAAGACCTGTAACGTATTGACGGCCGCGACCTCACTGCCCTGCTGACTGCTGGTGGGCGGGGTGACTGTCCAATGCTCAAACCATCCGCGCAGAGGCCACACAGTGACCTGAGCCCCACGCTAGCTCAGCAGAAGCAAGCTCCATTTCACCCCTCCTCCCCAAAGCCCACTGTGTCTGGCCTGGCTTGGCCTGTCACACCCGCTCTTGGCCACGCACGCCAGTGTGGCCGCGCTCGGCAATGTGGCCGGCTAATGGCCAAGAACGAGGTGCCGCCCAGCTACGTGCTGTGGAGATTCCAGCGGCCGCAGCCGCACAACAGTCCTTGTGGCGCATGAAGCCGCCCGCCCGCCCCCCCCCCTCCTCGCCGCTTTCCTCGCCTGTTTCTGCCAAAGCAAGCGACAAGTGCTGTGGCCCACGATCCCCAGCCCTGAGTTGTGAGCGTTGTGCTCGTTGTGGCACGCGGCGCACTTTGCGGCCACGCTACCTCATCCATCCAGCAACAGAAGACAGAACAGAAGACAGAACAGAAGACAGAGGGTTGTGTGAGAGTCAAATCCAGAGGGAGGTGTGGGAGGCCACACCTCCATCATGTGGATCCTCAATCTCCTCATTATACGGCCCATTGCACGCCGCAACGATCCGACCATGTCGTCGTCACTGACATGCGCCGTGAGGGGGTCCCGATTCTTCTTACCGTTAGCTGCAGCGTCTGGTGTGCTGGCCGCCACTGGGCTTGGCACCGGCGGTGTGCTGGTAAGGCGATGTGCGCTGCCTTGAGTTGCGTGCGTGGTGCCGGGGGAGGGGATGCGACCGAGAGGAACTACGATCTGAGCCACACACCAACGCACTGTGGGGGGGCCCTGAATAGATTTGGGCTTGGCACAGGGAGCAGTGCTAGCGCATGCACAGGGGTACAGTACACGGCAACGCGCGCGCTGTGTGCGGATGGCCGGGGGCGCTACTTGCGCATGCATGCAGCATGCAGCATGCATGCACGCTGCCAAGCCATGCACCACTGACCGCACCCCATGCGCTGCTCCAGGGCTTCTCTGCGGCCGCTGATGCCGCGGCCGAGAGCGCGCTGAACCCCAACGAGTTCCGGGCGTTCAAGCTCATCAAAAAGGAGAAGCTGACGCACAATACGCACATGTACCGCTTTGAGCTGCCTGGCAACAAGGTGTGTGCGCGAGCGTATGTGTGTGCACACGTGCGTGTGTGAGTGTGGCATGGTGTGTGTGCGCGCGTGTGTTTGTGTGTGTGTGTGTGTGTCCGTGTGCGTGTGGCATGGTACTGATGTACCACCTGCTGTCCAGGTGTGTGTGTGTGCGTGTGTATGTGTGTCGGGTTCACAAGGGTGGGGTGGGGGGCGGGGGGCACCCGCAGCATAGCACGTACGCAAAGAGGATGCGGCCCCGGGGGGGCCTGTGCGCATCCGACTGTGCGGTGCAGTGCTCGTGCGGGGTGTGGGCGAAAAAGTGGGAGAGACACACAGAGAGAGGGCAGTGATCCCCGCGCAAGCCGTGCACCACTCGGGGCCGGAAATCCCATTTTCCAGGACACCCCACACTTGGTGGGAGAGGGCGTGGAAGGGTGCGTTGGAAAGGGCTCGCCGAGAGCAGCGCAACGGCATGCGTTGTGTGAGCACCCGCTTTGTATCGCGCCTTGTATGCGCGGTCAAACCTGCACGAGCCGGCGAAACACCAATTACTAAAATCCTTCCCGGGGGTCACCGGAAATGTGCGGCGCGGTGCTTTCGTGGGGTGTGGGCGCAGAAGTGGGAAAGGGATACACAGCAGCTCATGATGGCAGATGGTATGCTAGGGGTCTATTTTTGACAGCTGCCGGCCTGTTTCATAGGGTCTACTACGCCATGAAACGCCAATGAAAGGCGTCCAAGTAACAAGTGACATGGGGTTTCAGCTAGGGGCTAAGCAGCTAAGCAGGCTACTCTTCTACTAGAGATCACCCGCCGATACTCCAGCGCACTCAAGTGTACGAGGGAACCGCCGGCTCCCGGCCGAAAAAGGCGTCCAACGGACTGTAACATCGATCAGGGAGAAGGACGGCCAGGTGAAGAGAGGCAGTTCTACCACATTCACAACGCTTGAGGCAGCGCCTGAGGCGTCCCATTCCATGACGCGGATCAGGCGGCGCCTCACGCGGCCCCCTGATCGCCTCAGGCGTCGCCTTAGGCGTTATCCAAACCGCCTCAGGCGCCACACCAACCGCCTCAGGCGCCCACCACCGCCTCAGGCGCACCCCGGACGGTCTCAGACGTTATGACCGCATTCCATGGCGCAGATCAGACGTTGGGATTTTGGTAGGGCAGGTCGCTCCAGTGGCAGCTCTGACTGTAGTCATTTCCTCTTCAGCGTTGAAAATTCATCATGTTTGACGCAGCTATTTAACTGGACAGTCTGGAAGGAAATCACTGTCTGAGGGAGTGCCCGCCAGAGGTCACTCCAGTGACAGCTCTTGCCTGAGAGAGGCCGGCTGAGACCACCGCAGATCTGCCACTCCAGTGGCAGGTCTGACTGGGGGCACGCGGGTTGTGGGCCTCGTGGTAGGTGGAACCTGGAGGGGCATGCTGAACCCTGAGCCCTGAACCATGAAGCCCGAGCGCTGAATCCTGAAAACTGAAACCTGAACCCGACACTCCACACCCCAAACAATTGCCCCTAATCCCGTAAACCCTAAACCCCGGAGGGGCATGCTGAGAGCGGAGGGGGGGGGGGGCATAAAGTGAGAGGTGGGAGGGGCGTGCCGAAAAGCGAGGGAGGCGTGGGTGCTCGCCGCTGACGCGCATGCACACACACACATGCACATGCACACGCACACACACGCACGCACACACACACACACACCTCCCCCACAGGAATCCGGCATCTTCAGTCCTCATGCCTCGTCACCAAGACGATGCTGTTAAGCGCACACACACACGCACACACACACACACACACAAACACAGACGCACACACACACACACACGCACGCACACACATCCACACACACATCCACATGCACACACACACACACACAAAAAACTCAGGTATCCGGCATCTTCACGTCCTCATGCCTCGTCACCAAGGCGATGCTCAAGGAGAAGCCTGACGATGCGAGCCCCAAGGTTGGCAGTTGGGCAGTCGGGCAGTTGGGGGCGTGAAATTGTCTGGCATCTTCACATTTCAAGCTTCAAGCCCTACACCACAAAACCCGAAACCACCCACCCTAAGTGGGTGGGTGGCTAGCCCACAGGCGGTGGTCACGCGTACCTAAAGAACCAGTCAGACCCGTTACCATCAGCCCCAATCCCCAATCCCACACGCCGTGGTGCGCCCCCTAAACCCGGAAGACGCTAAAGCCCTGGAACCCTTATCCGACAGGCGGTCGTGCGCACCTATCCGCCGACCTTGCCACACAAACCCTGAACCCTGAACCCTGCCTGCCCTGAACCCCGAAACCCTAACCCCAAACCTGGAGCCTCAAACCCTAGGAGCCTCCTACACCTTCGATGCCATGGGGGTTGCACCACAGGCGGTGGTCACAGGCGGTGGTGCGCCCCCACAGACACGGAAACCCTGCAGCCCTAAAACCTAGAACCTGCAACCCTGATCCCACACGCGGTGGTGCGCCCCCACAGACACGGAAACCCTGCAGCCCTAAAACCTAGAACCTGCAACCCTGATCCCACACGCGGTGGTGCGCTCCCAAAGACACGGAAACCCTGCAGCCCTGAAACCTAGAACCTGCAACCCTGATCCCACACGCGGTGGTGCGCCCCCACAGACACGGAAACCCTGCAGCCCTAAAACCTAGAACCTGCAACCCTGATCCCACACGCGGTGGTGCGCCCCCACAGACACGGAAACCCTGCAGCCCTAAAACCTAGAACCTGCAACCCTGATCCCACACGCGGTGGTGCGCCCCCACAGACACGGAAACCCTGCAGCCCTAAAACCTAGAACCTGCAACCCTGATCCCACACGCGGTGGTGCGCTCCCAAAGACACGGAAACCCTGCAGCCCTGAAACCTAGAACCTGCAACCCTGATCCCACACGCGGTGGTGCGCCCCCACAGACACGGAAACCCTGCAGCCCTAAAACCTAGAACCTGCAACCCTGATCCCACACGCGGTGGTGCGCCCCCACAGACACGGAAACCCTGCAGCCTTAAAACCTAGAACCTGTAACCCTGATTTCACACGCGGTGGTGCGCCCCCACAGACACGGAAACCCTGAAACCCTGAAACCTAGAACCTGCAACCCTGATCTCACACGCGGTGGTGCGCCCCAACAGACACGGAAACCCTGCAGCCCTAAAACCTAGAACCTGCAACCCTTATCCCACACGCGGTGGTGCACCCCCATAGACACATGAAACCTGAAACCCTCAACCCTGAACCTCTAACACCCCTAACCTCCACTCCCATAGGCTGTGGTGCGACCCTACACGCCATCAAGTGCACCAGACCCTGAACCCTTAACTGGTAACAGTAACAGTACCACGGGGTTTCCAGCTAAGCAGGCTATTCTTCTACTAGAGACACCCGCCGATACTCCAGCACACTTAAGTACACGAGTACCGCCGGCTCCCGGCCGATAGACTACCGCTCACTCACCTGAACTGGTAAAGGTCAAATAATTCCAAAGCCTTCAACCTAAATCTTCGCCACCAAACCCTGAACCCCAAAACCTATCCACGCAGGCAGTGGTGCGACCCTACACGCCGACGAGTGCACCAGACGCGCGCGGCTACCTGGACCTGGTCGTGAAGGTGGGTGGTGGCATTTTGAGGTGGAGGGGTAAGAGATTTAAGTTAGTGTTCGGGCGTGCCTACAAGTGCCTACAAGGGGCTCGATTAACGGAGGCGCGTTCTCGTCGCCGAGCCCTGGACCCAGCAATGCGGCGCTGCTGGTGACGAGGATCTCCGTGCCGCTGACGAGCGGGGTAAAATACGACTGGCCCGGCTCCTGCTAGACTGCCCCTCGGTGGAACACTTCAGGAGCGGCTTGCCCGGTGCTGCCATGGCTTGGCGAGTAGCCGCGGCGCTGCCGCGGCCCGTGCTGGGAGACGGCCCTTATCCTCCCCCCATGCAGGACGCCATGCGGCACCGATCTCGACGAGTTGATCGACGAGCGGAGGAGCTGGCGCCCGTCAATGCATGCTGGACATTGGTCAAGATGGCTGCCCGTGGAGGCGGGCTACCATCACGGCTTCAGCGGTGGCGACCGCCGAGGCAACACAGAGTAAATCCGCTTCACCAATCGCAGCGTTCGTCACCGCGCTCATCCTCGGGGTCGCTCGTCTGCCGGTGACTGGCGTTGGAAGGTCTTCAGGCAGCCTCCATGACAACTCTGTCGTCCATGCACCCCTGGAGGGTGGGACCTGGCCATGCATGAGGCATGGGGCGCCGGCTGAGCCCCATGCAAACGAGAGCTGGACAGCCATGCACTGCCAGGCGGGGACCGTTCCAGTCAGCGCCAGTCGGCTCTGCCGGCTTGACTGGCCACAAGGCCACTACTGTGACGGTGAGGAAGGTCCTCTCCTATATGCTCCTTGCCAGACATGTCTCTCAGAGACCGCTGTTTGGGGTAGTCTAGCCGGCGGGAGCGGTAGTCTATCGGCCGGGAGCCGGCGGTACTCTAGTTCTTAAGTGTGCTGGAGTATCGGCGGGTGTCTCTAGTAGAAGAGTAGCCTGCTTAGCTGGAAACCCCGTGTTACTGTTACTGTTCGGGCGTGCGTGTGGGGAGGAGTGGGTGGTGGGGTGGTCGGGTGGTGGGGTGGCTGCATGGCTGCATGGCTGCATGGCTGTGCGCGGCTGGACCTGGACCTGGTCGTGAAGGTGGGCGGAGGAGGGGGAGGGGCATTGTAGGGTTTTTAGGGGTAGGAGTCAGCCCACCTGTGTTCAAAGTCAAATTGTAGGAGGTGTGGACAACTCACCGCCAAACCAAACAAACCACTGGAAAGGCCTGAGAACCAGCTTCCTGAGACTGTCCCCATATTTTCCAGGAACCCAGTATTGAGGGAGATGTGGGGGTGTGAACCTATGTGTGTGCTAATTTGCCCCGTGTCCTCCTACTTGCCCCTAAGCTCTTAAGAGTGTGTGGAGGAGTGGGTGGTGGGGTGGTGGGGTGGCTGCATGGATGTGCACGGCTGCCTGGACCTGGTTGTGAAGGTGGGCGGAGGAGGGTGGGGTAACCTTTGCAACGCCAGGCAGGCAGGCAGCACGGCTGCACTCCATGCACCACTGCTATGAGCGCCGCCGTCTGCGGTGTGTTGTGTGTGTGTGTGTCGTGTGTGTGTGTGTGAGAGAGAGAGAGAGAGAGAGGGAGAGAGAGAGGGACAGGGAGAGGAAGGGGGAGGGGGAGGGGGGGAGAGGGAGAGAGGGAGGGAGAGAGAGAGGGAGGGACAGAGAGAGGGAGAGAGAGAGGGAGAGAGAGAGGGAGAGAGGGAGAGAGAGGGAGGGGGGGAGAGGGAGAGAGGGAGGGAGAGAGAGAGGGAGGGACAGAGAGAGGGAGAGAGAGAGGGAGAGAGAGAGGGAGAGAGGGAGAGAGAGATGGAGAGAGAGAGGGAGAGAGGGAGAGTGGGAGAGAGGGAGAGGGAGGGAGGGAGGGAGAGAGG
>VFSX01000706.1:7500-56907 GCA_016618255.1 Chlamydomonas sp. UWO 241 | reverse complement strand
CCAGGCAAGACACGGGAGAAGCGTTAACGGTCCCCATGCACTCCTTGCTACGTGTGGATGTGTGTGTTTGTGTGTGTTTGTTTGTATGTGTGTGTGCGAGTGTTTGTGTGTGTGTGTGTGTGTGTGTGTGCAAACATGTGTGAGCGCGTTGATGAACGGCCAGGCAAGACACGGGAGAAGCGTTAACGGTCCCCATGCACACCTTGCTGTGTGTGGATGTGTTTGTTTGTGTGTGTGTGTGTGTGTGTGTGCTTTGGAGCTCAGGCGGTGGCAGACACGTTTGGAGAATATTTCCGTGTCCTCCACACTCCACTCCGCTCGGAAGTTGACGAAGCCACCCTCGCCTCCCACCTCATCTTCACACCCACCACCCCCGCACCGCCCCCGTCTCCCTCCCCCTCCTCCTCCTACACTACCCCCGCTCCGCCTCCGTCCCCCTCCCCCTCCCTCTCCTCCCCGTCCCGTCCCCCCTCCCCCCCCCTCCCTCCCCGTCCCCTCCACCCACTCCTACCCTCCCCTCCTCCTCCTCCACTTTCGCCCCCCTCCCCCTTCTCCCCCTCTTCCTCCTCCCCTTGCCTCCCCTCCCTCTCTGAGCGAGGTGGTCTCCGCGATCAAATCCCTCAGGAACTCTGCCCCCGGCTCTGACGACATCACCTCCCTCCTCCTCAAACACGGCGGCACCGCAACCGCAACCGCCCTCCACCAGATCATCCTTACCTGTTGGAACACCACCTCCATCCCCGCCGCGTGGAACCAAGCAGACATCTGCCCCCTCTTCAAGGGCGCATCCTCGGGCCCACCCACGCCCAGCAAGTCCTACCGCGGCATCTCCCTCCTGCCCGTCGCTGGCAAGGTCTACACTCACATCCTCCTCAACCGCCTCAAGCTCCAGCTGCAGCCCACCCTCCACACTTCCCAGTTTGGCTTCCGTCCGAGCCGTGGCACCTCCGATGCCATCTTCACCCTACGACGCCTCCAAGAGGAGTCACACCGCGCCCGCGCCCCCCTCCATGTGGCTTACGTCGACCTGTGCAAGGCGTTCGACAGTGTCAACCACGCCGCCCTTTGGAAAGCCCTCCTCCACCGCGGCGCGCACCCTGCCCTCCTCGCACGCATTGAAAGCCTCTACTCTGGTGCCACCGCCAGAGCACGAGTCAACGGTGCATACTCCGCCCCTTTCCCTCTCAAAGCTGGCGTCAAGCAAGGCTGCCCCCTCTCTCCCCTCCTCTTCAATGTCTACATCGACACAGTTGTCCAGTCCCTGATTGCCCAGCTCCCCAACGCTGGCATTCAAATTGGCTACATGATCGACGGAAAACTTTACACCCCTGAGTCCCGCAAGGACTTTTTGACCACCATCCTCCCCCTCCTTCTCTACGCCGACGACCTCGCCCTGCTCGCCCCCTCCGAGGAAGACCTCCGCACCATGCTCACCCTCCTCCACCACATCTGTTCAGACCTGGCCCTTGCGATCAACTACAACAAAACCGTGGCACAATGCCTCGGCCACCCTTCTGCCCACACCGTCCCCTCCGCCCCTATCACCATCCCCTCCAACTCCTCATCTACCCCCCACCTGGTCCACTCCACCTCCAAGTTCAAATACCTGGGAAGTATTCTGTCCTCCCCCTCCGCCCCTTCTGATGACGCTCCCAACACGTCTGATTCCGACATCCTCGACTCAGAGATCTCACGCCGGATCGGAAGTGCCTGGTACGCCTTCAACCGTCTCACTCCCCGGTTCTGGAACTCCAACTCAATCTCTCCCACTACCAAGATCCACCTCTACAACGCCTTGTGATCTCTGCCCTACTGTATGGCTGCCAGACATGGACGTTGAACAAGGCCCACATCCACCGACAAGGCCCACAACCGCTTCCTCCGCCTCATCAAGGGCATCCCTCCTCACACCACAGAGCACACCTCCCCCGCCACGATGCATGCCTCCCCCCCTTGTACGTTCCCCATCATCGACACGATCAACAAGCACCGTGCTACGTTCATCGGCTCCCTCATCCGCCGCCTCCCACCTCCCCCGTCTCCCCGCCCCTCCATCTCCACACACCCGCCCGTCCCTTCTCCCCCCCACTCCCTCCCGACATCATATACCCCCCCACTGCCGCCCTTTTCGCGTACCGCCGACCGGACATGACTTCGCTCTATGCCGGCGGCGCCATCACATCCTACCGGCTCATCGCCGGCGACTTTTTCGCCCACTCCGTCAAGTTCCGTTCCTCCGCAAACACCCACTTTTCCACTTCAAACGCAACATCTCCAAGCACCCCGAGTTCATGGACCTCTTGTCCAAGCGAGTCACCACCGAGTGGATCCTCTTAGCGAGATTTCCACAACTGTGGATGTCAATCTGCCGAGACCTAGTTTAAACTCAGTCGAAGCGGAGTGACGAACACACCCGTCAGTGACCCGCATTTTCCCCTTTCCCCCAGTGCTTTTTGAATGAGGTTATTCACCCTCTTGTTGGCGCACGGTTGTTCACCCGCCTCCAAATGGAATCTCCTCAATGATGACCAGAAACAGCCTATCTAGGTCTGCCGTGCAGAGTTCTCTGCAACGATATCTCTCTCTGTGTGTGTGTGTGTGTGTGTGTGTGTGTGTGTGTGTGTGCAAACATGTGTGACCGCGTCGATGAACGGCCAGGCAAGACACGGGAGAAGCGTTAACGGTCCCCATGCACACCTTGCTATGTGTGGATGTGTGTGTTTGTGTGTGTGTGTGTGTGTGTGTGTGTGTGCAAACATGTGTGCAAACATGTGTGTGCAAACATGTGTGTAAACATGTGTGTGTGTGTGTGTGTGTGTGCAATCATGTGTGCAAACATGTGTGTGCAAACATTTGTGCAAACATGTGTGTGTGTGTGTGTGTGTGTGTGTGCAAACATGTGGGGCTCGATGAATGGAGGCGCGTTCTCGTCGCCGAGCCCTTGACCCAGCAATGCGGCGCTGCTGGTGACGAGGATCTCCGTGCCGCTGACAAGCGGGGTAAATTACGACTGGCCCGGCTCCTGCTAGACTGCCCCTCGGTGGAGCACTTCAGGGGCGGCTTGCCCGGCGCTGCCATGGCTTGGCGAGTAGCCGCGGCGCTGCCGCGGCCCGTGCTGGGAGACGGCCCTTATCCTCCCCCCATGCAGGACGCCATGCGGCACCGATCTCGATGAGTTGATCGACGAGCGGAGGAGCTGGCGCCCGTCAATGCATGCTGGACATTGGTCAAGATGGCTGCCCGTGGAGGCGGGCTACCATCACGGCTTCAGCGGTGGCGACCGCCGAGGCAACACAGAGTAAATCCGCTTCACCAATCGCAGTGTTCGTCACCGCGCCCATCCTCGGGGTCGCTCGTCTGCCGGTGACTGGCGTTGGAAGGTCTTCGGGCAGCCTCCATGACAACTCTGTCATCCATGCACCCCTGGAGGGTGGGACCTGGCCATGCATGAGGCATGGGGCGCCGGCTGAGCCCCATGCAAACGAGAGCTGGACAGCCGTGCACTGCCAGGCGGGGACTGTTCCAGTCAGCGCCAGTGGCTCTGCCGGCTTGACTGGCCACAAGGCCACTCCTGTGACCCTGAGGAAGGTCCTCTCCTATATGCTCCTTGCCAGACATGTCTCTCAGAGACCGCTGTTTGGGGTAGTCTAGCCGGCGGGAGCGGTAGTCTATCGGCCGGGAGCCGGCGGTACTCTAGTACTTAAGTGTGCTGGAGTATCGGCGGGTGTCTCTAGCAGAAGAGTAGCCTGCTTAGCTGGAAACCCCGTGTTACTGTTAATGTTACTGTTTCCCGTCTCCCCGCACATACAGTGAGCCCGGCGTCCCCTCGGGGGTGTTTGGGAAGTACCACCGGCACGTGTAACCAATTCTCTCTCAGGTGTGCACCGTGGCCTGGGGGTCCCAAACGGCTCTACCACATTCCCAATGCTGAGGTTGCGCCTTCACTTGCGCGGATCAGGCGGCGACTCAGACGCTCCAAAACCACCCCAGGCGCACCCTAGACTGCCTAGTGACAAAGCGTGTGAGGCGCCGCCGTCACCCGCAACTGCCTCAGGCGCCTAACACCGCTCGAGGCGCACGGCCGACCGCCTCAGGCGTTGTGACAGCCTTCACTTGCGCGCCTCAGGCGTCGCGCACGTACTCCGCGTACGCCGTCGCAAAGAAGCGCAACGCAAACGCCACGTAGGCCGCGCTGACCAAGACACGGTACTGCCAGAACAGCGTGTGGATGCCTGCGTCTCCTGCGATATACGCCTCCTCGAAAAGTCGGCGAAGGACGCGGCGACAGCTGCGCGGAGGTGGTCGTCTGACACGGATGCAATGAGGATGTTGACGAGTTGCGTGCGGCGTGCGAGTTCGGTGCCGGTGGTTTGGCGGAGGGCGAGGAGGCAGAGGCAGCCCACGAGGATGACAAAGTGGAGAAGGAACTGCACGTTAGCGAATAGGATTCTGCGCGGCCACGACTGCGGCATGCCCAGGTTGCGCCGGCCACCCCCCCATGCAGCGCCCAGAAAGTAGCACCCGCTGCACACAAAGTGCACCCCGTCGCACAGGATCAGAGAGTGCACGACGAGCCACACCGCAGAGCCCGCCGCAGAGACGTACGCGTGAGGCTTGGACGCCCAAATGCACCAGCCGTGGCCAGGGGGGCTACCAAAGGCCAACACCCAGACGTAGATGTAGAAGTATGAAAGAACGTCAGCTAGAACCAGGTGAGGCGGCCACCAGCTGGTGCAGCACCTGCGCGGAGGTGGTGAGGGGAGGTGGGGAGGTGGTCTTCGGGGAGCGATGGGGCAGCTGCAGGCCGACACCAGTCGCAGTGCTAGCAGCCTGCCTGCAGCGTGTGCATGCATCATATGCATGCGTGGGTGGGTGGGTGGGTGGGTGCATGGCCGCATGAGCCTTGATCTCATGCTCGGGCAGCGATTCACCAATCACAAGGCCACTGTAATCACTCGCCTGGCTCAACATCCTGCATCCGGGGCACCGTGTAGCACATTGAGCTTGATGTCGAGGCCGGTGGCAAATGCGACAACCACGGCGGAGGCAAAAGGCCGCGAGGCTACAGGAGGCCTCACCGTCCCCGTTTCGGACGCTCCTTTCCTGCCCTGCCGTAGGGGCGGCGTGATTCCAAAGGTTTGAATGTTGACCGCGTCGTGTTTGCGATGAATATCCCCAATGATGCGGAGTGTGGAGTGTGGAGTGATCAGCATGCTAAAGCTGGCTATTAACAGCCCTGAGTGTGCGAAGCACCTGGTTCAGAAGGGGCCCGGTTTACAACCATCAAGGTGCCAAAAAGGCCCTACCCTGTGCACACTGGCCGCAGCACCCAGTAGCAACCACGTGACCACGTGTGAGTGTGTGTGTGTGTGTGTGTGTCTGTGTGTGCGTGTCTATGTGTGTGTCTGTGTGTGTGTGTATGTGTGTGGTGCGCACCCACTCGCCAGGAGGGTGCAACTAGCAAGCAGGTGCACGCGCTCGCCGTCGACACCGAGGCGTGCACGGTGGAACTTACCCTGAACCATAAGCTCTTTAACCCTACAGACAAATTAATACCCAGCCTCGTTAAGCAGCTCCCTCAATCCCTCGCCCCGCGGGTGCGTACTGTGCACTGTCGACTGTAAACGGTCATGGCTCGGTGAAAAACAAGTGTAGCACACCGCCCCTCGTTCACTGATGCCATCAACGACGCAGGTTTTTACAGTTTTTACATGTTCGCGCCTGGAGGACCTCGGGGCGTGAGTTAAGGCCTAGACTACACGTCTGGGGAAGCTCTACACGCAGCGCGCCAGCCTACCAGGCTGTCCAGTAGTTTACAGTCAGGGTGGCTGCTCGAGCTACGGGCCTCCTACTCAGCAAACGGGTTTGGCGGCATCGACATCGCAACCGCGGGCTCCTCCGCGTCTGTGGGGTCGTCGTCGCCGTCCGCCGTGGGGAGCGCGAGCCGGCGCTCCGCACCAGCCACAGCAGACGACGCAGGCCCCCCTCCGCCCTCGCCCCCGCTGCCCTCCTCCCCCACCGCAGCCAGCCTGCGCCCCGCGCGCGCCGCGACCAGCCGCTGGTACTTGCTCACTGCGGCAGACGACGCCGCCTGGGTGGGGGATGCGGTGGGTGGCGGGTGGTAAGGGAGGGTGGCGGGGGAGGGTGTCATAGGACAAGGGGTTTAGCCTCGTCTTGTGCCCTCCTCGGCGACCTCGACCAAGCCCGACATTCTCGACCAAGCTTGCTACCCAGAGCATGCGCGACTACTTGTTCACCGCTCGCTTGCCTGCCTGCCTGCCCGCTCACTTGCTTGCTCGTCTCCTCCGAAGCCTTCTCCTCCCGCTCGCTTGCCAGCGCCCTTGCCACCTCCCACCTCGGCTAGTGCGTTGCGCCCCGGGGGCCACTCACTGGCACCCACTACACTCTCCTGTGTCAGAGGGTGCTAGCCCTACCACAGCCCAAACATCTGATCTGCGCAAATCGAGGCGGTCGTGACGCCTGAGGCGGTCGGAGTGAGCCCCAGGCAGTGGTGGGCGCCGCCTCTGGCGCCACCTCAGGCGGTCGGGTGTGTGCCTCAGGCGTTCTCGGCGCGCCTGAGGCGCCACCTGATCCGCGCAAGTCAAGGCGCCGCCTGATGCGCCGCCTCAGGCGCCGCCTCAGGCGCTGCCTCAGGCGTTGGGGATGTGGAAGGGAAGCCAGAGACAGGCAGAGACAGCGAGGCACACATCAACCACCAGCCCCTCAACACACACACACCAATGTGTATCCACTCAGTGGACTCGTGCGGGTGCTATCTGCCTGCCTCAGGGATTGAGTGCGCAAGCGCAAGTCTAATGCGTCATCAAAGCCGTCCAACAACACTGTAAAATCGACCACCAACACCCGCTCACCTGGGCAGCAGACGCAGCAGCAGCGGCGCCCCCTCCTGAAGGCAGCGTGGGGCCCCGCCCCCCTCCCGCCCCCGCCGACGACGCGCTGCCCGGCCGCCCGTGCTCGGCCATGTCGACGAGCGACGAGCTGAGCGCTCCGATACGCTGCGGAGGCAGTGTTTTTGGTTTCGGCGTTTGGAGCCAGACGTGGGCTAGCCATGGAGCCGGGTTGCCAGTCGAATGGCTCCGAGGGCAATGTGGTTAGTCGGGGTGCTCGCACCAACTCGTGTCGCTGGGTAAAAAAAACTCCTGAACCCTGAAACCATATCGACGAGCGACGAGCACAGCGCACCGATGCGCTGCGGAGGTTCCAGGGTGCAGTGGTTAGCTGGGGTTCACACAAACTCCCCTACTTGCTGGGTAGGGAACAGAAACCAGTACCCTTAATCATGTCGACGAGCTGAGCGACGAGCTCAGCGCACCGATGCGCTGCGGAGGTTCCAGGGTTCTAGGACGCAGTGGTTGGCTGGGGACCACACGAACTCGTGTTGCTGGGTAGTAGGGAAACCCTAGACAATGTTTTGACGAGCTGAGCTACAAGCAGAGCGCACCAATGCGCTGCAGAGGTTTTGGATTTCGAGGGCGCTCAGTGTTTATGTATGTGTGTGTGTGCGTGCGTGCTATGTGTGCATGCGTGCGTGAGCATGCGTGTGCGTGCGTTTGGGCTTCTGTGTGCGTGTGTGCATGTGCACGTGTGTGCGTGCATATGCATGTGCGTGTGTGTCATGCAGAGCCTCACCTGCATCGACGCGCGCAGCGACTCGAGCGGGCGATCGGGATCACCGCTGCTGCCGCCGCCGGCGGCCCCACCGCCTGCAGCGGTTTCGAGGGTTGACGCTGTCAAGGGTTAAGGGGCAAGGGGCAGGCAGGCCCGACTCAAAGCGGTGATTCTAAGGGGCGATTCAAAAGGGACGACCCCCAATCCCCTGGAACCTGAGCGCCCCAGGCTGCGCAGCCCCGACCCCACCCACCCACCCATCCACCCCCCCACGTGCACCCGTGACCCTCAATCCCCTGGAACCTGAGGGCTCCATGCTGCGCAGCCACGACCCCCCCCCCAACCCCCCACCACCCCCACCTGCACCCGTCACCCCCAATCCCCCGGAACCTGAGGGCCCAGGCTGAGCATCCAGGACCCCACCCACCCACCCACCCACCCACCTGCACCCGTTCCCCCCAACCCCCCGGAACCTGAGGGCCCCAAGCTGCACCGCCATGACCTCACCCAACCACCCAACCATCCACCCACCCGCACACCCACCTGCACCCGTGCTCCCCAATCCCCCGGACCCTGAGGGCTCCAGGCTGCGCCGCAGCAGCGCCTCTGCCGCCGGGCGCGGGTGCTGCAGCTGCGGACATAAATTGAGAGGAAGGGAGGGCAGCAGTTAAGGGACAGCAGTCAAGGGAAAGGGAGGAAGAGGGTGTGAGGGGATACGGGTTTTGGCGCACGTGTGTGTGTGTGTGTGTGTGTATGTATGTGTGCGTAAGGGCGCGGGTGCTGCAGCTGCGGACAGAGATTGGGGGAAAGAGAGAGAGGGACGAGAGCCTGAGGTGTGTGTGGGTGTGTGGGTGGGTGCGTGTGTGTGTGTGAGGGCGCGGGTGCTGCAGCTCCGGACAGAAATTGAGAGGGAGGGAGGAAGGAAGATAGTGTAAGAGGGAGGGGGGGGGCCGGGAGTGTGCGTGTGTGTGGCGCACACGTTGTGAAACGCTGCGTGTGTATGTGTGAGGGCTCCAGGCTGCGCCGCAGCAGCGCTTCTGCCGCCGGGCGCGAGAGCTGCAGCTCCGGATAGAAATTGAGAGGGAAAGAGGAAGGAAGATAGCGTGAGAGGGAGGGAGGAAGGAAAATAGTGTGAGAGGGGAGATAGTGTGAGAGGGGAAGATAGTGTGAGAGGGAGACAGTGTGAGAGGGAGGGGGGGAGTGTGCATGTGTAGCGCAAACGTTGTGAAGCACTGTGTGTGTATGTGTAAGGGCTCCAGGCTGCGCCGCATCAGCGCCTCTGCCGCCGGGCGCGGGTGCTGTAGCTGCAGGGAAACAACGAGAGAGAGGGAAAAAGAGAGAGAGTGAGGTAGACAATGTGAGGGAGAGGGAGGGAGAGAGCGCGAAAAGTGTGTGTGTGTGTGTGTGCGCGCGTGTGCACGTGTGTTTTTGCTAGAAAGTGTGCACGAAGGCGCGGGTGCTGCTGCTGCGGACAGAAACTGAGGGAGAGGGAGAAAGAGAGGGAGCGATTTAGACAATGAGAGGGATAGGGAAGGGGGGGGGAGTGTGAGAAGGGTGCGTGTTTGTGCGTGCGAGCTTGCGTGTGCATAATGAAGCGTGCATGAGGGCGCGGATGCTGCTTCTGCGGACACCAGTTGAGAGAGAGGGAGAGTGCGAGGGAGTCAGAGAGTGCAAGGGAGGAAGATGCAAGTGTGCGGGAGAGGGAGGGAGCGATTGCGAGGAGGGGAGAATGTGGGGGAGTTAGGGGTTTTGAGGGAGTGAGTCGGAGATGTTTGAGGGAGTGAGTGGGAGATGAGGAAGAGAGTGTGAGGGGGGGGGGACTCTACGCCCTAATCCCACCTGCAATGGCGGTGACATGGACACGCTGGCGCCGCCGCCGCCACCGCCGCCCTGCCGCAACGTCGCGGCCGCACGCGTGTGCACCTAGGCCAATGCGCCCCTGGTCCTGCTCTAGGGTTAAAACCCCAAACCCTAAACCCCAGACCCGAATCCGTGCAGCTGCTGCGACATTGACACGCCGCCCTGCCGCCCTGACGCACCGTCGCGGCCGCGCGCGCGTGTACTTGGGCCATATGTCGCTTGGCACTCCTCTCTAGAGGGTCGAAAGGGAGTTTACACACTTCAACCCAAACCCGTATCCCACCTGCAGTTGCTGCGACATGGACACGCTGGCGCCGCCGCCGCCGCCAGCGCCCTGACGCATCGTCGCGGCCGCGCGCGTGTGCAGCTGCCCGAGCGCGCCGCCGCTCTGCCGCAGCGATCGGATGCTCGCGCTCGTGGCCTCGTCGTCCGCTCTCTGCGGGGTTTTGGTTTCATACGTTTTCAGGGTTTTGAGGCAGTTTTGAGGCTGAGGGGTTTGAGTTATAGGGTTTTGAGGCTCAAGGCTGGTTTAGGGCTTACAGCCGCTCTGCCACAGCGATCGAATGCGTGCGCTCGAGGCCTCGTCGTCCGCTCTCCGCAGGGTTTCGGCTTTGTGGGTCGGTTTTGTGGGGCTCAGGGGTTTGGGGTTCTGGCTTAGGGTGCACAGGGGCTTGGTGGGTCGGTTTTGAGGGTTTGGGGCTCTGATGCTGCGACCAAATGCGCGCGCTCGTCGCCTTGACTCTGCGGGGTTCGTGTTGAGGGGGTGGGGGGAGGGCGGTTCAGGTCTCTGGAGGGGTCGACTGGGATCTGGTCCCCTCACTGTCCCTCCCTCTCCCTCCCCTCTCGCACACACACACACACACACACACACGCACCTGCACCCGCTGCCGCATCGCGACAGACGCGCGCATTGAGTCAATCTGCTCCGAGTGCAGTGACGGCCCGGCTGGCACACCAGGCAGCATCGGCGCAGCAGCGCGCATGATTGCGTCGAGCCGCGCCTGCGTGTCCACGCAACACAGTGAGGGCGGTTGTGAGTGTGCCGAGTGCAGGCGACACTGGCAGCATGTAATGGCAGCCGTGAACTGTGACGAGAAGTACATCGAGCAGTACGGTACACACGCACACACACGCACGCACACCTTGAGCCGCTCCATATCGGCAGCCACCTCCGCGTCACTCAGGCTCTCGCCGCCGCCGCCGCCACCGGAAGCCCCCGCCGCGCCGCCGCCACCGCCGCCACCAGGTGCAGCACTGCCACCGCTGCCCGGGCGCTCGAGCGGCGCGCGCGACCACGCGGGTGGCAGCGGCGGCAGCGGCCCGCCGCTGGCGCCGACACCGCCGCCTCCGCCGCTGTGTGGGGAGGGCCCCGCAGCCACCGCCGCCGCTGCCGCCGCCGCCGCGCGCGCCGACCCCGGGGACGCGCGCGCTGACCCCGGGCCGGCGGCGGCGAGCGGCGCGAGCGCCGCTCGCGGCGCGCTGCTGCTGCTGCCGCTGCCCGGCCGCGACGGCGGCGACGGCGACGGCGCGCGCAGCCCCGCGCCACTGCCGCTCCCGCTGCTGCTGCGCGCTAGGGCGACGCCGCTGGCGCGCGGGGGCGGCGCGAGCGGGGACCCCGACCGCGGCGGCCCCGGCGCGCCGCCCCCCGGCAGGCGGCCGGGGCTGCTGAACCCTGCTGCTCCTGCTGCTCCTGCTGCTCCGCCTGCTCCTGCCCCTGCACGCGTGTGCGCGCACGCGCGCGCGTGTGTGTTGGCCACGATCGAGCCCATTCAGCTGAAACACGCGTCCGGTTCCTGCTTGCCGTTGTGGTTGTTGAGGGAAGCGCGGGTTGCCTCTGCCACTTACCACCTCGTCGACCGAGCTGCAGCGCCGCCGCCGCCTCGCGCGCCGACGCCGCGCTGCTCCGCACGGCCGCGCGGCGCGCGGGGTCGCGCCCCGCCGCGTCGCCCTGCGAGTGTGCGACGTGAGCATGGGCACGTGCTTGACAGCATACCGGGTGCGCACGAGCGAGCTTGTGCGTGCGTGCGTGTTCGGCTGGGAGTGTGTGCGTGTATGTATGTATGTGTGTGTGTGTGTGTGGAGGGGAGCAGACTGACCAGCTGCTCCGCACACTGGGTCACGCCCAGCGGCGTTGCCCCCCCCCCCTTGCGCACCTGAGTCTGCACCGAGTGCTCCAACGCATCCAACAAATCGAGCATACCGCGCCGTGCCTTGTCAGCCCCCTCAACCCCTCCCGCCCATTCTATTTTGCCAGAACCCACTTAGGGGTGGCGGTGAAGGTGCTGAGATTTAAAGGGCACACCTGAGTCTGCACCGATCGCTCCATCGCATCCAACAGGTGGAGCATGCCGAGCATCTGTCGCACCCACGCCCCCCCCCCACCACATACACCACCACCATCCTTCATCTCCCCGGCCCACTTTGTTTCTGCCCAAACTCACTCACGGGCGCACCTGAGTCTGCACCGATCGCTCCATCGCATCCAACAGGTGGAGCATGCCGAGCATCTGTCGCACCCACGCCCCCCCCACCACATACACCACCACCATCCTTCATCTCCCCGGCCCACTTAGTTTCTGCCCAAACTCACTCACGGGCGCACCTGAGTCTGCACCGATCGCTCCATCGCATCCAACAGGTGGAGCATGCCGAGCATCTGTCGCACGCATGCCTCCCCACCACCACATACACCACCACCATCCTTCAACTCCCCGGCCCACTTTGTTTCTGCCCAAACTCACTCACGGGCGCACCTGAGTCTGCACCGAGCGCTCAATCGCATCCAAAAGGTCGAGCATGCCGAGCATCTGTTGCACCTACGCCCCCCCCCCCCACACATACACCACCACCATCCGTCAACCCCCTGCCCACTCTGTTCCAACCCAAACTCACTCACGGGCACACCTAAGTCTGCACCGAGCGCTCCATCGCGTCCAACAGGTCGAGCATGCCGAGCATCTGCCGCAGCCGCGCCTCGTCCGCCACATACACCACCACCATCCTTCAACTCCCCGGCCCACTTTGTTTCTGCCCAAACTCACTCACGGGCGCACCTGAGTCTGCACCGAGCGCTCCATCGCATCCAACAGGTCGAGCATGCCGAGCATCTGCCGCAGCCGCGCCTCGTCAGCCCCCTCGATCTCGTCGTCGAACGCCTCGAAGTCGAGGTTGCTGTCGCCATCGCCCTCGCCATCGCCGCTCTGGGGAATGGGAGAGAGGGGGGGGGGACGCCATGGAGGCATTGCAGCTATGCGTGTGCGTTGCGTGTGTGTGTGTGTGTGGCAACATCATCGCTCTGGAGGAGAGGAGAGAAGGGGGTGGGGGTGGGGTGGGGTGGGGGGAGCGGACGCCACGGAGGGATTGCAGCTGTACGTGTGCGCACGTGTGTGCGCGCGGGGGGGGGGGGGGGGGCTCGTGCAGCGTGGGCTCACGACATGTAGGAGCTTCTACGCAACACCCTCTTCCCCCAAAAAGGAAACCCATGCTCACCTCCTCCTCCTCCGCCTCCTCTTCTGCCTCCGCCTGGTCTTCTGCCTCTGCCTTCTCACGCGCGTCGGGGGGAAGCGGGGGCAGGCCCAGGTCCGTCCGTGCTCGCTGCCGCCTGGAAATTGGGGTTAGGTCAGGCTTGCGTCGGGTTTGGTGGAAAAGCAAAAGAGTTTGGGGTTGAGGGCCTTTGGCCTCTGTTTCGCGTGCGTCGGGGGGCAGCGGGGGCAAGCCCAACTCCGTCCGTGCGCGCTGCCGCATGCACGCACGAGCAGGGTTAGGTGGTAGGAGAGGTACGGGTTGGGGTTTGGGGTGTCCATTGATCTTCCTTTGGGGATCTGATCGTCTTCGGCCTCTGCGTCGTGTGCATCGGGGGGCAGCGGGGACAGGCCCAGTCCCGTCCGTGCGTGCTGCCGCCTGCGTGAGCAGGGTTGGGTGGGAGAGGTACGGGCTAAGGGTTGACCATTGATCTTCCTGTGGGGGTCTGATAGTCTTCGGCCTTTGCCTCCTCACGCGCGTTGGGGGGCAGCGGGGGTAGGCCCAGGTCCGTCCGTGCGCTGCCGCCTGTACAAGGGACATGGGTCAAGTAGGAGAGATTAGGGTAAGGGTTTGGGGTGACCATTGATCTTCCTCTGGGGTCTGATAGTCTTCGGCCCCTGCCTCCTCACGCGCGTCGGGGGGCAGCAAAAGCAGGCTCAGGTCCGTCCGTGCGCGCTGCCGCCTTTAAATTGGGGTGAGGCCAGGTTTGCGTCGGGTTTGGTTTAGGTTTGGTTTAGGAGGGATCATTGGCAAGCTCTTGCAGGTGGCGTGTCTCAGCTGTGATCCATCTCCTGGCGGCCCGCCTCGCGAGGACGCTCCCTCAATCCCACGCCCCGAGGGCACGTACTGTAAACTGTGACCCATCGCTTCTTATCCATCTCTATACCTTGCTATGGGTTGCTGCAGGTTTTCTGGCCTACCTTGCGAACGAAACTTGCCCGTCGAGGTGGCGCAGCTTCGGCAGGTGAACCAGCAGCTGCGATGTCGCTGCGTCCGCGCCCGGCCCCTGAGCCACTGGGTTGCCCTCCAGCTGTGTGTGCGAGAGCGTGCAATGAAGGGGGGGAGGGGCATTGTGCCGGGGTCAGCATCGGCTGTGAGACTGCAGAGCCAGCGCCCGGCCCCTGTGCCACTGGGTCGCCCTCCAGCTGTGTGTGCGAGAGCGTGCAAGGGGAGGGGGGGGGACATTGTGCGGGTGACCACTTGGTTGCCCTCTCCAGCCGTGTGCTCAAGAGTGCGCGCATGCACAAGAAGGGATGGGGGGTCAGGGATCAGGGGGCAGACAGATGGGTGGCAGTAGCCAGCTGTGCTTAAGAGTGCGAGTGGGCGGGTGTGTGCCCAAGAAGGGGGAGGGAGGGGGGGGGGGCAGGGAGCAGAAAGAGGGGTGCCAGCAGCCAGCTGTGTGCTTCAGAGTGTGTGCGAGCGGGCGGGCGGCGGGTGCACATGAAGGGGGGGGGGGGGGGGGGGGCAGACAGGGGGCGTCAGCAGCGACGCAGTGGCAGGCACGCACGTGAACAGTGCACAGTTTTTTGTTGCGTGCATGCGTGCACGTGCGTGCATAGAGCTCATCAGCATGGTTTTCGGCACGCGGCCGCCGCGCTCACGCCGCTTGCGTGGGGAGGCGGCGGCGCGGCTGCGATATCCGCTCTACACTTGTGCGTGCGTTTAATCACTGCTCTGGCGCACGCCGTGATGACTTCAGGGGTTGGGTGATTTTGAAGGGTGTTGACCCCAGCGCTGACCCCTGACCCCCAACAGGACTTTGCCCTCATGCATGGCACATGTGAGCACATTCGTCCGGGGTTCAGGGCCCCCGCTCTGGTGCCGTGATGTGCGTCGAGGATTGAGCGGGTTCAAAGGGCTGGCTCCAGCGCTGAAGCCCGACCCCTGACCCCAATCATGCATGCATGGCACAATGAGCTCTCATCCGCCCGGGGTTCAGGGCCCCGCAACACCACAAGCAGGGGGGGCTCACCGCACCAGCATGCACGGTGGCGCGTGACACCCATGACGCTCAAGCGCACGGCGCGATGCGCTGAAAGGCGCAACGGCTCCAGCGCTGACCCCTGACCCCGAAACAGGGCGTTGCCCACTCGTGCAAGGTACATGTGAGCCCATCTGTCCGGTGCTTAGGGCGCGACCCCACAAGCAGGGAACACCGCACAATGCATGAAGCAAGCACACGCACCCCACAAGCACACGCACCCCACAAGCAAGGCTCACCACTCCATGCATGAAGCAAGCACGCGCAACGTGGTCAATCCTGAAGTCGAAGGGTCAACGGCCCTTCCCACGCTCACGCGCACGCCATCGCCTCCCACCCGCACGCAACCTCCCATGGAAGCTAGCTCGTGGGCCCCACCCCCCGTGTTGCCATACACAAAAAGTATTGACGGTTCATCTCCCCCCACACACACACCTGCATGAAGCACATGCTCTGCAAACACCTGCACACACAAACACACACACACACACACCTGCACACACACACATAAGTATCAATATACACACACACAAACACACACACACGCATGCACACACACACACACACACCTGCACACACACACACCTGCATGAAGCATACACACTGTGGCAGGTCGTCGGCTGACAGCGCCTCGATGGCGTTGTGTGACACGTCGACAAACATGAGGCCTGTGTGTGTGGGGGCAGTGTTGGGGGGCAGTGGACCAGGATTTGGGTGGCCCGTGGGAGTTTGGGTGGCGCGTGCCGCAGTCACCGGGGTGTCCTTCCCGAATGGGAAACGGAAAACTGCGTGCTTAGAAGGCGCGCCTCTGATGGTTTTGGGGAGGTTGAGTTCGGGAAAAACGACGCGAGGAGGCGATTTTGGGGGGGGGGCGGGTGAAATCGTCAATTTCCGCACTTTTCAAAGCGATTCTTCGGGCGGGCTGCAGCCCAAAATCCAGACGAAACCATGACAATCTCTTCGGGAAAACCGACTGGATGACTGATCCCAAGGAAACCCCGGTGCGGTCACCATGCAGACCCAATCCCACGCGCTAGTGTGGCGCACACGTTGGGCCAAGTAGGAGCAGGGATCTGCAGGACGCAACGCAATCTGCCCCCCGCAATCTGCCACAATTCGCCCCGATGGATGTGCATTCCTCCTGCGCCAGTGGTTCCGCTAAGGATCTTGGGGGAATCATGGCTCAAACCGGGCCTCGGAGCTAACTTCCTTAATCTCAACCCGCCATGTTTTACGAAAACATGTGTGAAAATGTCCATTCCACACTTTTGGGGTCGAAATTCGCGCTATTTCGACCCACAGCGCCAGCCCAAACCGGCCAATCTCAACCCGCTGTTGCAGGTTTGCGGGTTGCGGGTGGCTATCGGAAACATTGTCCTGCGCCATTGGAAGCCCCCAGACAGAGCGACTGCAGATCAAACTGGCCAAACGTCGAACAGTGTCAGCACCACGATGCTGACGCCACTCACAGTGTCGTCCTTTTCAGGATTTTTCATTTATTATTCCACAGCCGGATTTTGCTTTGACCACGTTGACCATTGACCTCCCGTTGACTGTTTGTCCTCATACATAGGTCATTTGAAAGCTGTTGCCGTGTTCTGTCTGGCGGGCTTGTCAGACTATGAATCCATTGAATGGGTTGAGTTGTGTCTTAAGTCAGAGTACAGCCGGAATACAGCCACATGGCTGTGTAGAGCCGAAGAAAATCACTGGCCACTCACCACTCAACGCATTCAACACCTGTCAGCGAGTGCGTGCCCCAGCCCTTCCACATCCCCATTGTCTGATCTGCGCAAGTGATTGCGATCATAACGCCTGAGGCGGTCGGGGGTGCGCCTAAAGCGGTGGTGGGTGCCTAAGGCGGTCGGGGTGGCGCCTGGGCCGGTCGGGATGACGCCTAGGGCAGCGCCTGAGGCGACCAGGGGTACGCCTCAGGGTGCGCATCAGGCGATCGGCGCGCCTGAAGCGCCGCCTGATCCGCGCAAGTAAATGTGCCGCCTCAGGCGTTGGGAATGTGTAGGGCAGCGCCGGCATCCCTCTTCCAATAGTTTCCCCCGTGTCCTCCTCGTCCTCATCAGTCAGTCAAAGCCAGTTAGTCATAGTCCTTCCGCAGCACGTGACACTGACCCGTCAAAGCCGCAAGCGCACGCCCTAGGGTCGGGCCCAGCTTGTTGTGCGATGCAGAGAGGAACTTGAGGCGGGGGAGGGAGGCGAGGCCGTCGAGGGACTTGAGGCGGTTGTGCTGCGTGTTGGACAGTGCGTGTGTGTGTGTGTGTGTGTGTGCTGCGTTCTGGACAGTGTGTGTGTGTGTGTGTGTGCGTGTGTGTGTGTGTGCTGCATGTTGGGCAGTGTGTGTGTGTGTGTGTGTGTGAGCGGGGGAGGGAGGCGAGGCCGTCAAGGGACGTGAGGCGGTTGTGCTGCGTTTGGACAGTGTGTGTGTGTGTGGGTGGGTGGGTGCTGCGTGTTGGACAGTGTTTGTGTGTGTGTGTGTATGTGTGAGCGGGGGAGGGAGGCCAGGCCGTCAAGGGATGTGAGGCGGTTGTGCTGCGTTTTGGACAGTGTGTGTGTGTGTGTGGGTGGGTGCTGCGTGTTGGACAGTGTGTGTGTGTGTATGTATGTGTGTGAGCGGGGGAGGGAGGCGAGGCCGTCAAGGGACGTGAGGCGGTTGTGCTGCGTTTGGACAGTGTGTGTGTGTGTAGGTGGGTGGGTGCTGCGTGTTGGACAGTGTTTGTGTGTGTGTGTGTGTGTATGTGTCTGAGCGGGGGAGGGAGGCGAGGCCGTCAAGGGACGTGAGGCGGTTGTGCTGCGTTTTGGACAGTGTGTGTGTGTGGGGGGGGTCCTGCGTGTTGGACAGTGTGTGTGTGTGTGTGTATGTGTGTGAGCGGGGGAGGGAGGCGAGGCCGTCAAGGGACGTGAGGCGGTTGTGCTGCGTTTGGACAGTGTGTGTGTGGGGGGGGGTGTGTGCTGCGTGTTGGACAGTGTGTGTGTGTGTGTGTATGTGTGTGAGCGGGGGAGGGAGGCGAGGCCGTCAAGGGACGTGAGGCGGTTGTGCTGCGTTTGGACAGTGTGTGGGTGCGTGTGTGTGTGTGCCCAGTAACTCGCCCGTCCACTCACCCACTCACTCACTCTCCCACCCACGCACCCACTCACACCCCCACGCCACTCACACACGAGCCCACTCACTCCCGCACCCCACCCGCTCACTCACCCACTCAAGTGCCCACTCACTCGCCCACCCACTAACCCACTTATGTCACCAACCACTCACTCACTCTCACACGCATGCACCCACTCCCCCCCCCCACTGCCCCACTCACCCCGCACCCACCCGCCCCGCCCCCCCCCCCCACTCGCTCCGCACTCCCCACTCACGCTCCACCCACTCACTCACTCTCCCACTCACCCGCTCACTCGCCCGTTGATGCTCCCACCCACTCGCCCCCCACCCACCCATTCGCTCTCCCACCAACTGACCTGCAGGTAGACGTGTGTGTCACGCTTGGCAGTCAGCCGCTCACCCACTCACTCACTTGCGCAAGTGCCCACTCACTCGCCCACCCACTCACCCACGCATGCGGCATGTGTGCCCACCCACCCACTCACTCTCCCACCCGTCATGCACTTGCAGGTGCACGTGCGCGTCACGCTAGTCCAGCAGCCACTCACCCACCCACTCTCTCAAGTGCCCACTCACTCGCCCACCCACTCACCCACTCAGGTGTCATATGTGTGCCCACCCACCCACACTCACTCTCCCACCCAGCACGCACCTGCAGGTGCACGTGCGTGTCACGTCTGGCAGGCAGCCGCTCACTCACCCACTCACGTACGCACGTGCCCACTCACTCGCCCACCCACTCACCCACTCAGGTGTCATATGTGTGCCCACCCACCCACTCACTCCCCACCTACCTACTCTCCCACCCGGAACGCACCTGCAGGTGCGTGCGTGTCACGTCTGGCGGGCCCCCAGCACGTGCCCTGGTGCACTCACAGGCGCAGCCACTCCCACATGTGTGGCATGTGCCACCCACCACCACCTCACTCACCCACCTACCTACTCTCCCACCCGAAACGCACCTGCAGGTGCACGTGCGTGTCGCGCGGCGGGCAGCCGCCCAGCACGTGCCCTGGGTGCACTCGACAGGCGCAGCCACTCACCCACGCATGTGGCATGTGCCCACCCACCCACTCACTCACCCACCTACCTACTCTCCCACCCGGAACGCACCTGCAGGTGCACGTGCGTGTCACGCTTGGCGGGCAGCCGCCCAGCACGTGCCCTGGTGCACTCGACAGGCGCAGCCACTCACCCACGCATGTGGCATGTGCCCACCCACCCACTCACTCACCCACCTACCTACTCTCCCACCCGGAACGCACCTGCAGGTGCACGTGCGTGTCACGCTTGGCGGGCAGCCGCCCAGCACGTGCCCTGGTGCACTCGACAGGCGCAGCCACTCACGCACGCATGTGGCATGTGCCCACCCACCCACTCACCCACCTACCTACTCTCCCACCCGGAACGCACCTGCAGGTGCACGTGCGCGTCACGCTTGGTGGGCAGCCGCCCAGCACGTGCCCTGGTGCACTCGACAGGCGCAGCCACTCACCCACGCATGTGGCATGTGCCCACCCACCCACCCACTCACTCACCCACCTACCTACTCTCCCACCCGGAGCGCACCTGCAGGTGCACGTGCGTGTCGCGCTCGGCGGGCAGCCGCCCAGCACGTGCCCTGGTGCGCTCGACAGGCGCAGCCACTCACCCACGCATGTGGCATGTGTGACCACCCACCCACCCACTCACTCTCCCACCCGGCACGCACATGCAGGTGCACGTGCGTCACGTTTGGCAGGCAGCCACTCATCCACTCACTTGCGCAAGTGCCCACTCACTCTCTGACCTACGCATGTGTCATGTGCGAACACCCACCCACTCACTCTCCCAAGTTCAGCCACGCACCTGTAGGTAGACGTGCGTCACGTTTGGCAGGCAGCCGCCCAGCACGTGCCCTGGTGCGCTCGACAGGCGCAGCCGGTCGAGCCGCAGAATCGAGAGCGAGAGCAGGAAGGAGGCTCGCGCGGGCGACGGGCCAGGGGGGGGCGGGGAGTCATCCAGGCAGTGGCACGAGACCAGGAGGTCCTGTGTGTGTGTGTGTGCGTGTGAACGTGTTTGCGACTGTGCGTCGTCCGTCGTGTGGCATGACACCAGCAGGTCGTGTGCACACACACGCATGTGTGCTGTGATATGTGCATGCATGTGCATGTGCATGTGTGTGTACGTGCTTGTGTCGGGCGAATGCATGCTGTGTGTGTGTCGCCCATGCACGGCATGCATGGCTCTCATGCGCATGTCCGCGCTCCCCGCACCAGGTCCAGCTCCACTGACGGCTGATCCGCCTCAGTGCGCTCCCGCTCCATGGCCACCTCTATCTCTGCCTCGATGTCCTCCTCTGTCGGCTCCGCCAGGTCAAGCTCCTCGCTGTAGTCCACTGGCATGTGTGCATGGGCGTCATGTGCATGGGCGTGCGCATGCGCAGCTTCAGGGCCCTGCTCCTCATATCCCACCACCCTCGTGCTGGCCTTGCTGGGTGCCTTGCTGGTCGTGCCCTTGGCGGGCTTACTCGACCCAGGCGCCTTTGCTGGGCTCGCCTTTGCAGGGCTCGCCTTGACCAAGACCTGCTTCTCTCCCAATGAGGGTGCCATGATGGCAATGGCGGCACGGGAGGCGTGCGCTCCCTCTTATCAGTCTCCTGACGTGGATGACGATGATCATTGGGTCACACTCGAAGTGTGTTGCGAATGTTGCTTAAGAGCATGCGCGCATGCGCATCCATCGCTCCTGCCATGGTGGCGGTTGACCACACCGTGGTACGGCTGCGCTGCCTGGTGCAGGACTGCCTGAACAACGGCCTGCACGCGTCAGCTGTGTTCCACGCCGACAAGCTCGTCACGCTCTCGAGAGGCTCCATCAGCGACACGTACCTGCTCGCGCAAGTGCGATTGTCCTTGGGGATGCGCATGCTAACAGAGCCCCGAGCCTCTTGATCAGCAGCTGGCGCTGTGATCAAGGTCATGCATGCATGCATGGCTTACGTGTCCCCGTTCCCCGCCATCGATTACAAGCGTGTTCATGCGCACGCGCAGTGCTACTACGCTAGCGGTCAGTACAGGCGCGCGCTGGCGACGCTGCGGCGGGAGGAGGTGCCAGCCGCGGAGCTTTCGTTCAAATGTTTGATCGCGAAGTGCCTGGCGGAGAGCGGAGAGTGGGAGGAGTGCCTGGGCGTGCTGGGCGACGGAGAGGAGGAGGACTGCCTGCAGGCCACGGTGCACGCGCAGGGGGTGAGTGAGAACACGTGTCAAGCGCATGTCATGCACGTCAGCCCATGCGACAGCCCATCATGGCAACGCTGCACTCCCTCAACCCCCCCCCTCCCCCCCTCTCACTTGCACCCCACCTCCGGTCTCAACCCGGTAGGATGACCACTGGGCGCAGCTCGGGCGTAGCGTCAGCCCCGCAGCTGTCGTGTGGCTGCTGCGCGGGCGCGCCTTCCAGGCGCATGAGAACCGGCCGCGTGCAATCGTTGCATACAGGGCGGCGCTGACGGCCGACCCGTACTGCTACGAGGCGTTCAGGTGGGGCGGTACGAGAGGGCAAGTGGGTGCTGGGGTGCAGCGGTGCACGCCAGCACCCTCCCTCCAAACACACACACAAACACGCACACGCACGCACTCACAAACGCGCCGTGTGCCCTGCCTGCCTGCAATCGGAGTTGCAGCGCGCTCATCGGCGGCCACATGCTGAACAACGAGGAGGAGCTGTCTCTGATGGAAGGGCTGAGGGTGGCGGTTGGGGACGAGTGGCTGCCGATGCTGTACCGCTGCCGCTGCAAGAAGTACATGCAGCAGGTGCGTAGGCACAGATGCTGATGCTGTCACACTATCGAGAGTTGCGAGGGGGCATACATCACGACACGCCGGGCAACTGGCAACAGCGGGCAGTGAATGCCCTCTCCCTCCCTGTCTCTCCCTCTCCCTCTCTCCGTCTCTTCCTCTCTCCCTCTCTCCCTCTCTCCCTCTCTCCCTCTCCCTCTCCCTCTCTCCCTCTCTCCCTCTCCTCTCTCCTCTCCCTCGCTCCCTCGCTCCCTCGCTCCCTCGCTCCCTCGCTCCCTCTCTCCCTCGCTCCCTCGCTCCCTCGCTCCCTCGCTCCCTCGCTCCCTCGCTCCCTCGCTCCCTCGCCCCCTCGCCCCCTCGCTTCCTCGCTCCCTCGCTCTCCCTCGCTCCCTCGCTCTCCCTCGCTCCCTCTCCCCCTCGATCTTCCTCGCTCTCCCTCTTGCTCCCTCGCTCCCTCGCTCCCCCCTCGCTCCCTCGCTCCGTCACCCATTTTCCCCCTGCTGCCACAGGGCGTCGTGGAGGAGCTGCTAGCATTACTCGAGGCGCCCCGGCAGTCGAACGCACACGCAGGCCACGCAGACGCTAACACACCGCCCGCCGCGGCGTCCTCCCAGCAGCACCAGCACCACCAGCAGCAGCAGGGCGGCGACGGCGCGCAGAAGTGCGGCGTCGTGCAGTCGCTGCGGTACACGCCGGGCCCGGCTCAACAGCAGCACAACAACCCGGCGCAGCAACAGCCGCAACAGGACGCGCGACACGGGCTGCAGCAACAACAGGGCGCGCACCACGGGCTGCTGCAGCAGGTAGTTGTTGGCACCGCCAGACAGCGGCAAGAAGACGGGCGTGTGCAGCAGCATGTGCAGCAGCAGGGGGCCACACATACACACACACACACACACACGCAAATACAGACACACACACACACACACACACACACACCTCTGATATCAACCTCCCCGTGACCTGCAGGGCGTGCACGTCGGCAGTGGCGGAGACGCGACGGTCCTGGCCACGCCCGCGCCGCCAGCGAGGGGCGGGCGCCACAGCGACGGCGCGTCACTGCTGCAGCCCCCGTCGACCGCGTTTGCCGGCTTTGTGCTGTCGAGCCCGATGGCAACGACGCCGTCGCCGCTGCACGCGGGTGCGCCCTCGCTTTTCCGTGTGCACGTGCTGACACACACATGCACACACACAGACACAAACACACACACACAGACACACTCCATTCCAGATGGTGTATACACAAAAGCACACACACACACACATGCACGCGCACTCCATTCCAGATGGTCGCATCAACAACGGCGATAGCGTTCCAGAGCTCTGCACGAGGACACACAAAATCACACAAACAAACAAACAAATCAACAAACAAACAAACAGACAGACAGACAGACAGTCAAACAGACAGACAAACAAACAAGCAGACAAACAAACAAACAAACAAACAAACAAATACACAAACAAACAAACAAAAACGCGCGGACGCACACGTCAAACCGCTCACAGCCGCTGCAGGCGGCGCGCCACGGCTGCTGGGGAGCGGGCAGGAGCTCCTGTCGCAGCAGCAGGCGCAGCAGGCGGGACACCAGGGGCAAGGGCAGCTACCGGCGGCGGGACATGGGCACCACGCGGCGAGCGTGCAGCAGCAGCAGGCGGCTGCGGAGCGGCAGGGCGTCGCGGGCGGCCTGGCTGGCGGCGCTAAGGGCGGCCACGGCGGCCGTGCGAGCGCGTCGTGCGACGACATGGAGACCGAGAGCAGCGGCGGGAGCGGTGGGTCTCTCTACCAGTGATTTCCTCTCGGGGATTTGTTTTTTGTTTTAATTTCATCGTTAAAACAAATGTTTTCATACGATGTGGGGCCTGAGCCTCCGCGAATAAGTCTTGTTTACAGTAACAGTAACACGGGGTTTCCAGCTAAGCAGGCTACTCTTCTACTAGGACACCCGCCGATACTCCAGCACACTTAAGTACTAGAGTACCGCCGGCTCCCGGCCGATAGACTACCGCTCCCGCCGGCTAGACTACCCCAAACAGCGGTCTCTGAGAGACATGTCTGGCAAGGAGCATATAGGAGAGGACCTTTCTCAAGGTCACAGTAGTGGCCTTGTGGCCAGTCAAGCCGGCAGAGCCGACTGGCGCTGACTGGAACGGTCCCCGCCTGGCAGTGCATGGCTGTCCAGCTCTCGTTTGCATGGGGCTCAGCCGGCGCCCCATGCCTCATGCATGGCCAGGTCCCACCCTCCAGGGGTGCATGGACGACAGAGTTGTCATGGAGGCTGCCTGAAGACCTTCCAACACCAGTCACCGGCAGACGAGCGACCCCGAGGATGAGCGCGGTGACGAACGCTGCGATTGGTGAAGCGGATTTCTCTGTGTTGCCTCGGCGGTCGCCACCGCTGAAGCCGTGATGGTAGCCCGCCTCCACGGGCAGCCATCTTGACCAATGTCCAGCATGCATTGACGGGCGCCAGCTCCTCCGCTCGTCGATCAACTCGTCGAGATCGGTGCCGCATGGCGTCCTGCATGGGGGAGGATAAGGGCCGTCTCCCAGCACGGGCCGCGGCAGCGCCGCGGCTACTCGCCAAGCCATGGCAGCGCCGGGCAAGCCGCTCCTGAACTGTTCCACCGAGGGGCAGTCTAGCAGGAGCCGGGCCAGTCGTATTTTACCCCGCTCGTCAGCGGCACGGAGATCCTCGTCACCAGCAGCGCCGCATTGCTGGGTCCAGGGCTCGGCGACGAGAACGCGCCTCCGTTAATCGAGCCCGTCTTGTCTCAAGTCTTGTTTAAAACAATTAAAACCCCGCGATTCCGGGCGTCAAATCGACTGAAATCGACGAAAAACGACCCCCGTGGGAACAAAAAACAGATGTTTAAAATGAATCAATTATGCCCCCCCCCTGCAGAGGCTCAGCCCCCGTTGAGGAACAGTGTTTAGTTTGTTTTAATTTCGTTTTTACGCAACTATTTGACTGCAATTTGACTGACGTCCCGGCTGTGTCCGGCTGTGTACAACCGAAAAGGAGACCATTAGCGGTGCCCAGGCCCCCCTGCCATTTTTCTGCCGCGGCGCTTTGTGCTCTTCAGTTTGGCTTGCACTCGCGTGTGACATGCATGCCGATGCCGTGGCATGTCTCCGATGCATGTGCACTGCCCCCCCCCCCCTGCCCCTGTTGCGGGCCGCCCCCTCCCAGTCGCGTCGAAACCCACACACACACACACTCCTGCTACCCCCTGCTTTTCTGCGTAGGCGGCGGCGGCGCGCCCGGCGCACCACACCGACGCACACACGCACACACACACACACACATGCCTTCTCCCCCACACGCAGACCCCGCACACGCGCGCGCGCACACGCATTCCGTACCCACCCACTCGGCCCCCCCGCCGCCGCTCAACGGTGCCACTATCGGCGGCACCCCCGCGAGCGGCAGCGGCGGTGGCCCCGCGGGCGCGGCGCGCGCCGGCTGCGGGCTCGGTGGGAACGGCGACGTGGCCACCGCGCGCGCGGAACTGCTTTTCACGCGCGGGCTGTGGGAGGAGTGCCACCGCGTGACGGGGGGCGTGCTCGAGAGGGACCCGTACGCGCTGCAGGTGTGGATGGTGTGGGGGTGGTGTGGATGGTGTGGGGTGGTGTGGGGTGTGGGGGTGGTGTGGGGGTGGTGTGGATGGTGTCGGGGTGGTGTGGATGGTGTGTGGATGGTGTGGGGGTGGTGTGGATGGTGTGGGGGTGGTGTGGGGGTGGTGTGGATGGTGTGGGGGTGGTGTGGATGGTGTGTGGAGGGTGTGGGGGTGGTGTGGATGGTGTGGGGGTGGTGTGGATGCTGTGGTGTGTGTGTGGATGGTGTGGGGGTAGGGCTCCAGACTAATATATATTAATATATGATTCTATTAATATTATACAGTTTTATACTATTTTGATTTTGAGCCTAGTATACTTTGCTGGAAGGCCCCAAACGGCCGCCCCGCAGTCTGCTGTTGTGCGGGCATGCTCTGGTGGACATATACAGGCCTTGGCTTGGCTAATCCAGCACCCCCCACGCACAGGAGAAGCACTAGGGGTGTATTCCTATGTCCACACTATACTACCGCCACCACACGAGAAGGAGATTGCAGTTGCACACCACTTGCACCCAAAATCAGCCATATGCTACTCGACATGTTGTTTTGTGCTCATCAAGGGCTTTCCAATGCTCCAAGTTTCATCTCAATCCAAGAAGGTTGAGTTCACCCGTTTGAGGTGGCACTTGGCAAACCTCCGGCCCAAGGTCACCCTCAGGCATTGCGTCCAGCACACCCTTCAAGGGGAGTCAAATTTCCCATCTCACATTGAGTCCAGCTCACACAGACTAGTGGCCCTGCGCAGCTTGTGACCTAGCCACTCCGCATGCTGCCTACCAGCAAGGCCCAGGGTTGGGGAGGGGGGGGGGGGGCACCATGCGCCACACCGCGCGCCGCACATGCCTGTTTCTGCTTCTCTGAAATGCAAGCAATACCGAGTTTTGAAACGTCCCAAAGGCCAGAGTCCCTTAGGAAGGTGTGATGAACACACCCACAAAATTTCAGGTCCTTACACCCAGCCAGTCAAAATATATTGTCTCTTTATATTTATATATATGATAAATACTATATAATATTCAGATATATATTATCGTCTAAAAATATATATATATTAGTATACTTTTGAGCCCTATGTGGGGGTGGTGTGGATGGTGTGGGGTGTGTGTGGATGGTGTGGGGGTGGTGTGGATGGTGTGGGGTGGTGTGGATGGTATGGGGGTGGTGTGGATGGTGTGGGGGTGGTGTGGATGGTGTGGGGCAGCAGCCTCCAGCGAAAGCATGCAGCACGAACAACCCTAACCGACTTTTGCGGCTCTCGACACAGTCGGGGGGCAGTGCTGCGGGGACGAGTGCCGGCCGTAGCCGTAGCCGTAACCCCTTGCGTGTATGCTCGGGGTTAAGGGCGCCCCCGTTGTGTTATGCTTTCGACGACGACCATGACTCGAACTGATCCCCCCACACACACACGCACACGCGCACACACACACGCATACACACACACACACAGGTCATGCCGCTCCACCTGGGCGCCGCCCTGCAGCTCGGCCGCAAGTCCGAGCTGTTCATGCGCGGGCACAGGCTCGTGGAGGAGTACCCAAAGCTCGCGGTGTCGTGGTACGCCGTCGGCCTCTACTACATGTGCACCCGCCAGTTTGAGGCCGCGCGGCGCCACTTCTCCAAGGCCATCGAGATGGACGCAACGTGCGCACACGCGTGGATCGGGTTCGGGCACGCGTTTGCTGCACTGGATGAGCGGGACCAGGTGTGTGTGGGGGGGGGGGGGTATGCGTGTGTTATGTGTGTGAAAGAAGGAAAAGCTGGTTCGGGCACGCGTTGGACGAGTGTGACCAGGCGTGTGGGCGTGTGTGTGCGTGCGTGTGTGTGCGTGCGTGTGTGCTTGTGTGGGTTCTGTCTGTGGGGGGGGGGGGAGGATGGGCGGGTTCGGCCACGCGTTCGCTGCACTGGATGAGCGGGACCAGGGGTGTGTGCGCGTGCGTGCGTGCGTGTGTGGGTGGGTGGGTGTCACACCCTGCTATGTGTGTGTACACAAATTTTTCAGGGGGTGGGTGAGAGAGAGGGCGTTGGGGTCGGCTTACGCCGCGCGTATGCTGCGCTGCATGACGGCGAGAGAGGCCGACTCTGTCTCTGAGAGAGAGACAGAGAAGGAGAGAAAGAGAGACAGAGAGACGGGAAAGGAGAGAAAGAGAGATAAAGAGACAGACAGAGAGAGACAGAAGGCGAGAAAAAGAGAGACAGAGGGACAGAGAAGGAGAGAAACAGAGAGACGAAGAGGGAGAGATACGGGAAGGGAGACAGAGAGACAGAGAGAAAGAGAGTTGGAGCAAGAGAGGGAGAGACAGAAGGAGAGAGGCAGACCAAGATACGCTGTTTCTGGTCTTTTGAGTGTTTTCTGTGCCAAGGATGCCGAACGGTGTGCCAGAAAGAGGGGTGAATATCCACAATGACACACACACGCACACGCACACACACAGGCCATTACAGCGTACCGAACTGCTGTGTCTGTTCCCCGGGCTGCACGCACACACACACACACACGCATGCACACGCGGGCACACACACACACACACGTGCACACATGTACACACACAGGCTATAACCGCGTACCGAACAGCCGCGTGCCTATTCCCCAACCTGCACGACACACACACGCACACACGCACACACACACGCGTGGGCACACACACACGCGGGCACACACACACACAGGCCATGACCGCGTACCGAACTGCTGCACGCCTGTTCCCGGGCCTGCACACACCTGTGCTCGGAATGGGCATGGAATACTGCGCAATGAACAACCTGCAGGTGTGTGTGTGGCAGCTGCAGCTGGGTGTGGGTGTGTGTATGTGTGCCTCAGCTGGAGGAAGGTGTGTGTGTGTGTATGTGTGTGTTTGTGTGTGTGCTCAGAATGGGCATGGAGTACTGCGCAATGAACAACCTGCAGGTGTGTGTATGGCAGCTGCAGCAGTGGGTGGGTGGGTGGGTGTTGCATCTGGGGGAGGTGTGTGTATGTGTGTGTGTGTGTGTGTGTGTGTGTGTGTGTGTGCTCGACATGGGTACGGAGTCCTGTGCAATGTACGACCTGCAGGTGTGTGTGTGTGTGTGCGCATGTGTTTGTGTGTGTGTATGTGTGTGTGTGTGTGTGTGTGTGCTCGGAATGGGCATGGAGTACTGCGCTATGAACAACCTGCAGGGGTGTGTGTGTGTGTTTGTGTGTGTGTGTGCCACATCTGGGGGAGGTGTGTGTGTGTGTGCTCGGCATGGGCACGGAGTACTGCGCAATGAACAGTATGTGTGGGTGTGTGCGCATGTGTATGTGCGTGCGTGCGTGTATGTGTGTGTGCTCAGCATGTGCATGGAGTGTTGTGCGATGAAAAATCAGGTGGGGGGGGGGGGGGGTGAAAATGCAAAAAAATCAGGGGGGGGGGGGGGGTTGATGTTTGCGTGTGGGGTCTTTGTGTGTCTCTCACTCCTCTTGGCTACAACCCCCCACACACACGCACTCACACACACACACACACACACACGAGCACACGCACAGCTTGCTGAGTGCATGCTGCCCGTGCAACCCCAGGGGATTTCTTACCCCCGCCCCCCCCCACACACACACACACACGCGCACTCTTCCGCACCGCCCTTGGCTACAACCACCACACACACACACGCCCCCCGCCCCCAACACACACACGCATGCAGCTTGTTGAGCGCATGTTGCTCACAGCGCACAGCCTGTTCCCTTGAGATTCCGTGCGGCCTTCTTAAACCAATAACACTGTTCTGCCCTGCCTAGAATCCTCACACACACATGTCCGCACACACACACACACACACACGCAGCTCGCAGAGCGCATGCTGCTCGCGGCACTCCGCCTTTGCCCGTGCGACCCAGCAACGTCGCACGAGCTGGGCGTGCTGAACTACAAGGTGTGTCTGCGTGTGTGTGCGTGCGCGTGTGTGTGTGTATGTGTGTGTGTGCGTGCGACCCAGCAACGTCGCACGAGCTGGGCGTGCTGAACTACAAGGTGTGTGTGTGTTTGTGTGTGTGTTTGTGTGTGTACGACCCAGCAACTTTGCACGAGCTGGGCGTGCTCAACTATAAGGGGTGTGTGTGTGTGTGTGCGACCTCGAACGAGCTGGGCGTGCTGAACTACAAGGTCGCGGACGCCAGCATGTGGCTCCAGAACTGTCTCTCTCCCTCCCTTCCTCTCTCTCTTTCTCTCTGTCTCTCGTGTCCCCCCCCCCAAAAAAAAACTGAGCGGCGCATACACGGCCACCAGCATGTGGGTCTAGAACTCTCTCTCTTCCTCTCTACCTATCTACCTCACTCTCTCTCTCTCTCTCTCATGTGACCCCACCCCACCCCCCCAAAAAACAGAGCGGCACATACGCTGCCGCGAGCATGTGGCTCCAGCACTCTCTCTTCCTCTCTCTCTCTCTCTCTCTCTCTCTCTCATGTCCCCCCCCCCTAAACAGAGCGGTGCATACGCTGCCGCGAACATGTTGCTGCAAAACTCTCTCGCTCTCGCTCTCTCGCTCTCTCTCATGTCAACGCCCTCCCCTCCCCAACAGAGCGGCGTATACGCAGCCGCCAGTATGTGGGTGCACTACTCTCTCTTCCTCTCTCTCTCTCCCTCTCTCTCTCTCTTTCTCTTTCTCTCTCTCTCTCTCTCTCATGTCAACGCCCCCCCCTCCCTCCCCAACAGAGCGGCGCACACGCTGCCGCCAGCATGTGGCTGCAGAACTCGCTGTCCCTCCTGCCGGGCGCCGGGTCGACCCTCGCTGCTGAGCCGGCGCTGCTTGCGCTGGGCCACTGCCTGCGCAAGCAACACCACTATGTGCAGGTGTGTGCGTGTGTGTGCGCGCTGGGCCACTGCCTGTGCAAGCAGCAACACTGTGCAGGTGTGTCTTTATCAGATACAATGTCCAATGTCTCATACGAAGCAGCACCTAAAAGTACCTAGGTATGCGTGCCTGTGTCTCGGTACGTGTGTGTGTGTGTGTGCGTCTCTGTGGTGGGATCTGTAACGGTGGGATCTGTAACGATTATCTCTGTGTTTGTGTGTCTGTCCCCCCCCACACCCCCACCCCAAACACCACACACACCACATACCCACACACATACACACACACACACACAAAATGCAGGCTCTCGAGTGCTACGAGCACAGCCTGGCGCTGACCCCCCCCCCTCGACCACACACACAGACAGACACAAAATGCCGTTGCCACGCCGTGCACCTCCCACCCACCCACCTCCCAATTTGCGCAGGCTCTTGAGTGCTACGAGCGCAGCCTGGCGCTAAACCCTGGGGCGTCCGGCACGCACGCCGCGGTCGGGCTCACGCGCCAGCTCATGGGGCAGCCGGTGAGCCTTACGGGGGGTGGGGGGGCTTGTGTGTCCTGCTCTCTCTTTCTCTCCCTCTCTCGCTCTCTCCCCCCTCTCTCTCTCTCTCTCTCTCAGCTTAAGGGTTACGACCCACCGCCGCACCCAGCTCATGGGGCGGCCGGTGAGCCTTGCAGGGGGGGGGGGCATGGCAGGCTGCAGATGCCGGGGTTACTGGGGGGTAGTTACTCGGTGTTTGGTTGCTTTGCCACCAATGTGCGCGCAAACCACGTCCGCCGCTGCCAGCGCTGCGCGCCTCACGTTTCCTGTGAACTGCCACCTGCTTGTCACACACACACACACACACACACCACACACACGCGCGCGTCAAACTTAGAAAGGCGTCTGACAGACTGTGAAATCGACCACACGCACGCAGGGCGACGCGGATGCGGCGTGCCACTGCGCGCTGTCGCTGTCGCTGCGGACGACTCTCGCCCCCATGCCGCCGGCGCGCCTGACATGCCCCGCTTCCGGTGCCCTACCACCTGCTGCGTTACACGCATGCGCACGCACACACACACACACACACATCCCCACACACGCATGTGCACGCACATATACACACGTGCACGCAGGGCGCCGCGGTCTAGGCGTGCCACTGGGCGCTGTCACTGCAGCTGCAGCCGACGCTCGCCCAATTCCGCCGGCGCGCCCGACATGCCCCGTCTCCTGTGCCCTCCCACCTGCGTGTCACACGCATGCGCACACACACACACACACATCCACACACACGTGCACGCAGGGCGACGCTGTCAAGGCGTGCCACTGGGGGCTGCGGACGACTCTCGCCCTTATGCCGCGCCTGACATGCCCCGCTTCCTGTGCCCTACCACCTGCTGTGTTACACGCATGCGCACACACACACACACACACACACACACGCAGGGCAACGCGGTCCAGGCGTGCCACTGGGGGCTGCGGACGACGCTCGCCCAATGCCGCCGGCCCGCCTGACATGCCCCGCTTCCTGTGCCCTACCACCTGCTGTGTGACACGCATGCGCGCGCACACACACACACACACGTGCACGCTCACACACACACACACACACGCACGCACGCGCGCAGGGCGACGCTGTCGAGGCGTACCACTGCGCGCTGTCGCTGCGGCCGGACGACTCACTCGCAGCAGACCTGCTGGCGTCTGCGCTGCGCGACTACGCCGCCGCGGCCTGATCCATCCTGCTGATCCGTCCTGCTGATCCGTCCTGGTCCACCGCGCGTCGTCAGTAGCAGCACACCCTCCCACCAGCCGATGGGCTTTGCTGTGATTGGTCTGCCCGGCGTCGTCTGCACTGAATCAGACCGCAGACATTCCGTTGTGTCAGGACCAATCAGACCGCCTCTGACTGAGCAGCGGGCTGGGGCGGGTAGGGGAAAGGAGGGCCACTGAGTAGAAACGGCTTGAGGTACCCCACACTTACGGGTCCCCTGTGTATGTGACAGTTCACAGCTCCCTCAGCCGAGGTGTGTGCAATGTGTGTGTGTGCGGTGGGTCAGTGGGCTCGGAGCCCAACACCCTTGTGGCGACATGGGTACCATGGTGCAGCGATGACAGCTTGTGGCGGATCGTGATGTACAGGGCGGCACGTGGGTGCGAGAAGCGGCCTGGCACGATCTGGGAGATACCAGCCGGGCGACAAACAACACCTTGACTGTAATCTTCTAGTTCACGGCGCGGAAACACCTTCACTGTAGTGGGTTTCTAGTTCACGCCCCTCTGTTGCAAGGGCCTCCCTGGAGTTAATTCAAAAGTAGAAGCCAGGTTGAAGCTTGAAGAAGTATAAGTGGGGGGAGTGCTAGTGTGAGTGAGGTACTTGTACATGTACAAAAGCAACGGGGGAACGCCGGTAGAAAGTCTAGTGTGCGGCGGGACAGCGTCTCAAAACAGGCTTCTTTGGCAAGATGGAAAAGTCTCCGGATCGACTCGATCTGTTATGTATGGGCGAGGGCACTCTCGGCACACCAAGTGGGGCGCCAAAGAGGAAAACGTTTGTGGAGAAGGGCGGGACGAGGATGGTGCGTGTGAGAGGACGGTGGAGAGGACTGTGCTGGCCGAGGCAGCTCCAGCTCCCACTCCCACGTCCCGAGCGTGCGCGTGTTAGACTGCGGCCTGGAGAGCGGGGCGGCCCCCGCCAAAATCCCAACGCCTGATCCGCGCAAGTGAAGACGGGGTCAGGATGCCAGAGGCGGTCGGGGTGCGCCTCAGGCGCTGGTGGGCGCCTAAGGCGGCCGGGGTGGCGCCTAAGGCGGCACATCAGGTGGTTGGAGCGCCTGAGGCGCTGCCTGATCCGCGCAAGTGAAGGCGCCGCCGCCTGAGGCGTTAGGGATGTGGTTGGGCGCCGTCTCACGCGCCGAGCGTCGGCTTGGCCCTCTCTGCCCTGCTGCTCGTCGATGCGTCGAGCTTTATCTTTGCCATGGCCTCGCCCTCGACGAGCAGCGAGCCATCGGCCGATGTGCAGCACGTGTGGAACATGATCCACGAGCGCGAGCGCTTCGACACCGTGACCTGCCGTGCCGGGCGTCACAGGGGGGAGGGGGGCGTCGTTCAGGGCTCGGCCGCTGTTGACAGGGTTGACAGGGGGTCGGTGCAAGGGCGGCTACGCGGGCAGGCCATTGCGGGTAGGCCGCCGGGGCGCCCCCACGAGTCACCGTCCATGCACCGTACCAGCCCTGCACACCTGCTAGCAGAATCCTTTTGCCCCCTCATCATTGGTCAACTAATCTCCCTCACCTGCGCGACGACCGGTTCGCCGATGAGCGCTGGCGCGCGGTAGCTCACGTTCTGCGACGCATACACTGCGCCTGGGAACGTGGAACCGATGATCGCTGGGAACATCGACGTCATAAGCGCCCCGGGGAGGATGGTCCCACTGAAGCCGGCCGCGGCGGCCGCATCGTTGCACGAGTGCAGCGGGTTGGCGTCGCCCGTGATTACGAGGAACGCGTCGACCTCAGACTGCGTGAACGTCTTGTGCATCGCGTGCGACTGCCTGGATGGGTGGGTGGGTGAAGCATGGGCGCATGTTGGCGTGTCAGGGGCAGGGTAGTGAAGGCAGCAGTCGCATGGGGCGCGTGTGCGTGTGCACGGCAGCATGCGTGTGCGTCAGTTACCCCAGCAAACCCCTCTCCTCCCCCTTCCCCAACGCATGTCAAATGGCTGCATGCATGCGGCCCTATTGGCTGCGTGAACGCTGCCACACCACTTGATAGATACGGCTTGCATGAGATGAGATCCGCTCTGGAGAGCCCTCGCAGCGAGCCTGGGCACCAACAACACGCCACCACTACACCGTAGTGCAACCCTGCGCCTCACCCGATCTGCAGGGTGCTGGCGCCAGCCGTGTCTGAGCCAGGGACGTGGGCGTGGGTGGACTGCGCTTGTGGCTGCGCCACGATGGACAGCGCAGGCACGCGGGAAGCAAAGCCCCTGGAAGAGAAGGCTAGCAGGCTGCCTCCCCGCGAAGCAATGGCCAAAAGGGACATGGCGCAAGCAAGAGAGAGGGGCGTATAAGTAACAGGGCCAGGCAACACAGGGCTACTGGCCAACGCCAATACTTGTGAGGTGCTCTCGGTTGGGTTCGTGGGCGACCAAGGGCCCTGGCAGGAGGAGATTAAAGCTGAGTCATCAGGGTTTCGTTTCCGAGCTAGGGTTCAGGGTGCATTGAATTTGTCATCCAATCGCCCTGCATTCGTCATCATGGCGAGAGAGAGAGTATATTTGTGGTGAGGCAGCAGAGTGGACTCGATCGACTGCACAGTGTTCGGATCTGTTGTGAGATGGCGATGGTCTTCATCCTCATGTGGATCCGCTGGCAGCCTTGAGGGGGCACACTCGCGGACATGCGCAACGGGCATGGGTCGTCTGCATGGGGGGCGTCTGCATGGGCGGCGCATGCAGCGCCGCATGGGCTTGGCCGTGTCACGGCAGCAACTCCCCCACCAGACGCCGATGTGAACCTGTACAAGTACCTGGCGGAGCTGGAGGCAATGGGTGGACTGGAAGACGACAGCCCGCTGGACGCACGCAGCGCGCACGACCAGCACGCTGGCGTGCACGCAGCATCACAGCAGCTGCACCCCCCGCCGGCGCCCCACGCAAACCTGCTGCCCGCTGGGATGCCCCCACCACTCGAGCAACAGCAGCAGCAGCAGCACGGCACGCACATGTCACCGCCCTGCCTCTTCGCGTCGCCCACCGCGAGCCTCGCGCACGCGCTCGCATTCTCCCCAGCCGCGGTCAATGGCCCCGCGCGCCAGCGCCTCCTACTGCTGCAACTGCTGCGCGACGTGCGCGCTCTGCACGGGGTGGGGCTGCACGCTGGGTGCGCGCTGGACCCGGGCCGCGTGCTGCTCACGCCTGCAGGCTGGGCGCTGCTGGCGCCACCACACGGCGCAACGGCCACGGGCATGGCGGGCACGGCGACTGGCCACTGCTGCCCTCAAGGTAGTGACCCCCAGGCGCGGTGGTGGCCGCCCGAGCCCGAGCATCAGCAGCTGCAGCTGCAGCAGCAGCAGCGGATGCCGCTCGTTGGCGGCAGCAGCAGCAGCGGGAGCAGCAGCAGCAGCAGCAGCAGCAGTGGGAGCGGCAGCAGTGGGAGCGGCGGTGCCGCTGCAGCCGTTGGTGTTGGTGCTGCTGGTGCTGGTGCTGGTGCTGGTGCTGGTGCTGGTGCTGGCGGTGCTGCTGCTGACGGTGCTGCTGGCGGTGGCAGTGGCAGTGGCGGTGGCAATGGCGATGGCAGTGGCGGTGGCGGTGGCGGTGGCGGTGGCGGTGGTGGGCTGTGCTGGTGGGGCATAGCGCAAGCGCTGGTAGATGCGCATGAGCTGTCGGAGGTTACGTTCATGTGGCAGACGCGACAGGTGTCCAACTTTGACTACCTGGTGGGTGTGGGTGTGGGTGGGGTGGGGTGGGCTGGGAGGAGGCAGCTAAGGGTGTGTGGGTGTGTGTGGGTGTGTGTGCGGGTGTGGGTGTGGGTGCGCGTGCAGCTGACCCCCCCCCCCCACACACGCTTACACACACACATATAGGTGGCCTTGGACCTTCTGGCTGGCCGACACACACACACACACACACACACACACACACACACACACACGTGGCCCTGAACTGGCTGGCCACCTGGCTCACACACACACACACTCGCACGCAGGTGGCCCTGAAGCTGCTGGCCACCGCTCACACACACACATACACACACACACACACACGTGGCCCTCTTGCCGGCCACCGCTCACACACACGCACACACACACACGCGTGCATGCAGGTGGCCCTGAAGCTGCTGGCCACCGCTCACACACACACACACACACACACACACACACACACACACACACGCACACACACACACACACACACACGTGGCCCTCACTTGCCGGCCACCGCTCACACACACACACACACACACACAGACACACACATGCGTGCATGCAGGTGGCCCTGAACCTGCTCGCCGGCCGCCGCCCGCGCGACCGCACGTTCCACCCGCTCATGCCATGGGTGCTCGATTTCAGCGCGCCCCCTCCACCGTCGCTGCTGCCGCTGCCGCCGCTGCTGCTGCTGCCGCTGCCGCTGCTGCCGCCGCCGCTGCCGCCGCCACCGCTGTCGCTGCCGCCGCTGCCGCTGGCACCTCCCGTGCATGGCGCACTCCTGGCCTCGGGCGGGGGGCAGGGCCAGCAGGGCCAGCAGGGGCAGCGGGACCAACAGCATGGCCAGCAGGAACAGCAGGAACGACAGGGACATCAGCAGGGGCAGCAGCAGGAACAGGAGCAGGGTCAGCGGCACGGCCAGCAGGGCCAGCAGGGCCAGCAGCACGGCCAGCATGGCCATCAGGGACAGCAGGGACATCAGCAGGAGCAGCAGCAGGAGCAGCAGGGACAGCAGAGCCAGGGATTCCAGGGCCAGGGCCAGGGGGCGCTGCCCAGTGGGCACAGAGTGAGCGGTACCGGCGGCGGCGGCGGTGGTGGCGCCGGCTGGCATGACCTGAGTAGCACGCGGTATAGGCAGGCCAAGGGTGATATGCAGGTGTGTGTGTGTGTCTGTGTGTGTGTGCGTGTGTGTGTGCGTGTGTGTGTGTGTGTGTGTGCATGCGTGTGTGTGCGTGTGCATGCATGTGTGTGTATATGCGTGTGCGTGTGTGCATGCATGTGTGTGTGTGCGTGTGTGTGTGTGTGTGTGTGTGCATGCATGAGTGTATCTCCGTGCGTGTGTGCATGCATGTGTGTGTGTATGTGAATGCGTGTGTGTGTGCGTGCGTGCGTGCGTGGAACGCCAAGGGTGGCATGCAGGTGGCGCACGCTGCAGCAGCCCCGCACACGCACTCCTCTCCCCCCCCCCTCCCCTTTCTCTCTCCTTCTCTCTCTTCTCTCCCTCACTCTCTCTCTTGCTCACGCTCTCTTTCTCTCTTTCCACCTCTCCCCCCCCCACCTCTCTCTCTCTCTCTCTCTCTCTCTCTCTCTTCACCTCTCTTCCTTGTCTCTCTCCCTGTCTCACCCCCCCCCCCGCACACACACCTGGCCCGCAGCTCGACATGACGCACGCGCTCGCCGAGGTGCCGCACCACATATCGTCGGAGCCTCTATCTGAGCTGTCATACTGCATTTACCTGGCGCGGGTTCTGCCCAAGGAGGTGTGTGTGTGCGTGTGCGTGTGTGTGTGTCTGTGTGGAAAAACTGTGTCTGCTTCAGTGCTGCATCTACCTGGCGCGGGTTCTGCCCAAGGGGGTGTGTGTGGGGGGGACAGCATCTGCCGCGGGGTAGCTGAGGCCGGATCAGCCCCACAACCGTGACCGCACGCAGCAAAACCACAATTGACAGTTTCTGATGACAGTTTTCCGGATCCCGCAAACAACCCCAACCCCACGGATATCCTCTCGTACTAGCGCCTATGGTTGGACACCCGCTACTGAACGAACTTGAGATCCAAGGGTTCTCGACTCATGAAATGATTGCCGGGGAGTGCTTTAGCACTGGCAAGAGCCGTTATCTAGGTTGCCCGAGACGTGGGAACTGTAACGTGTTTCTCTCTTTCTCTGTGGAACAGCTGTCTGAGCTGTTTTACTGCCAAAAGCAGGCAAGCACCATGTGGTGGTTTGTGTAGGAGGCGCAGCGCCATAAGACACGTTGACACTGGCACACACAAACACACACGTGCAAGACCACACACGCCCACGCACGCACTCTGCTTTCACACACTCAAGGTGCTCACGCGCTGCGTGCGCCTGACGTCCGTGCCAGACACACACACACACACACATACACGCACGCACATATACACACACACACGCACACACGCACACACGCACACACGCATATACGCACACGCACACGTACACACGTACACACGCACACACACACACACACACACACCCTCCAGGTGCTCACGCGCTGCGTGCGCCCGACGTTCGTGCCAGAGGAGTTCCCATCCAGCATAGCCGACATGTTTGCCACACACACACACACACACATGCACACACAAACATACACACACACACACACACACACACTCCAGTTGCTCACGCGCTGCGTGCGCCCGACGTTCGCGCCAGAGGAGTTCCCATCCAGCATAGCCGACATGTTTGCCACACACACACACACACACACACTCCAGGTGCTCACGCGCTGCGTGCGCCCGACGTTCGTGCCAGAGGAGTTCGAATCGAGCATAGCCGACATGTTTGCCACACACACACACACACACACATGCACACACAAACACACACACACACACACACACACACTCCAGGTGCTCACACACTGTGTGCGCCCCACGTTCGTGCCAGAGGAGTTCCCATCCAGCATAGCCGACATGTTTTCCGCATCGCCCGACGAGTGCATCCCGGAGTTATACTGCCACCCCTCGGTGTTCAGGTGTGGGGTGGGTAATGAGTGTAGAGGGTTTAAGGTTTGTTTTGGGTCTTAGGGTTTGTTTTGAGGTTTAGGGTTTCAAGTTTATTGATGCTTTGGCCCTCATGGCTTGGGGATTTAAGGATAGGCCCGATGAGTGCATCCCTCGATCTCCAAGGGTTTGGGGATTAGGGTTTGGGGTTTTAGGGGTCTACGGCTGTAGGGCTCAGGGTGGGTTCAGGGCTTGGGGGCAGAAGAATATGCCCGACAAGTGCATCCCGGAGTTATACTGCGACCCCTCGGTGTTTAAGTGTGGGGTGGGTTTAGGGTTTAGGGTTGTACGATTCAGGCGTTTAGGGATTCAAAGCCTGAGCAGAGGTAAGGGTTCAGGAAACACCTGATGAGTGCATCCCCGAGCTGTACTTCAACCCCTCGGTGTTAAGGTGTGGGTTGGGTAAGGAGTGTACAGGGTTTTAAGGTTTGTTTTGGGTTTCAGGGTTTGTTTTGGGGTTACGGGTTTTAGGGTTGGTTACGGTTTTAGGGCTCAGGGCTTGGGGGTTCTAGGATAGGCCCGACGAGTGCATCCCTCAATCTCCAGGGGTTTGGGGATTAGGGTTTGGGGTTTTAAGGTTTTACGGCTGGAGGGCTCAGGGTGGGCTCAGGGCTTGGGGGTTTAAGGATGTGCTTGACGAGTGCTTCCCCGAGCTGTACTGCGACCCCTCGGTGTTCAGGTGTGGTGTGGGTGAAGAGTGGGTAAAGAGTGTAGAGAGTTTGTTTTGGGGTGCAGAGTTTTCGGGTTTGTTGAGGTTTGACGGCTCAGGGCTTCAAACCCCCCAAATCGGGGTTTGAGGATACCGTCCGACGAGTGTATCCCCGAGCTGTGCTGCGACCCCTTGGTGTTCGGGTGTGGGTTGGGTTTAGGGTTAAGGTGTTTAAGGTTTTAGGCCTCAGTGCTTGGGGGTTTTAGGATATGCCCGACGAGTGCATCCCAGAGTTATACTGCGACCCCTCGGTGTTCAGTTGTTTGGGGTTTGGGGTTTAAGGGTTGGTTACGGTTTTGGGGCTCAGGGCTCAGGGCCTGGGGGTTTAGGGATATGCCTGATGAGTGCACCCATAAGCTGTACTGCGACCCCTTGGTATTTGCGTGTGGGTCACCCCTAAACCCCAGCCGACAGTAACCAAACCGTTGTGTCGCACGCGCACGCGCACACGCACGCGCACGGATGCACGCGCACGCACACGCAAATAGCAGGGTGTGACACACACGCGCATACACACACCCACACCCACGCACATGCACACGCACACGCACACGCACACACACACACACACAGGTCCATCCATCCATCTCTGCCAGACCTATCTCCCCCACTCGGATGGGCGGATGTTCGCACTCCAGAGGCTTTTGTTGCTCTGCACCGAAGGGCGCTCGAATCAGACTCTGTCTCCGAGCGCCTACACGCGTGGATCGACCTGCACTTTGGGTGCGCTGGGTCCCCTCTCGGGGTTTGTGGTTTAGGGCTTAGGGTTCAGGGTTTGGGGTTCAGGGTTAAGAGGTGAAGAGTTTTGTTTCCTCCGCACCGGAGGGCGCTCCAATAAGACTCTGTCTTCGAGCGCCTGCACGCGTGGACCGACCTCCACTTTGGGTGCGCTGGTTTTGCTCTTGGGGCTCAGGGTTGAGCGTTCAGGGTTGAGGGTGTAGGGTTTAGGATTTAGGTTTTGGGGGTTAGGGTTCATAGGCGTGTGTTGCTCTGCACCGAAGGGCGCTCGAATCAGACGCTGTGTCCGAGTGCCTGCACGCGTGTGGATCGACCTGCACTCTGGGCCTGACTTCGGGTGCGCTGAGTTTTCTCTTAGGGCTTGTGGTTTAGGGTTTAGGGTCAATAGTGCCGCCCTGGCCGCCATGAACGTGCTCACGCTCACGCACGCGCACACGCACACGCACACGCACACGCATATGCACATGCACACACACACACACACACACACACACACACACACACACGCACACGCACACGCACACACTCACACACACACACACGCACACACACACACACACACACTCGCACCTTCCCGCACATGCAGATCCTCACTCATCGGAAGTGCCGCACTCGCCGCCAAAAATGTGCACCTCCGCCGGGCGGCGGCGGAGGCAGCGCTCGCGGCTGCTAGGTGGGTTTGGTTTGGTGGTTTTTTTTTGGGTTTCTCAAGGGGCTGATAAGTGTGGGGGCGAGGTGTGGACAAAGTGTGGACGAGGTGTGGGCCTCAGCCGCCAAGAATGTGCACCTCCGCAAGGGCGGCGGCCGAGGCTGCGCTCGCGGCTGCGAGGTGCGTTCGTTGGGGTGGAAATGTTTTTGGGTGCGTCCGTTTGGGGCTCGATTAACGGAGGCGCGTTCTCGTCGCCGGGCCCTGGACCCAGCAATGCGGCGCTGCTGGTGACTAGGATCTCCGTGCCGCTGACGAGCGGGATAAAATACGACTGGCCTGGCTCCTGCTAGACTGTCCCTCGGTGGAAACTATAGGAGCGGCTTGCCCGGCGCTGTCATGGCTTGGCGAGTAGCCGCGGCGCTGCCGCGACCCGTGCTGGGAGACGGCCCTTATCCTCCTCCCATGCAGGACGCCATGCGGCACCGATCTCGACGAGTTGATCGACGAGCGGAGGAGCTGGCGCCCGTCAATGCATGCTGGACATCGGTCAAGATGGCTGCTCGTGGGGCGAGCTACCATCAGGGCTTCAGCGGTGGTGACCGCCGAGGCAACAACAGAGTTTATCCGCTTCACCATCGCAGCGTTTGTCACCGCGCTCACCCTCGGGGGCACTCGTCTGCCGGTGACTGGCGTCGGCATTGGTCTTCAGGCAGCCTGCCATGACGACTCTGTTTGCCCAGGCCCCCCTGGAGGGTGGGACCTGGCCATGCATGACGCATGGGGCGCAGGCAGAGCCCCATGCATGGAGTTGGACAACCATGCACCATGCCAGGCGGGGACTTTTCTGCTTCAGCGCCGCCAGTCGGCACAGCCGGCGTGGTTGGCCTCAAAGGCCAGGAGGAGGACGGTCCTTTCCTATACGCTCCTTGCCAGACATGTCCCTCAGGGACTTGTTTGGGTCTAAACTAGCCGGCGGGAGCGGTAGTCTAGACGGCAGGTAACCGGCTGGTGGCTATCGTCCTTCACAGGGCGGTGGCACTAGGACATGTGTTGTCTTAGCTGGAATGCCATGTAACTGTAACTGTAACTGTAACCGTTTGGGGGCTTGGGGCTTGGGGCGTGGGGCGCGGGTCGCGGGGCGTGGGGCGTGGGACTTGGTGTTGGGCTGCAGGGTATTTCAGGCTTGGAGTTCAGGCCTGGATTTCAGGCCTGAATTGGGGGCCTGGATTGGGGGTTAGGGGCTTGGGGATTGGGGCTTGGAGCGTGGGGCGCGGGGCTTGGGACTTTGAGTTGGGCTGCAGGGTATTTCAGGCCTGGATGCGCGTCTTACCATCACAACTAATGGGCACTGCACGGAAGTAAAGCAGGCTGCCCAACTCCAATTTTGTTCACCAAACCCGTTTCTTGATAAACACAGTGACCGGCAGGATTTGAATCTGAACAGCCTGAGACCGCCAGAGATAGCCTGGAATGTAATCTGTTCGACGAGCCGCCCCAAGTCCCAATTGGCCAGCCACAGCTCTTGTGTCATGCATCCGAAATGGAGGGGAAAAGCGTTGTACCCGTAAAACAGTAACCCCGGGAACTAAGACTTATGGGCAATGTGCAGCAGTAACGCAGGCTGCCCCCTTACATCCCCCCTCCCATTGCAACCCCACACAAACCCTCGACCCCAATCCCCCCCACACACACCACACAGGTGCAAGTGCCCAGAGTCCCCCCCAGCGTGACGCGCGTGCGCGCGGGGAAGTCGCGCTAAACCAAACCATACACCCGCGACCCTAAATTCTTACCTTAACCACAAATAACTGAGTGAGCTCGATTAACGGAGGCGCGTTCTCGTCGCCGAGCCCTGGACCCAGCAAGGCGCTGGTTCTCCGTGCCGCTGACGAGCCCTGGACCTGCAGCAATGCGGCGCTGCTGGTGACGAGGATCTCCGTGCGCTGACGAGCGGGGTAAAATACGACTGGCCCGGCTCCTGCTAGACTGCCCCTCGGTGGAACACTTCAGGGGCGGCTTGCCCGGCGCTGCCATGGCTTGGCTTGCCGCGGCCCGTGCTGGGAGAGCCCTTATCCTCCCCCCATGCAGGACGCCGCCGCGACGAGTTGATCGACGAGCGGAGGAGCTGGCGCCCGTCAATGCATGCTGGACATTGGTCAAGATGGCTGCCCGTGGAGGCGGGCTACCATCACGGCTTCAGCGGTGGCGACCGCCGAGGCAACACAGAGTAAATCCGCTTCACCAATCGCAGCGTCCGTCACCGCGCTCATCCTCGGGGTCGCTCGTCTGCCGGTGACTGGCGTTGGAAGGTCTTCAGGCAGCCTCCATGACAACTCTGTCGTCCATGCACCCCTGGAGGGTGGGACCTGGCCATGCATGAGGCATGGGGCGCCGGCTGAGCCCCATGCAAACGAGAGCTGGACAGCCATGCACTGCCAGGCGGGGACCGTTCCAGTCAGCGCCAGTCGGCTCTGCCGGCTTGACTGGCCACAAGGCCACTACTGTGACCCTGAGGAAGGTCCTCTCCTATATGCTCCTTGCCAGACATGTCTCTCAGAGACCGCTGTTTGGGATAGTCTAGCCGGCGGGAGCGGTAGTCTATCGGCCGGGAGCCGGCGGTACTCTAGTACTTAAGTGTGCTGGAGCATCGGCGGGTGTCTCTAGTAGAAGAGTAGCCTGCTTAGCTGGAAACCCCGTGTAACTGTTACTGTTAACCACTCACCCTCCCCCCGACACACAGGTGCGAGTGCCCAGACTCTCCCCCCAGCGTGGCGCGCGTGCGCGCGGAGTCCCGGGGCGTCGCCGCGTTGTTCGCGCGCCCACACCCGCGCCGCTGCACTCCGCACGCTGCAAAGCTGCTGGTCTCTGCAGCCGGGGCGGCAGCACGGCAGCAGCAGCAGGAGCAGGCGCAGGCGCAGCAGCAGGCGCAGACGCAGACGCAGCAGCAGCAGCAGCAGCAGCAGCAGCAGCAGGACGAGCCCCTGACAGCTGGCGGCGGTGGCGGCGGCGGCTGGCCGACCGGTGCGCTGCACTTTCTAGACGACCTCCAGGCGAGTGTGTATGACGCGCCTGCGCACATTTACTGTAGCACCGCTTTGCCGTGCCGCCACTTTTATAAAGGGGGTGATTGTTTGCAATTCGGGTGCCTTGCCGCGGTTGTTTTTTCTTTTTTCCCCCGTTTTGACGCAGTTTTAACGCAATTTTTTGGTTTTTTCTGTTCCGCCATATTTTTGTAAATTACCTTTTTGGCACGTCCTCAGATTATTTAACCGGCAAGGCAAAGCGGTACTATGGTATGGTCCAGATTGTAGTCGAAATTCCTCACGAAAAGTCGCTTTAGTCGATAAATAGTCATCTTGTACCGATGACAATCCCACACGTATCCACAACAAACTACTACCCACAGGGTGTATGCTGATGACACGTTATGGAGGTGTTCCTTGCAGGTGACCTCCAGGCAGTTGTGTGTGGCGCTTGTGTGTGTGTGTGTGTGTGTGTGTGTGAAACATGTGCCCTACCGTAGAGACGCTTTGCCTTGCCGGCACTTTTGGCTGCCTCCCCTCCCTTCCCCGGCGTGGGGTCTGAACCCCCCCCCGCTCCTGTTGAGACCCTGGACAGAACCCCAAGCAGCAAACCTGATGCCGCGGCGAAGCCAAAGACGGAGGGGCACGGGAAAAGGGGGAACTGAAGTTGGCACTCAACTGACCACTGCCCATTGCGCACTGCCCCCCTCCCTTGAAAACCTGCCCAGGCGTTTGAGGCGGCTGCGGGTGGGCGGTACGGGTGTGGACTGTACCGCCCGCCGGGTGTGGAAGACCCCAGCCCCAGGAGTGTGGACGGAGCGCGGTCACACCCGGGGCGTGGCGGTGCTGCGCCCACACTTGGGTGTTTGGACACGCTGGTGTGGGACCAGCACGGCGCGGCGCTGGCTGCGGGCGAGCAGGGGGCGCGCAAGCGGCAGCAGCAGCTGCACCAGAACCAGAACCAGCAGCACCACCAACAGCAGCACCAGCAGCACCAGAACCAGCACCAGAATCAGCTGCACCAGCAGCAGCACCACACCCAGCACGAGCCCCCCCTGTCCGACCCCTTCGCGCGCGACCTGCTCGCGTATGCACACCTCGCAGTCCTGCTGATCCGCGGCACGCCATGCACCGGAGGCCCGCCGCCACCGCTCGAGGCCGACACCCCCACCTGCAGCGGCAGCGGTGGCGGCGGCGGTGGCAACGGGAGCGTCGGTTACGGGCGAGAGGAGCAGTCGCGCGCCGGCGGCCCCGCGGGCGGCCCCGCGGGGCTGCCGCCCGCCGCGCGCCGCTTCGTGGGGCTGCTCTGCTTGGCGGCCGATGAGGTGCAGGTGAGGCACTCGTGTGTTTTGAGCATGGACCTTAGAACTGGTCGCCTCCCGATGTGCCCACCCCTCCCAGCCACCCCCTCGATGTGCCCACCCCCTCCCATCCAACCCCTCCCAGCCAACCCCTAACTGTAAACCCCCAAGGAGGACCCGTGTCCTTTTAAATCCCTATAATCTAATACGGCACGGTGTTGCAAACGACCCTCCTCCCACCCCCAGTGATTTTCTTTTCAGGATTTTTAATTATTTCTCCCAGAGCCGGATTTTGCTTTGACCGCATAGACAGCTGACCTCCTGTTGACCGTTTGCCCTCTAATATAGGTCACTTGGAGGCTCTTGACGAGCTCTGTCCGGCGCGCTCGTCAGACAAACAATCCACTGGATGGGTTGAGCTGCATTGGAGGTCAACGTTTGGCCGGAACTCTCTATCTAAGGATTTGGCTGCTGCTGTGTGTGTGGGTTGGTTGGGTGATGCTTCAGGAGCGGAGCACCTGTAACCGGGGTCTAACCTGAGTTGAACCAGGGTTTAACCAGGGTTTAAATGCAGGTCTAGAGCAAGCGCAGGGTTGCTGCATGCGTGCTAATTACACAGGCCGTCCACCGCACCCCACCTGAGGCACAGGATGTTTGGCCGGAATACAGCCAAATTGCAGCCAAACAACAATGCGCTCCCCCCCCCCCTCCCCCTCGCGCTTACCTGCAGGCGGCGGCTGAGGCCCCCCCCCCCCCCGCACGGTGGCGGGGCGTGCGCCCTCTGCGGGCGCGGCGGCAGCGGCGCGCGGGTGCATCGTCCACCTACTCACAAATTGTTGGCAATACCCCTCCCCCACCACCACCACACGCACACGCCTCCATGCGCACGCCTCTATGCGCGCAGGCGGCGGCCGGGGCCTCACCCCCCGTGGTGGCGGGGCGCGCGCCCTCTGCGTGCGTGGCGGCAGCGGCGCGCGGCTGCGTCGATCGTCTCCTCTCTGACCACAACAACAATGTCCTCCACTCTTCCCCCCCCCCTCCCCCCCCGTGTGCATGTAGGCGGCGGCCGAGGCCTCCCCCCCCGCGGTGGCGCGGCGCGCGCCCTCTGCAAGCGCGGCGGCAGCGGTGCGCGGCTGCGTCAACCGCCTACCTACCGCCCACTCACAAATGATAATAGCCCCACCCCACTCCACACACACACACGCCTCCATGCGCGCAGGCGGCGGCCGAGGCCCCCCCCACGGTTGAGGGGCGCGCGCCCTCTGCGGGCGCGGCGGCAGCGGCGCGCGGCTGCGTCGACCGTCTCCTCACAGACGCCTTCTTCCCGCACGACGTGAGGGACGCGTACCGCCTGCTGGCCGGTACGGTGTACTGCCCTGCTGAAGGTACGCCGTACTTCCTGGAAGTGCGCGTACCGTCGGACCCGGGAGCAGCTGGAGCAGCAGCAGGAGCAACAGCGGCAGCAGCACCTACGGCGGCTGCGGCGGTGGCGGCCTCAACAGCAGGAGGAGTGGCAGCAGCTGCAGCGACAGTGTCAGCAAAAGCAACGCTTGCAGCAGGAATGACAGCAGGAGCGCCGGCAGCGACAGCGTCGGGAGCAGCAGCAGGAGCAGCAGCGGGAGCAGCAGCGGGAGCAGCAGCGGGAGTAGCAGCGGGAGCAGCAGCAGGAGCAGCAGCGGGAGCAGCAGCAACAGGAGGGGCGTCGTCCGCAGCGTCAGCTTCAGCAGCGGCAGCACCTGCAGCAGGACTGGCAGCAGGAGCAGCAGCAGGAGCAGGAGCAGCAGCAGCAGCAGCAGCAATCAAGTCCGCAGCGTCGACCGGCTCCCCCGCGCATTCGGTCGCCGCGGCCATCGCTGCCGTCGCGCGCGCGTGCGCCGCCTCCAGCGCGGGCCGCGGTGGCGGCAGCGGCAGCAGCATCCACAGCGGCGGCAGCGGCGGCGCGTGGATGGAGCAGCCTGCAGGCGAGCACGGACGGGGGGGGTGCCGCTGGGCGCGGCATGTGGGGCGTGCGTCACATGCATGCACGCATGCATGCACGCACGTGCGCACACACACACACACACATGCATCCCCCCCTCACACATGCACACCCACACCCACAGCCACACCCCACCCACACACGCACACAGGCAGTGCTGACGCTGTTGCTTCCCCACAGAGCGGTGCTGCTGCACACACATACACACACACACACACACGCATGCACGCAGTGCTGACGCTGGTGCTTCCCCACATAGCGGTGCTGCTGCACGAAGCGGTCGGCATTGTGGCTGCTGCTGGCGGCGGTGTGGGAGGTTTGGACGGTGTGAACAGTGTGGGAGGTGTGGACGGTGTGGACGTCCTCGCGGCCGGCATCGCGGCCGTGGTGGAGCATCTGCTCGCGGCGTGCGGCCGCCGCGCAGCGTCGCGGCTGTTGCTACCGGTCGTAGTGCAGGCGCGTGACACACACACACACACACACACACCTCCTGCTACCAGTCGTGGCGCAGGCGAGTAACATACACACACACACACACACACACACACCGCTGCTGCTACCGGTCGTGGTGTAGGCGCGTGACACACACACACACACGCACACACACAGCAATCATGATGGCAGATGGCATGCTAGGGGTCTTACTTTGACAGCTGTCGGCCTCTTTCCTAGGGTCTAATGCGCCATCAAAGGCGTCCAACGGACTGTATAATCGACCACACACACACACACACACACACCCCGCTGCTGCTACCGGTCGTGGTGCAGGCAAGTAATAGACACACACAGACACAGACACACAGACACACACACACACACACACACACACACACAGACACACACACTGACACAGGCGATGAGCCCGCCGCAGCCGACCCTGCCATCAACATCGACAGCCTCATCCGGGGGCAGGGTCCCATCCCCTGGCACTGGCGCTGGCGCTGGCGCAGCACTACCCGTGTCATCGCTCCTTCTGCGCATGCTGCGGACGCGCGTGCAGGTAAGTTGGTTGGTCAGTTGGTCGGTTGGTTGGTTGGTCGGTTGGTTGGTTGGTTAGGGTGTGTTGGTAACAATAACAGTAAAATCGGCTTTCCAGCGAAGACTACCTTCCAGTCCCAGTACCACCTCCTAGACTCAAGTCCAGTTCTGGCCCTAACAACTACTTGTGAGGGGCGGTAGCCACCAGCCGACCGCCTGCCAACGTGTAGTCCCAGAGCAAAAAGGAGAGCTATTGTGCGACGCTTCCAAGATAGGTCCTAGTAACTGCTTCCAGGGGATAAGGGGTCAAGAAGCGCTTGCCAATCTGCTTGACTGCCGAGGTGGAGGGGCCGGCGCCCGTGTGGTGGCGGTAGGTCTGAATTTGAGCGAGGCCTGCCAGAGCTTGCACCACTTGAAGCTGCCGCCTGCTACCATGGCGCTCTGCTGGCTCTGATGGCCTGCTCTATTGGCCTGCCCTGATGGCTCATTGACACTCTAATGGTGCTCTGATGGCCTGCTATAATAGTCTGCTCCAAGGGCTCTCATGGCCTGCTCTGATGGCCTGCTCTGATGGCATGATTGCCTGCTCTGATGACCTGCTCTGATGATGGTTTGTATGGCCTGCTCTGATGGCCTGCTTCGATGGCCTGCTCTGATGGCCTGGTAGCCTGCTCTGACGGCGCTCTGGTGGCGCTTTGGTGGCCTGCTCTGATGGCTCTGATGGCGGGTAGGGCACTCAAGGACGACCGCAACACCCCTTCATGCAGGTGTCCCTGCTGCGCTGCCTCGGCCTGCCCACGTACTGCGGCTCAGTGCTGCCGCTGCTGGTCGCGTGCGTGCTCGCCGACACTGGCGGCGGCGACGATGGAGGCAGCGTCGGCAGCGGCAGCGGCAGCGGCGGCGGCGGCGGCGGCGGCGGCAGCGGTGTTGCCAGCGGTGGCACCAGCGGTGGTCCCGGCGCCAGCGCAGCTGCAAAACCTGCGACACCTGCAACACCTGCGACGCCAGCAACATCAGCAACACCCGTCCTCGCGCCCGCGCTCGCGTCCGCGCTATCGGCGGTGCTGCCGCAACTGCCGCTCCCTGCGCTGCTCTCGCGCGTCCTCTGCCCCTTGCTGCAGGCATGCCTAGGGTTTGGGAATTCAGGGTTTAGGGCTTTGAGATTTGGGGCTAGGCTTAGTGTTTGGGGATTCGGGGGCTCGAGGCTTTCGGGCGAGGGTTGCTGCCGCAGCTGTCGCTCCCTGCGCTGCTCTCGCGCGTGCTGTGCCCGCTGCTGCA
>VFSX01000706.1:0-2500 GCA_016618255.1 Chlamydomonas sp. UWO 241 | reverse complement strand
GTGACGCCCCCAAGGAGGCGCGCATGACTGCCCAGCTCAAGTCCGCCATCGCACGCGCCACCAACAAGCACTGGGACGGTGTCGCTCAACGCGTGCAACACGATTTTGACAACAACAACCCCACTCCGCCCACCGCATGCTGTCCAAACTCGTCGACCGCCCCCCTTCCGCCGCCCTCCCTGCCCTCCGTGTCGGCGACCACCTGTGCTTTGGAGCTCAGGCGGTGGCAGACGCGTTTGGAGAATATTCCGTGTCCTCCACACTCCACTCCGCTCGGAAGTCGACGAAGCCACCCTCGCATCCCATCTCATCTTCACACCCACCACCCCCGCACCGCCCCCGTCTCCCTCCCCCTCCTCCTCCTACACTACCCCCGCTCCGCCTCCGTCCCCCTCCCCCTCCCTCCCCGCCCCTCTACCTCGTCCCGCCGACTCGCCCCCTCCCAGGCCTCCGCTCGCCCCTCCCCCCCCCTCCCTCAGCCCTCCTCCCGTCCCTACTCACCCTCCCCTACCTCCCCCTCTCTCCTCCCCTCTCTCCTCTCTCCTCTCTCCACTCTCCACTCTCCACTCTCCACTCTCCACTCTCCACTCTCCACTCTCCACTCTCCACTCTCCACTCTGAGCGAGGTGGTCTCCGCGATCAAATCCCTCAGGAACTCTGCCCCCGGCTCTGGCGACATCACCTCCCCCCTCTTCAAACACGGCGGCACCGCAACCGCAACCGCCCTCCACCAGATCATCCTTACCTGTTGGAACACCACCTCCATCCCCGCCGCGTGGAACCAAGCAGACATCTGCCACCTCTACAAGGGCGCATCCTCGGGCCCACCCACGCGCAGCAAGTCCTACCGCGGCATCTCCCTCCTGCCCGTCGCTGGCAAGGTCTACACTCACATCCTCCTCAACCGCCTCAAGCCCCAGCTGGAGCCCACCCTCCACACTTCCCAGTTTGGCTTCCGTCCGGGCCGTGGCACCTCCGATGCCATCTTCACCCTACGACGCCTCCAAGAGGAGTCACACCGCGCCCACGCCCCCTCCATGTGGCTTACGTCGACCTGTCCAAGGCGTTCGACAGTGTCAACCACGCCGCCCTTTGGAAAACCCTCCTCCACCGCGGCGCGCACCCTGCCCTCCTCGCACGCATCGAAAGCCTCTACTCTGGTGCCATCGCCAGAGCCGGAGTCAACGGTGCATACTCCGCCCCTTTCCCTCTCAAAGCTGGCGTCAAGCAAGGCTGCCCCCTCTCCCCTCTCCTCTTCAATGTCTACATCGACACAGTTGTCCGGTCCCTGATTGCCCAGCTCCCCAACGCTGGCATTCAAATTGGCTACATGATCGACGGAAAACTGTACACCCCTGAGTCCCGCAAGGACTTTTTTGACCACCATCCTCCCCCTCCTTCTCTACGCCGACGACATCGCCCTGCTCGCCCCCTCCGAGGAAGACCTCCGCACCATGCTCAACCTCCTCGACCGCATCTGTTCAGACCTGGCCCTTGCGATCAACTACGACAAAACAGTGGCACAATCCCTCGGCCACCCTTCTGCCCACACCGTCCCCTCCGCCCCTATCACCATCCCCTCCAACTCCTCATCTACCCCCAACCTGGTCCACTCCACCTCCAAGTTCAAATACCTGGGAAGTATTCTGTCCTCCCCCGCCGCCCCTTCTGATGACGCTCCCAACACGTCTGATTCCGACATCCTAGACTCAGAGATCTCACGCCGGATCGGAAGTGCCTGGTACGCCTTCAACCGTCTCACTCCCCGGTTCTGGAACTCCAACTCAATCTCTCCCACTGCCAAGATCCACCTCTACAACGCCTTTGTGATCTCTGCCCTACTGTATGGCTGCCAGACATGGACGTTGAACAAGGCCCACATCCACCGACTTGAAGTAACCCACAACCGCTTCCTCCGCTTCATCACGGGCATCCCTCCTCACACCACAGAGCACACCTCCACCACCACGATGCATGCCTCCCCCCCTTGTACGCTCCCCATCATCGACACGATCAACAAGCACCGTGCTACGTTCATCGGCTCCCTCATCCGCCGCCTCCCACCTCCCCCGTCCCCCCGCCCCTCCATCTCCACACACCCGCCCGTCCCTTCTCCCCCCCCACTCCCTCCCGACATCATATACCCCCCCACTGCCGCCCTTTTCGCGTACCGCCGACCGGACATGACTTCGCCGGCGGCGCCATCACATCTTACCGGCTCAGCGCCGGCGACTTTTTCGCCCACTCCGTCAAGTTCCGTTCCTCCGCAAACACCCACTTTTCCAACTTCAAACGCGACATCTCCAAGCACCCCGAGTTCATGGACCTCTTGTCCAAACGAGTCACACCAAAGTGGATCCTCTTAGCGAGATTTCCACAACTGTGGAGGTCAATCTGCCGAGACCTAATTTAAACTCAGTTGAAGCGGAGTGACAAACACAGCCGTCAGTGACCCGCATTTGCCCCTTTCCCCCACTGCTTTTTGAATGAGGTTATTCAC
>VFSX01000389.1:105000-166902 GCA_016618255.1 Chlamydomonas sp. UWO 241 | reverse complement strand
GGGGGGGGGGCATGTGTGCGTTCGTGCGTGTGTGTGTGTGTGTGTGTGTGTGTGTGTATCCGTGTGCTTGTTTTGTTGGGCCCGTGCCGCACTGTGGAGGTCCTCGGCGACCTACTCCACCCACCTCTCCATGCCTCACAACCCCCCACCCCCCACCCCTCGTACGCAAACTCCTCTCCCCTCCCTCTCCCCACCCCCTCGTAACGCAAACTCCTCTCCCTCCTCTCCCCACCCCCTCGTAGCAAGCTCCTCTCCTCCTCTCCCCCCCTTCGTGCAACTCCTTTCCCCTCCCTCTCCCCTCGTACCACTCCTTTCCCTCCTCTCACCACCCCTCCGCAACTCCTCTCGCCCTCCCTCTCCGCACCCCCTCGTACCAACTCCTCTCCCCTCCCTCCCCACCCTCTACGCAACTCCTTCTCCCTCCCCTCTCGCCCCCCACTCGTACGCGCAACTCCTCTCCCGCCCTCTCCCCCCCCATCGTACGCACTCAGTCTCCCCTCCCTCTCCCCCCCCTCGTACGCGAATCATCTCCCCTCCCTTCTCCCACCCCTCGTACGGAGCATACTCCTCTCCCCTCCTTCTCCCACCCCCTCGTACAGCACTGCTCCCTCCTCTCCCCCCCCTCGTACGGACTCCTCTCCCTCCTCTCCCCCCCCCTCGTACGCAACTCCTCTCCCCTCCCTCTCCCCACCCCCTCGTACGCAACTCCTCTCCCCTCCCTCTCCCCACCCCCTCGTACGCAACTCCTCTCCCCTCCCTCTCCCCACCCCCACAGAGGTCTACGGCTTTGGAAAGAGTGAGGAGTTCCTCGGCGAGTTCATCCGCGCGACCGGGACGTCGCCGATCGTGGCGACCAAGTTTGCGCCGCTGGTGAGATTACAGTGTAAACTGAATGCTTCACTGGAGTGCGCATGCGGGGGCATATGCCGATGCTTAGGCGGTCCTCCTAGGAAGCCAGTTCGTCCGCTCCACTTGCTGCCACCGCTCTCCTCAGTGCTTCCTAGATTCGGTGATATACGGAGTCATGCTTTGCCTTTGCAGGGGTCCACTAAAGGGGTCAATTTTTTTGGAATATTAGGCCTGTGCAGGGCGTTTTTCAACTTAATTTCGACTTTGCGCTGCCTTTGCGGCGGCTTTTTGCAGGCCTGTACAGTGTTGATTCGGGTTCAAATACCGCAGGGCACTTTGTTACCTTTGCGGGGCATTTTCAGACTTAATTTCACGCTTACGGAGCCTTTGCGGGGCGTTTTCAGACTTGATTAGGCGCAAAGGCAAAGCGTGACTACGGTAGGGCTGTGGACCCCCCCCTCCCCCCCCCGCACCACCCCCTAACCGCCGTCATGCCTACCACACTTACAAACTGCATCCGACCCCCTTGCTGCGACCCATCCCACCGCTTCTTAGATTTGGCGGTAGATTCGGCCTAGATTCGGCCTAGATTTGGCGGTAGATTTAGCGGTATACCGTACCCGCGCTGTGCCTTTGCGAGGTTGTGCTGAAGGCCTGCTCATTTAGACGTTTTACACCTCAGCATGAGGGAGTCCGACTTAATTTTGCCTTTGCGCTGCCTTTGCACGGCCCGTGTGGGGCCTTCGAAGGCCGGGAACTTTGTTTGTACCATTGCGTCGCGTTTTCCGACTTAATTTCGTCTGTGCGCTGCCTTTGCAGGGCGTGTTCAGACTTAATTAGGTGCAAAGGCACAGCGTGGGTATGGTATGTGAACGCTCAAACCAGGGGAGGGGGGCAGGAAAGTTAGGAACAGACGCCATGTCGAATTTCTTTGAATTTTTGCACCGGACCGGCGCCATGCCCTTCCCCTCCCTAGATCAGGAAGAATTCCACTCAAAAAAATGGGAAAGGGGGGGGGGGTCCGGACCGTTTCTCAGAATTTTTATGTAACTTCTTCCTCCGACATCCGTTCGACACGAGAGTCGGTGCGCTGGATCACTCTCGACAAGAGGAGTCCAAATCCCCCCTCAGATCCCACACACACCCAATAGATAGTGCAGTGGTGTGGGGGTGTGAGAGGATCCACACCAGGCGATTGGTGTGGACCACTGGTTCACCCCCCCTCGGAGCCAGAATGCTCGGCAGACCTCTGATTGGGATGGGGAAGGACACGATGGATTTCTCTCACGACAGGGATGCCGAATCCAATGCCATTCATGCGGTTCAATAGTTGGGAGGGTGTGGAAGGGGCCTCAGTGTGTGGGGCTGCACCGGGGCGTGTGGCCGTCTTCTGGGGCCAGTTTCAGGAGTAGGACTGGGTTACGCAGCCTCCAATATAGTGCGATGTGATGGGGTGATGTTACGAAGCCACCCACAAAGTTTCAGCTCCAGCAGATTAGGTCTGGGTGTACTTGGGGGGGGAAGGGGGTCCAGGGCCGTTTTGAAAATAAGTCAACATAGGGTCTGAAAAACACTATTCTGCCCCCCCCCCCCCCCCCCGGCTCAAACAACCAACCTGGTCACACCGACTCCAATCCCCTCCCCCTGCCTCCCAGCCTTGGCGCCTCAACGCTGCGTCCGTCCCCCTTGCTGACGAGGCGTCGCTCAGTGCTCCTTACATTTGAATAATCAAATGAACAATCGAATTAACAAGCAAACAAACTACCCTGTCACACTGACCTCAGCCCCCACCCATGCCTCCCAGCCCTGGCATCTGAACGCTGCGTCCGTCCCCCTTGCTGCTGAGGCGTCGCTCAGTGCTCCATGCATTCGGCTATATAGGGCTTTGAACCCTCAAACAAACCGCCCTTGTGAACCATGGAACAAACCGCTGTCACTCAGTAACTGACCCCCACACCCCCACCCATGCCACCCAGCCCTGGCGCCTCAACGCCACGTCCGTCCCCCTTGCGGCCAAGGCGTCGCTCAATGCTCCATACATTTGAACAATCAAATGAACAAGCAAATCATCCACCCTGTCACACTGAACCCCCTCCCCGCGTCCCACCTCCCAGCCCTGGCGCCTGAACGCTGCGTCCGTCCCACTTGCGGCCGAGGCGTCGCTCAAGCGCATGGGGCTGGCCAAGATGGGGCTCTACATGCAGGTGGGTGGGATGAATGGGCAATCCTAGCAGAACAGGCAACAACAGCTGCAGCCGCAACAGCAGCAACAAAACAGCAGCAGCTGCAGCAGTAACAGTAACAGTAACAGCAACAGTAACACGGGGGTTCCAGCTAAGCAGGCTACTCTTCTACTAGAGACACCCGCCGATACTCCTTGTACACTAAGTACTAGAGTACCGCCGGCTCCCGGCCGATAGACTACCGCTCCCGCCGGCTAGACTACACCAAACAGCGGTCTCTGAGAGACATGTCTGGCAAGGAGCATATAGGAGAGGACCTTCCTCAGGGTCACAGTAGTGGCCTTGTGGCCAGTCAAGCCGGCAGAGCCGACTGGCGCTGACTGGAACGGTCCCCGCCTGGCAGTGCATGGCTGTCCAGCTCTCGTTTGCATGGGGCTCAGCCGGCGCCCCATGCCTCATGCATGGCCAGGTCCCACCCTCCAGGGGTGCATGGACGACAGAGTTGTCATGGAGGCTGCCTGCAGACCTTCCAATGCCAGCTGCAGCAGCAGCAGCAACAAAAAGCAGCAGCAGTAGCAGTAACATCAGCAGCGCATGGGCATGGCCAAGATGGGGCTATACATGCAGGCGGGTGGGGCCCGTGGGATTGATGGGCGCACTCGCATGAGCCAATCTGATCAGCAGGAGCAGCAACAGTAATAGTAGCAGCAACGGCAGTAGGACCAACAAAAGCAGAAGCATCAGTAGTGCAAGCAGCTGGCCCAGTTTGGGCTTCACATGCAGGCGCGTGGGTGGGAGCGATGGCCACACAGAAAGAGAGACAGAAAGAGAGAGAGAGATCGTTGCAGCACACACACATACACACTCACACACCGCGAAGCACCGACCCGGCTTTCTGGCCAGCCCTTTCTTCAACACACACACACACACACACACACACACAGAGAGAGAGAGAGAGAGAGATATCGTTACAGAGAACTCTGCACGGCAGACCTAGATAGGCTGTTTCTGGTCATCATTGAGGAGATTCCATTTGGAGGCGGGTGACCAACCGTGCGCCAACAAGAGGGTGAATAACCTCATTCAAAAAGCAGTGGGGGAAAGGGGCAAATGCGGGTCACTGACGGCTGTGTTCGTCACTCCGCTTCGACTGAGTTTAAACTAGGTCTCGGCAGATTGACCTCCACAGTTGTGGAAATCTCGCTAAGAGGATCCACTCGGGTGTGACTCGCTTGGACAAGAGGTCCATGAACTCGGGGTGCTTGGAGATGTCGCGTTTGAAGTTGGAAAAGTGGGTGTTTGCGGAGGAACGGAACTTGACGGAGTGGGCGAAAAAGTCGCCGGCGCTGAGCCGGTAGGATGTGATGGCGCCGCCGGCATAGAGCGAAGTCATGTCCGGTCGGCGGTACGCGAAAAGGGCGGCAGTGGGGGGGTATATGATGTCGGGAGGGAGTGGGGGGGGAGAAGGGACGGGCGGGTGTGTGGAGATGGAGGGGCGGGGGGACGGGGGAGGTGGGAGGCGGCGGATGAGGGAGCCGATGAACGTAGCACGGTGCTTGTTGATCGTGTCGATGATGGGGAACGTACAAGGGGGGGAGGCATGCATCGTGGTGGTGGAGGTGTGCTCTGTGGTGTGAGGAGGGATGCCCTTGATGAGGCGGAGGAAGCGGTTGTGGGTTACTTCAAGTCGGTGGATGTGGGCCTTGTTCAACGTCCATGTCTGGCAGCCATACAGTAGGGCAGAGATCACAAAGGCGTTGTAGAGGTGGATCTTGGTAGTGGGAGAGATTGAGTTGGAGTTCCAGAACCGGGGAGTGAGACGGTTGAAGGCGTACCAGGCACTTCCGATCCGGCGTGAGATCTCTGAGTCGAGGATGTCGGAATCAGACGTGTTGGGAGCGTCATCAGAAGGGGCGGCGGGGGAGGACAGAATACTTCCCAGGTATTTGAACTTGGAGGTGGAGTGGACCAGGTGGGGGGTAGATGAGGAGTTGGAGGGGATGGTGATAGGGGCGGAGGGGACGGTGTGGGCAGAAGGGTGGCCGAGGGATTGTGCCACGGTTTTGTCGTAGTTGATCGCAAGGGCCAGGTCTGAACAGATGCGGTCGAGGAGGGTGAGCATGGTGCGGAGGTCTTCCTCGGAGGGGGCGAGCAGGGCGATGTCGTCGGCGTAGAGAAGGAGGGGGAGGATGGTGGTCAAAAAGTCCTTGCGGGACTCAGGGGTGTACAGTTTTCCGTCGATCATGTAGCCAATTTGAATGCCAGCGTTGGGGAGCTGGGCAATCAGGGACCGGACAACTGTGTCGATGTAGACATTGAAGAGGAGGGGGGAGAGGGGGCAGCCTTGCTTGACGCCAGCTTTGAGAGGGAAAGGGGCGGAGTATGCACCGTTGACTCGGGCTCTGGCGGTGGCACCAGAGTAGAGGCTTTCGATGCGTGCAAGGAGGGCAGGGTGCGCGCCGCGGTGGAGGAGGGTTTTCCAAAGGGCGGCGTGATTGACACTGTCGAACGCCTTGGACAGGTCGACGTAAGCCACATGGAGGGGGGCGTGGGCGCGGTGTGACTCCTCTTGGAGACGTCGTAGGGTGAAGCGGTGGAAGGGGGGCGGTCGACGAGTTTGGACAGCATGCGGTGGGCGGAGTGGGGGTTATTGTCGTCAAAATCGTGTTGCACGCGTTGAGCGACACCGTCCCAGTGCTTGTTGGTGGCGCGTGTGATGGCGGACTTGAGCTGGGCAGTCATGCGCGCCTCCTTGGGGGCGTCACGGTTGCCAGTCAGTGCACTGTCGGAACGCATGGACTGAAGGTCGTGGGCGAGTTTGAGAGTCTCGGGGGGGAGGTAGAAGTGGATGGGGACCTCGCGTGGGCGGGGGCCAAGGGTGGATCTGGCCGCTGAGTGGATGGCCGCGGTGAGGTGGCTCGTCATCTGGTCCAGGTGGGGGGGGTCGGGGAAGGGGGGAGGGTGGCGAGGGCCTCCTCGACTGCTGCCGCGAAGTGGAGCCGCGTGTCAGGGTCTCGGAGCAGGTCGGTGAAATAGCGGGAGGGCGGAGGAGGACGGCGGGAGTGGGTGATGTTCCAGGCTCTGGAGAAGCGGAAGAGGATGCGCGCGGTGACAAGGGCGTGGTCAGAGCGGGCGATGGTGTCAAGTCCCCGGGTCTTGGGGCATCGTGCTCGCACGTCTTGCACGGAGCCCAGGTGAGGGCGGCGGACGAGGATGTAGTCTGGGATGTTGCAATCCTTTTGGGTGTTGCTGTACCAGGAAAATACGCTCGAAGGGGGATGGGGGAAGAAGGTGTAGGTGACGGCAAGATTGTGGGCGGCACACAGGTCGAGAAGCCGGTGGCCGTTGTCGCTGATGCCAGGTTTGTGGTGGAACCCGGCAAGGGGGGAGTAGGGAGGGAAGAAGGAGGAGGGGCGGTGGAGGGGGGGCAGGCGTACGGACCCACCGACGGGTGGGCGTCGGGGGATGCCGCTGTGATCTTGGCGTTGAAGTCGCCTAGGACCAAAAGGAAGTGGTTTGAGGGGGTTTGGGAGAGCACGTCGCGGTGGAGTTGTTCGTAGAACGCGTCCTTGGCGACTGCGTCATCCGCGGCGTCTGTGGGGGCGTAAGCGATGACTGCGGTGACGGGAGGGGCGCCGGCGGGGCGGAAGCGTTGGACGAGGATGCGGTCGCTGAGTGCGGTGTAGCCGCCCTCTTTGATGAGGAGCTTGGCGGTGTCAGGGCTGAGGAGGGCGCCGACGCCGTGGGTGTGTTTGGTCCCACCGGACCAGATGAAGTGGTAGCCATTCTCTTCGAGCGGCTGGCTACCGGAGCCGGGGTGCCGCACCTCTTGGAGGCCGCATATGTCGATGCGGAGGTGTGCGAGGTGTTTGGCGAGAGCAAGGGGTGTGCCATGGGGTTGAAGCGTGAGCCATCTGCTGCACCCCAGAGGGTGCAGCAGTTGTAGGTGGCCGCGATGAGCTCGTGGCGTGGGTGAAGGAGGTGGGGGCGCTTGGTAGCCGGGGGAACGGATGGTACAGGGACGGTGGCTAGTCGTCCTGCCCGTCGGTGGGGTGGGGCCCGCCTACTCCTGCCCCACCCCGGGGCCGGAGGGGGAGAGCTGCTCAAGGGACATGGAGCGGGTGATGGAGCGGGTGATGCGCTGACCAATGCCTGCAGATGCCTCGCGGATCTTGATGGCCTCGATCATCGAGCCCTTGCCCTTGTGGGTGACAAAGGCCGGGGGCTCGTGCGTGGAGGGGCCGCCGTAGTCTGCGAACCCTGTGCCGGGGTTGGAGAGCTCGGAGGGTGTGTGCGCATCGGTGGTAGTGAGGGCGTTCTGGGGGGTGGTGGGCGAGTCGGCGGTGCCGGCTGCGTGGTCCCACCCCTGGAAGGAGGGGGAGCCTGCAGTGGCGTGGGTGGGGGCGGCGGGGGCGGCGGAGGGGGCGGGAGTGGTGGAGGTGGGGGATGCCGGGGCAGAGGGGGTGAGGGAGGTGGGGAGGAGGGCGGCGGCTGCTGCGACTGCGGCAACGGCGTTGGCAGCGGCGTTGAGGGCGCGGAGAGGGGAGGCCGACCGGCCGCGCGCTGCAGGCTTGGCAGGCTTCGCGGCGGGGGCGGTGGAAGTGGTGGAGGGGCGCGGCGGGCGCGGCCGGGCGCGCGGGCGAGGTCGACTGGCCGCGTTCGGAAAATTTGGCGGGCCTTACGGCGGGAGTGGTGGCGAGGGGGGCGGCGGAAGTCACAGGGGGGGTGAGGGACGTCTTGGGGCCGGAGGTGACGATGGCGGGGGTGGCGTTGGCGTTGGCGGGGGCGGCGGAGGGCGTGGGGGGGGAGGGGTTGGCGGAAGGCTTGGGAGGGGAGGTGGCGCGGGGCGCAGGGGAGGGGTTGGCGGAAGGCTTGGGAGGGGGGGTGGCGGAGGGCGCGGGGGAGGGGTTGGCGGAAGGCTTGGGAGGGGGGGCGGCGGAGGGCGCGGGGGGGGAGTTGGCGGTAGGCTTGGGGGAGGCAGCGGAGGGCGCGGGAGAGGGGTTGGCGGAAGGCTTGGGGGCGGGGGCGGCAGGAGCCGCGGGGGAGGAGTTGGCGGAAGGCTTGGGGGCGGGGGCAGCAGAGGGCCCGGCGGCGGCAGGCTGCTCGAAGCAAACGCGCTTGCCAGGTGGGGAACGGGCGCGCTTGGAGGCGGCCTGTGCGGCGGCGTTCACCACCTCGGACACGCCGACCAGGGCGGCCTTTGCTGCCTGGCTTGCAGGGCCAGGGGGGACGATGGGGGCCTGAGGGGCAGGGGGGGCGGGACCACGCCGCGCGCCGCGCATGGGCATGCGCATGGGGGCCTGGCGGGCGGCGGGTGGGTGGGCGGCGGCGATTGCCTGGGGGGCGTGGGCCTGGGCGGGCTGCGCTGCTTGGCCGTCGTGGGGCGGCTGGGCGGCGGGGCGGTCGAAGGAGATGCGAGCGTAGAGCTCATGGGAAAGGTCCAGTTCGGTTGTGCCAGCGAGCACGTGACCGAGGTGGACGAGAAGGAGGCTGACTCCCGCGCGGTAGCCGGCGTGATCCCTGGCGATCAGCGCGACGGTGGCGCCCGCGAGGGCGATGAGCATGCCGGTGGAGCCGATGGCGGCGATGAGCGCGTTGGATGCAAATCCGACCGCGACGATGCCGAACAGCAGGAGGGCGTGCAAGGGAGGGGGTGCCATGGTGCACACTGAGGTGAACACTGAGGTGAACACTGAGGTGAACACACACACACACACATACACACATGCACACACACACACACGCAGCACTGGCCCGGCTTCCTGACCAGCGCCTTCTCTAACAACACACACACACACTCCCTCCCAAACGTGCACACACTCAACACACACACACACTCACACACTCCCTCCCCCCCACACACACACGCAGGCAGCACCGGCCCGGCTTCCTGACCAGCGCGTTCTCCAACGATACACACACACTCTCTCCCTCACACACACACCCTCGCGCAGCACCGGCCTGGCTTCCTGACCAGCGCTCTCTCCAACACACACACTAACACACTCTCTCGCGCACACACACACACACACACACACACACACGCAGCACTGGCCTGGCTTCCTGACCAGCGCGTTCTCCAACGACGCATATATCGAGGGACTCATCCAGGTGTGTGTGTGTGTGCATGTGTGTGCGCGCACGTGTGTGTGAACACCTGTGCGTGTGTGTGTGTGCGTGCGTAAGTGCGTGTGTGAACCCTCAACCCTGAAACCCTAAGCCCTGCCCCCCCCCCCCCCCAGGTCAAGGAGCGCAGCCTTGCGGATGCGATTGGAGTCTCAAACTTAACACTGCACGCATTTCACACGCACACGCGCACACACTACCCCTCCCCCTCCCTCACCCACCCCCAAGCTCAAGGAGCGCGGCCTGCAGATGCGATCGGAGTCTCTAACTTCCAACGCACACACACACACAATCACACACACACACGCGCACGCACGCACACAAACACGCACGCACACACGCTCACACACACACACACACACACATCCAGGTCAAGGAGCGCGGGCTTGCAGATGCGATCGGAGTCTCAAACCTGAAGACACACACACACACACACACACACACTACCCCCCACCCCCCCGAAGGTCAAGGAGCGCGACCATGCGGATGCGATCGTAGTCGCAAACTTCCAATGCACACACACACACACACACACACACACACGTGCACGCACACTCACAAAAACACGCTCGCACACACACACACACACACAGGTAAAGGAACGCGGCCTTGCGGATGCAATCAGAGTCTCAAACTTCAACGCGTCACACACACACACACACACACACACACAAACACACACACACCAAGGTCAAGGAGCGTGGTCTGGCGGACGCCATCGGAGTCTCAAACTTTAATGCGTCACGCATTGCGGGCGCGTCAAAGCGCATGGGGCAGGCGGGCGTGGCGCTGGCTAGCAACCAGGTGTGTGTGCTTGTGTGTTTGGGTGTGTGTATGTGTGTGCGTGTGCGCGTGTGTGGGGGGGGGTTGTGTATGTGTGCGTGTGGGTGGGTGGGTAAGTGGGTGTGAGTGTGTGCATGGGGCAGGCGGGCGTGGCGCTGGCCAGCAACCAGGTGTGCGGACACTGCTGCTGCTGCTGCTGCTGACACTGCTGCTGCCGCTGCCTGCTGCTGATACACACACTCACACACACACACACACACCTTGTTCCACAGATCCAGTCTCTCTATGTTCCGCATTTCACTGCTGCTGCTGCTGTGTGCTGCTCCTGCTGCTGCTCCTGCTGCTGCTGCTGCTACTGACACTGCTGCTGCACATAAACACACACATGCCAACAAGTTCGTCCGAAGGTCAAAAAATTCGACCACACACTCCATGCACCACAGATTCAATACAGCCTCCTGGACTGCAAGCCACGGCCCACTGTTGCAGCTGCTGCCTGCTTTGATGCTGCTGCCTGCTGCTGCTCCTGCTGCTCCTGCTGCCTGCTTCTGCTAATGCTGTTGCTTATGCTGTCTGCTGTTGCTGCCTCTTGGCACTGCTGCCGCTACACTTGGTACCTGGGGGCACACTGGGTGCCCACAGTGCCCACACACACTTACACTCACACACACTTACACACTCACACACACACCTGCACACACACACGCACACCTACACACTTGCACTCACACACACTCACACACGCACACACACACACACACACGCACACACACGCACACACTGCACCACAGGTCCAGTACAGCCTTCTGTACCGCAAGCCAGAGACGAGCGGTGTGCTGGAGACATGCAGGGAGTACGGCGTGACGCCTGTTGCATACAGCCCACTCAACCAGGTGTGTGTTTGTGTGTGTGTGTGTGTCAGCCCACTCAACCAGGTGTTTGTGTGTGAGGAAGGGTGGGGGGCGTGTGTGTGTGTGTGTGCATGTGTGTGTGTGTGTGTGTGTCACGCTCAGCCCACTGAACCAGGTGTGCCTCTCCTTCTGTCCCCCTTGCTCTCTCTCTCTCTCACTCGGTCGCTATGATGCTCTTCTTGGACGCTTTCTCTCTTGGACGCTCTCGCTCTCCTTATTGCTCTCTCCGACTCTCCATCTCTCTCTGGCAATCTCGGTCTGGATCTCTCTCCCTGGCGCGCTCTCTCTTCCAATCTCTCTTTCTCTCTCATGTTCTCTTCTCTCTCTGCCAATCTCGCTCTGGCTCTCTCTCCCTGGCACGCTTTCTCTGCCAATCTCTCTCTTTCTCTCTCTCTTGTTCTCTTTCGCTCTCTTTTGCTGGCTCTGTCTCTCTGGCACACTCTCTGACTCTTTCTCTCTCTTTCTCTTCGTTCCAGACTCCCTCTGTAAACAACAGCAAGGTGACACAACTGTCAAGGTGCTGCCTCCTGTAGCACCAAAAATATACCCCCCCTCTCCCCCCCACCCCACCCACCCACGCACCCTACCCCACTCAACACACATGCGCGTGCACACACACAGACACACAGACACGCACAGACATTCACACACACACACGCGTGCATGCACACACACACACGCACACACACGAACCACACGCACTCACACAAACACACACACACACACAGGGTCTGCTCACTGGAAAGTACGTTGGGTCTTGCGTTAAGTTGTACGGGCCGCGTGCACACACACACACACACACACACACACACACACAAAAAAAACTCATTTACACATACACACACATGCCACTTGCGGCGTCGATGCCACTTGCGGCGTAAAAAAACCTTTCTCCCCCCCACACACACCTCGACACACACAGGGCCTTCTCACTGGGAAGTACGTTGAGTCTGGCGTTAAGCCGTACGGGCCCCGCGCAGCAGTGTTCACCGACGCACGCATCCGCGAGGTGGGTTGCAGGTCTCTCTGATTACAGATATTTTAGAAATGTACAGATAGAATGAAAGGCATGGGCGGATCTGCTCTCACTCAGTGACTCAGTGACTCAGTGAGAGCGAGGTAGATCTGGTTTGCATGTGCACACCACAGCTTGTGCCCAAGCGCATGTTTTGTTTTTCATCACGGGCCGCATGCAGCTGTGTTCACCGACGCACGCATTCGCGAGGTGGGGTATGCATGATGCGTGTCATTGGCACACACACGCACACACGCACACGCACACACACACATGCGCGAGCACACATATCCAGCCCCTGGCCTCCCTGACACACGCACACAGAGAGAGAGAGATCGTTACAGAGAACTCTGCACGGCAGACCTAGATAGGCTGTTTCTAGTCATCAATTGAGGAGATTCCGTTTTAAGGCGGGAGACCAACCGTGCGCCAGCAAGAGGGTGAACAACCTCATTCGTAAAGCAGTGGGGGAAAGGGGCAGTGGCGGGTCATTGACGGTTGTGTTCGTCAATCCGCCTCGACTGAGTTTAAACTAGGTGTCGGCAGAAGGACTTCCACAGTTGTGGAAATCATGCTAAGATGATCCACTCGGTGGTGACTCGCTCGGCGAACTCGGGGCGCTCGGGGATGTCGCGTTTGAAGTTGAAAAGATGGATGTTTGCGGAGGGCGTAGAACGTGACGGAGTGGGCGCAAAAGTCATCGGCGTGAGCCGGAAGAAGGTGATGGCGCCGCCGGCATAGAGCGCAGTCGTGTCCGAACAGCGGTAGTTGTGCAAGTGGGAGGCAGTGGGAGGGAGGCAGCGCGAGGGTAGTCGGAGGGAGAGGGGGAGGGGCGGGGGAGGGTTAGGGAGGGGCAGGGGGCACAAGATGGGGTAAGGTGCAGCGGGGATGGAGGGGCGGAAGACAGGAGAAGGGAGGGAGGAGAGGGGAGAGAGGAGGGAGCCACACTGTGGCCCGGCCACATGGCGCATGCACAGGCGCTGGTAGCATGGGGGGGGGGTGCATGGAGTGCATGTGCGCGCATGGGGCGCATGGGGAGGGGTAACTCCATGTGACGAGAATGTGGGTGTATGGAGGTCGACGGGGCGGCAGTGGGATAAGCGGTGGGTCTCTTGAGGTGGGGCGTGGGGTCGAATGAACGACTGGGCAGTGGGCGGTGGGCGGGACGGTGGCGGCTGGAGGAACTCGGTAGCTCGAGTTGAGCGCTGGCTCGGGCCGCATGGCGGTCGAAGTGATGGCACTGAGAAACCTGGGCTCCGTTGTCTGAAGCTGCAGAGCTGCGGGGGGAGGGAAATCTGTGCGGTAGGGCGTCACGTGTTTTTTGCCATGTTGAGGGCGTGCGAGAGAGTGCGGATGGACTGAGTTCCTGGATACATGCGTCGATTGGCTGCTGAATTGACAGCCCGACGACAGAGGGCGTACGGAGGAGGAGAGGCGGCGAGAATCGGCGGCGGCATGGGTGAAGGGGGGTCGACGGCGTGTAGGCGGCGGCGATGACTGCGCGGGCGCAGCGCCCACAGTGGGGCGCCCACAGAGTGGGGCGCCCACGCACACACACACACACACACATGCACACACACACACGCGCACACGCACACACAAGCAGGTCCAGCCCCTGCTGCTCCTGACACACACACACACAAACGTGCACACACACACACAGAAAACGCAGATCCAGCCCCTGCTCTCCCTCATGACCGCAATCGGCCAGGAGCGCGGGAAGTCGCTCCCACAGATCTCCCCCAACTGGTGGCACGCACACATACGCACGCGCACGCGCACGCGCGCGCACACACATAGCCGGTTGTGACACAGGTTGTGACACACATAGCAGGTTGTGACACACATGCAGGTTGTGACACACACATGTGCACACACACACACAAGCAGGTCCAGCCCCTGCTGCCCCTGACCCCCCCCCCCTACACACACACACACGCACGCACGCAGAACCAGCCCCTGCTCTCGCTCATGACCGCAATCGGCCAAGAGCGCAGAAAGTCGCTCCCCCAGATCTCCCTCAACTGGTGGCACGCACACACACACACGCACGCACACACACACACACACACACACACGCACGCTTACACATGCACACACACACACACGCACACACACGCACACACACACGCACACAAGCAGGTCCAGCCCCTGCTGCCCCTGACACACACACACTCATACACACACACACACGCAGATCCAGCCCCTGCTCTCGCTCATGACCGCAATCGGCCAGGAGCGCGGGAAGTCGCTCCCACAGATCTCCCTTAACTGGTGTATCTGCAAGGGAGCGCTGCCCATCCCTGGGGCCAAGACCGCAAAGCAACTGGAGGAGGTCACGGGGGCCATGGGGTGGCGGCTGAGCGACGGGGAGATGGCCGAGTTGGATAAGGTGTGTGTGTGTGTGTGTGTGTGTGTGTGTGTGTGTGTGTGTGTGTGTGCGTGCTCTGCCATCCTCGGTGCCAAGACCGCAAAGCAGCTGGAGGAAGTTTCGGGGGCGATGGGGTGGCGAATGAGCGACGGGGAGATGGCAGAGCTGGACAACGTGCGTGTGTGTGTGTGTGCGTGCGTGTGTGTGTGTGTGTGCGCTGCCCATCCCTGGGGCCAGGCCCGCAAAGCAGCTGGAGGAGGTCACTGGGGCGATGATGTGGCGGCTGAGCGACGGGGAGGTGGCCGAGCTGGAAAAGGTGCGTGTGTGCGTGTGTGTGTGTGTGCGCTGCCCATCCCTGGGGCCAAGACCGCAAAGCAGCTAGAGGAGGTCACTGGGGCAATGGTGTGGCGGCTGAGCGACGGGGAGATGGCAGAGCTGGATGAGGTGCTTGGGTGGGGTGCATGTGGGTGGGTGGGTGGGTGCGTGTGTGTGTGCGTGTGAGTGTGTGCGTTTGTGTGTGTGTGTGTGTGTGCCGTGGTGCGGTGGGGGCTCAGCGATGGAGAGATGGAAGCGGTTCATGTGTGTGGGTATGCACTGCTCACACACACCGCTGCGCACGCGCACGCCCACACGCTGCGCACAGGCACGCACACACTGCAAGCACGCGCGCACAACTGCCTGCACGCGCGCACACTGCCAGCGCACGCTCACATGGCTGCACGCGCGCATGCACATTGTGCACATGTGTTCACACGCGCTCACGCGCCCACAAACTGCGCACACACATGCGTAAAACTGTGAACGCGTACACACACACTTCTCGCACGCGCGCACACTGCGCACATGCGTGCACGCACACTTGTGCGCGCCAAACTGTACACACGCACGCGCACATAAAAGGGTCATAGAAGGCGGAAGATGGTAGCAGACGCGACCGCAGCTGCGCGGGGCGTTGGTGTCGCCCCTGCTAATAGCTTGTCGTCTGTCGTGCTTGCAAGCACACTCCGACGCAGCCTCCGCCCACTCCCCTTGCTGCTCACCCGCCCCGCCCACCCCACCATACCCCCTGCCCGCGCCCCCAGACCTCAGACAGCCAGCAGTGGCTCTCGTCCGACGGCAGCGCCGCGTCCAGTGCCGGACTCTCCCTCTTTGGCGCGGCCCCGCACCAGCAGCAGCCTGCATCTGCGCGCTCGACCAGCCTCACCTCAAGCGCAAAACTGTGCACACGCACGCGCACACTGCCCGTACACGATAAGACGCTCACACGCGCTCATACACGCGCAGGTGTCCGGTCGCATCTCGGTCGCCGTCGGCGCGCCGTTTGAGAGCTGGTGATCAGCTGGCTAGCTGGCTGGACTACGCGTTGGCGGGCAGCCGGCTGGTGGCTGCCGCCCCTCACAAGTCAATTGTCAGGGCCAGACCTTGGCGCGCCGTTTGAGGTCTTGTAATCAGCTGGCTGGCTGGACTGTGCGTTGGCACGCAGCCGGCGGGTGGCTGCCGCCCCTCACAAGTCCATTGTCAGGGCCAGACCTTGGCTTAGGTCTAGGCGGTGGGACTGGGACTGCAAGGTAGTCTTCACTCGAGGTTCGATGTAATTGTAAGGTTCCTGTGTACACGTGTGGCGTGCTGCAGCTTGTGACAGGCCTGGCTCTGAGAAGTGGCGGTCCGAGCGCGCCGGTCGCACAACTAGCCTGGCGTGTGATGCAGCTGGCGTGCTGTGCTGCTTGTGATTGGCCTGGCTTTGAGAAGTGGCGGTCCGAGCGCGCCGGTCGCACAACTAGCCTGGCGTTTGATGCAGCTTGGCTGGCGTGTGATGCTGCTTGGATGGCCTGCTGCAGCTTGGGACAGTCCCAGCAAGGCACAGCTGGCCTGGCATGTTGGAGCTAGCATGGCGTGTGACGCAGCTTGGCTGGCATGTCGCAGGTTGTGATGTAGTGTGGATGTGTTGATGTGGTATCAGTGAGCCAGACGATTGAATCAACCGGTGTCGCTCGACAGTGAGTAGAATCACCACCAGTGGTTGGTTCACCTGGTCATGAGCAGCAGTCAACTGGGGCGCCAATGCGCCCGGACAATGTTTCCTTATTTTGTGGGCCTTGAGCTTTGATTCTCTAAGTCCCACTGGAGCTTTGGAACCGTACGTGTGACCGCCAGAAGTGGATTGTAAAACTCTCATCATCATCTTATCAGTACACAAAACAACGAGTGTCGACATTGGATTAAGGTACTGACGCAGGCAGGCAAGAGCGGGGTTGTGACACCACGGTTTCGGTTGTGTTGGTTTTGGATGGATGAAACACCAGCAAACCCACGCTCATGTTGAGAAGTGTAAAAAAACGGAAATAAAAACTGGGGCCAAGCGGGAAATTTGGTTTCGGGCAGTCTGTCTTGTGACACACTGTTCAGTCGAAAGTGCCGACGTGGCACCCTCCCTGAATCCCATTCGACACCTCCGTGCGCATACAGGGACGTCACCAAGCCACGCCACTCGGTCAGGCGTCACTCGTGACTCTGCTTTGATGGCGTTTTTGATGGTAGGACTTTGGTGTGGGGTCCTATGGCCCGCGCCCTGTGTCCCCCCCGCCCTTTTCTCATCCACTCAGGTTGTTCAGCATGATGGCTGCCAGCCATGGGGTTATTTGCACACCAGTAGCATCGGTGGACCCCGCTGATTATTTCTGGGGCCCGATGAAGCCTCAGCAGCAACACCAGCAGCTGGGGCAGCTCATGCTGTTGACGGCTTGGCTCAGTGGTGGGTTCTCACCTGCGCAGGCATGCCTTTGACCTCAGTGGTCGGTCGCAGTCCGACTCAGTTGCCTTGGTTGGCCTTGCCCCTTGCATGCGTGCCTCGTTACAAGGTGGCGCTGCCTGCCATCCATGCGCATATGCAGACCAATTGCCCAGCTGCTGCTGACGCACGACCCAACTGCGCGTTGGTTACCTGTGCATGGTGTGCACAGGTGGAGTCGGGGCGGCGCATGCAGGTGCAGTTGTGCCGTTCCCGATGCTTGCATGCGGAGTACCACCTGTTGTCCACAAGGTACGCTGCTGCAGAGACGGGGAAGGTGTGCGCATGCCCGGGGGGGGTGATGTGCCTGCCACCTCATTCCCCCCCTCATCACCTCTCCGCCCCGCACAGGCCTCTCAGCCTGCTGCCAAGACCGGGCGGAGCAGCGGGTCCAAGTGCAAGGATGCAGCCGCCTCGCGAGCAATCAGGGCCGGGAAACGCACGCGTGGCGTTTCCGAGGTGGATGCGCAGGACCCCATCGGCCTGCTTGACGTCGACATCCACGAGCTGTTCAGCGAGGGCACGGAGCAGCCGGAAGTGAGTGGCCATGGCCCATGCATGGATGCGCTTATGACGCGGGGGCCCTTGATGCATGGTAGCCAGCATCATGCATGGTAGCATGCAGCATGGTAGCATGCGGCATGGTAGCATGCAGCATGGTAGCATGCATACCCGGTTTCCAGTGAGGGCATTGAAGGGGTGGTGGTGGTGGGGTCATAGAAGGCGGGAGATGGTAGCAGACGCGACCGCAGCTGCGCGGGGCGTTGGTGTCGCCCTTTCTAATAGCTCGTCGTCTGTCGTGCTTGCAGGCACACTCCGACGCAGCCTCCGCCCACTGCCCTTACTGCTCACCCACCCCGCCCACCCCACCATACCCCCTGCCCGCGCCCCCAGACCTCAGACAGCCAGCAGTGGCTCTCGTCCGACGGCAGCGCCGCGTCCAGTGCCGGACTCTCCCTCTTTGGCGCGGCCCCGCACCAGCAGCAGCCTTCATCTGCGCGCTCGACCGGCCACACCTCGAGCGGTGGGCTTGGACGCGACGCCCCGGGGGCGCACGCCGCGCACACACCGCACGGGTGCCACCAGTCGGCGCACGCGTCAGCCGCGCACACAAGCTCGCGCGAGAGCGAGTGCGTGGGCTCGCCGACCGATGACGCTGATGGCAGCGGTGAGTGCTACCCAGAGCTGGTGGCGGGGCTCCCCTCCCACAGCACGCATACGCTCTCGCTGTCTTGCGCGGACTGGCACCACCCCAACAGAATCACACACACTGAAACTGCCCCCCCCAAATGCGTGGCACCAAGGGCGCTGCGTGCCGGCTGCTGCCCCTTAACCCGTGTCTTTGGTGGGCCTGAGACGGCCACTTTCCCAACCCCCAAATGGTTGTGCCCCCAAATGGGCATGTCACTACGGTACGCGCGCCCAAGCCCAACTCCCTGCATTTTCAGCTTTTCAAGTGGGCACCCATTTCAATCAGGCGACACAACAAAGAGATAGAAGAAATCACGAGATCCTTCGCATAGTTTAGTTCAGCTTCACCCCCCACCCCCCCGCGCACACACAACCAACCAAGCACCCTGCTCCCTACTCCCCACAGCCACCTGCCTCGAGATCGCCGATTCACTCCACGAGCTCCTCGCGGGTGGGGACAACGGCCTTGGCTGCGGTTGGAGCGAACTGGACCTCTTTGCGATGTAAGGGACGGCGCATGGCGGGGGGCAGCATGGCGTGGGGCCAGCAGCATGGCCAGCGTGGCCACCATGGCATGGCATGGCGCCAGCACCAGCGTGCGTGACGGCGACGACGGCCCCGGCTGGCGCGGCGTTAACCTCTCTTCGATGTGAGAGACGGCGCATGGCGGGACAGCATGGTGCGGCGCCAGCAGCATGGCCTGCGTGGCCACCATGGCATGGCATGGCGACAGCAGCAGCGTGCGCACAGCTTATGTGCAGGACGGCGACAGCGGCCCCGGCTGGAGCGACCTGGACCTCTCTTCGATCGGAGGGACGGCGCATGGTGGGGGCAGCACGGTATGGGGCCAGCAGCATGGCCAGCGTGGCCACCATGGCACTGCATGGCGACAGCAGCAGCGTGCGCGTGACGGCGACAACGGCCCCGGCTGGAGCGACCTGCATCTCTCTTCGATGTGAGGGACGGTGCACGGCGGGGCAGCAGGAGCACCGGCAGCAGGCGCACAACATGCATGCGCATGGCGCGGACCACGAGGCGCGGACCACGCCCAGTGGCCGTGGCTGTGGAGCATGTGCACGGTCGCGACACCGACCTCGGCTGCGGTGGGAGCGGCCTCGCCCTATTGTTGATGTGCCGGCAGACAGCGGGGGCAGGGGCCAGCAGGCGCATGCACGGAGCTGGACGAGGCTCTGCAGCGACACTTGTTTGGTCTCGCCACGGTGTGTGCAGCGAGGCGAGGAGGGCCGTCTGCAAGGCGAGCAAGCCGCGCCCCGCCAGCGCACACGCGCGCGGAGCCGGACGAGGCTCCGCAACCACTCGGTCTTGTGTTCTCATCACGGTGTGGGGCGCGATGAGAGCTCTCTAAAAGGAGAGCTCTTTGCGAGGAGAACTCCACTCTGCGCGAGAGGGGTATACGAGAGCACCAAAGGGTGGGGGGCGTGGCGATGCCCGCGCTCCTGAAGTTAGTGAGAGCAAACACACAACGGCCGGCGGAGCCCCCAGGGGCACCCCCACCAAGGGGCCCCCCCCCTCCGCCCGCCCGCCCGTGACCCGCGGCAACTCACTGCCAGACGGGGTGGAGGTGGAGGTGGGGCGAGACGACATGGGGCTGCTTTGGGTTCTTTTGGCGGCAAACGATGAATCCGGGAATCCAATAATCCATGATGCACGGATTGGGGGGGAGGGGGGGGGGGGGCTATATGCTACAAGGGTATATGATACGATGATACGATCGAAGGAATGGTCGGTTTCGCAGTCTGTCGGACGCCTTTTGACGGCACGTGTGCAACGCGGCGCGGCGAACTAATGAGGGGAGCGGGTGCAGTTCAGAGGGGGGGGGGGGGCATTGGATTGGAGTTAGGGGGCTGGCCGCCAGCCCTATTATCGGTGGGCCATGCCTGCTGTCCCCATACATGAGTGGGGGGGGGGGGGCTCTGACGATCCGGTGCATGCAGCCTGCGTGCGCGCTCGCTCTCTTGCGCGCACGCCCCGCCCCGAGCGCCTTTTCTACAAATTGACCGCCATCTGAGCTCCTTGCCCCTAGATTGGGCGGGCGCATGCGTCCACCACGCACACACACACAGTTTTCAGTGGCTGGTTAATCTCGAACATGAGAGGCCCACGAGAGGCTCTCGTTTTAGACACGTTTTTCACGCCCCGCGCGCACAGACAAATTGATACTCTTAATTTTGACCGGGCACGCACACGCGCTCGCACGTGCGCACTCACGACCGCCGCAAGCCAGCGCTGCCCCCCCATTTGGGGATACACGCACACAAAAAGTGTATCCAGAAGCATGCCCGCACGTGACTTGCACCACCGCACTGACCGGCAGTGGTGCGCCACGGCCGCCCGCACCCCCTCTGCCCTCTTGCGTCACATGTTTGACGCATGCGTGTGGGTGTGATGTGAGCAACACCTACAGCGATTCTGTGACTGGCCTGGCACGGCCCGCCACACCTGGGGGTGCTGGTTCCAACATATATGGGATGGCACCCATTCATGCCACATCCATGCGCGAGGAGGGCTGCGACCTTCGAAGCCACTTTTGGTGTGGTTTTGTGGCCGATATTTTTTGGCCTGGCGCTGCGCAGCGCACCTGTTTTGCAGTTGCCCAGTTGCAAATGCCTGCAAAAGGCAATACGGACAATTGGGTGATGTTGTGGGCAGACGGTTGCGTCTTTTTACATAAGGGTTCGAACGTTCCCTCGGACCCTATAGCTGTGTCTGAAACTCAACGGCAGTGGGTGTTGTAACTTACCACACATGCACAATCCACACACTCTCGCATACCATGCATACATTATACACGGCACTCATGTGTAGGGCAGCTGGCTGTGGGTCGACATACCAGCGGTGTGTCGCTCGGCGCCCGCAGAAGGTAGGGTCATTCGAGCTGTAACACGGTGTCTCCTTGTCTCCTCCTTCCACCTCCTCGTCTGCTTCTCTTCTCCTCTCGAGTCTTGTACCACCACCCCTTCCTCCCCTTCCCGCCGCTGATACTTTTCCCACTGCCGCTGCTCGTGCGTCGCGCGACTGCCTGTCATCGTCACTTTGACTGAGCTGTGGGTGCAGGGCTTGGCGGCCAAGTGGCCAGTGATGTCATTAAGGAAACCAAGAATGCCCTGTTTGCCCCCGCAACCATGGAGGGAACATGCCAATGGCCCCCGCAGGAGGCGTTTTGTTTTAGCGGAAAGTGTGGAAATCGTCGGATTTCACACTTTTCGGAGTGAAATTCCCGCGATTCGCCCCATCAGCTTCCCTCCAAATTTCCCGGATTTCTCCTGCAGTGGCGTCTGCGGGGTCTGCGGGGGCGCTAATGACAGCTTGGCCTCACACGCCGCGAGGAACCCCCAGCCGCACGGCCTCGCTACAGTCGCACCACTGGACGTGCAGTGACTGTGCGCCCGGTTGTGCTGTTTGCGCCGCAGTCTGACCACAAAGGTTATGCAGAACGTTGCGGGTGTCCAATCTTCAGTGTCGTCCAGTGACCCACCGATAGTGCAAAAATGAATTAGAGATAAAGATGGCAGAAATTGCGACCGAAATATGATCACGTCTAGGCCTGAACTCATGTTTGAACTCACGCCCTGGGGTCCTCCGGTCGCAAGTAACAAGTAAAACAAGTAAACAACAAGTAACACGGGGTTTCCAGCTAAGCAGGCTACTCTTCTACTAGAGACACCCGCCAATACTCCAGCACACTTAAGTACTAGAGTACCGCCGGCTCCCGGCCGATAGACTACCGCTCCCGCCGGCTAGACTACCCCAAACAGCGGTCTCTGAGAGACATGTCTGGCAAGGAGCATATAGGAGAGGACCTTGCTCAGGGTCACAGTAGTGGCCTTGTGGCCAGTCAAGCCGGCAGAGCCGACTGGCGCTGACTGGAACGGTCCCCGCCTGGCAGTGCATGGCTGTCCAGCTCTCGTTTGCATGGGGCTCAGCCGGCGCCCCATGCCTCATGCATGGCCAGGTCCCACCCTCCAGGGGTGCATGGACGACAGAGTTGTCATGGAGGCTGCCTGAAGACCTTCCAACGCCAGTCACCGGCAGACGAGCGACCCCGAGGATGAGCGCGGTGACGAACGCTGCGATTGGTGAAGCGGATTTACTCTGTGTTGCCTCGGCGGTCGCCACCGCTGAAGCCGTGATGGTAGCCCGCCTCCACGGGCAGCCATCTTGACCAATGTCCAGCATGCATTGACGGGCGCCAGCTCCTCCGCTCGTCGATCAACTCGTCGAGATCGGTGCCGCATGGCGTCCTGCATGGGGGGAGGATAAGGGCCGTCTCCCAGCACGGGCCGCGGCAGCGCCGCGGCTACTCGCCAAGCCATGGCAGCGCCGGGCAAGCCGCTCCTGAAGTGTTCCACCGAGGGGCAGTCTAGCAGGAGCCAGGCCAGTCGTATTTTACCCCGCTCGTCAGCGGCATGGAGATCCTCGTCACCAGCAGCGCCGCATTGCTGGGTCCAGGGCTCGGCGACGAGAACGCGCCTCCGTTAATCGAGCCGGTCGCGCACATGTAAAACCTGTTAAAAAAACGGGCCTCGGGCTGCAGCTGCGGCGCCTCCAGCTGTGCGTCGCCCACCTGACCAGGCAGCAGCCGCGACTCTGCGACGCCCCTCCGGCTGCCAGTGTCCGCGCGAGCTGGCGCAGCGGCTGATGCCGCCCGACCGGGCCCGGGCGCCGCGCCACCACCGGCGTCATGAGGGTCTGGGTGGGCGGTTTTTACCACCGCACGACCTGGGAAAGGCACGCACGCACCTCACTCTCCATCTGCCAACACCGCTGGCCATGGCAGCAGTCCCCAATGTCCCTCGGGCGCCCAGCATGAAAGCGCGCGCCTCCACGGGCCAGGTAGCTATAGACGGCGATGATGAGCACAGCGACAATTGTTAGGGCCAGAGCTGGACTTGGGTCTAGGCGGTGGTACTGGGACTAGAAGGTGGTTTACGCTGGAAAGCCGATGTTACTGTTAGGGGTTTAGGGTTTAGGGTTTAGGGTTTTAGGGTTCAGGGTTAAAGTTGAGGGTTAAAGGTTTTTAGGGTTTAGGTTTAAACCAGTGCTGGCCCCCCGCCCCCCCCCCTACTGCTACTTCCACGACAGCCTCTTCAGCACTATGCGACCTGTGTAGAACGAGAGCGTCAAGCAGCGATGCTGCAGCGCGTCCCGCTCTAAAGCGGCATGACACAGACGTCATCTGCAGGGTCATTATCAGCAAGCAGGCTCGCGACCTGCGCGTGCGCGTGTGCGCGTGCGTGCACACGTGTGTGCGTGTGTGCATTTGTGTGTGAGCGTGTGTGTGTGCGTGCGTGCGTGTGGCCGATTTTACAGTCCGTCGGGCGTGTGTGCGTGTGTGCTTGTGTGCGTGTTTGCGTGTGTGCGTGTGTGTGTGTGTGTGTGTATGTGTGTGTGTGTGTGCGTGTGTGCATGTGTGCGTGTTTGATGGACACTAGTTTGTGCATTCCATGGTGGCGACAGGCAGGGGAGCAGTAACCAACCTGCGAGTGTGCCTCGGCGAGTTCGTTCTTCAAGGGCTTGATGCTGGATTTCACAGTCGTGTGTGATGAACTTACAAGCAGCGTATTCGACCTTGCTCGGCGGGCTTGAACATTCGCAGGTGCCCGGGTTGGGCAGGCACAGCCGCATGCGCGACGCCGCGGCCGCGAGCGACCCGACGATGCCCCCTCGTGCACGCGTGACACCGAGATCTGCGAAACCTCGGAGAGCTTCGCAGGCGACGGGACCGCCTGCTCCTGGATGGGGGATTCGCGGTGGCCGGGACGGACTCCCTGCCAAGAGGTGGAGAGAGATGAAGTGCTGCAGCCGCCCCCCTTGCTCGGCATGTCACATACAGGGCCAAGAGGCGAGGCGGGTCCTCTGGCTGGGCCCCAGTAAGGTACCGAAATGCGATTCCACCCGGGATGCAAAGCTCATGTGCAAAGCTTATGCTAAAGCAACGGAGCAGCCCGAGTTGAATTTCAATTTCACTTCAAGATGAGTCCGCCCCTCTCCCACCGCACCCTGGAGGGTACTAGGTACTCCATGTCTGTGCCTTTTTGAGCGCTCCTCCTAGGTTGTTCTATGTGGATTCTATGTGGATTTACTGGGGATTCACTGTGAATTCACTGGATACACCCCCGATACACCCCCGGGAGAGTGCTGCAGCTGTCAGCGGGGCGAAGAGGGGCAGCATGCTCTGCTGCCCATCCCGTTGCATGGTACACAACTCGGGATTCTGAAACAGATTTACTGCTGATTCACTGTGCAAGCGTGTGGCTGAGAGCTGACGAGCACCTCCTTGATGGCGATTGGCAACAACTTTCCACACTTTTGGCGAAGCCTTTACCCAAGCGAGCCGCCGATACCATACCGAGCATCAGCACCTACAACCTCCTTCCTCAAGCTTGTCTGCACGTCAAGCCCTTCGTTCGCTCACACCTGGTGAGTCTTGCCCTTGGCCAAGATGTTGCCCAGCCGCCAGCCGCGACTCGCGTGGGAGTCGCAATAAGGAAGTGTATCATGGATGGGTGCGCCGGAACTGGGTGCGCCTGAGGGTGGGGCTGGCGAGGCGGGCGGCGGCGGATTGGGGCTGGCTGCAGTCAGTAGTGTGTCGCTCTTGTGCCCATCCCAGCGTCTCTCACTCCGTACATGGGACGTGGGCTTGCACAACCCCACGCTGTTGCTGGAGATTTGAAAAAGATACAGAAAGATTCAGAGAAATATTCACTCTAACCACCCCTGCCGTGCTCTGGGCTGCCCTCTGCACCGCACAGACCTGCCACCTGCTGTCGTCTTGTGGGATGGGGTATTGGGAGGCCAGCGCGAGACAGATACGCAGATCCCCCACGACGATTGAGTAAATATTCACGCACAGCCCGCCTCCTCGCCTCCACGCCTCCCCCCCTACAGGATCTGCTCCTGCTCACGAGGAAATGATGCGCCCCACGTTGTCCATCGCTGCGGCGCTCGCGCTCCTGCTGCTGGCGTCTTCTGCCGCCGCATCAAGCCCCAACCCGTGTGCGCAAGCGACCGTCGAACTCGGAGACGCGGCTGCATTCGTAATCCTCGGGGGACATGAGGTCACCACTGGCTCGGGCGTCCGGTCCGAGGTGTTTGGCGACCTCGGTGTCTACCCCGGAAGTTCCGTGACGGGACGCCCCAACATGGTGAACGAGTCCGCCATCCAGATTGCCAACGGGGCGTCCTCCGCCGGCATCCGCGACCTCACCATCGCCTACAACGACGCCACCGGCCGCACGCTGTGCCCTGTCGCTGTTGCTGGGAACCTGGGTGGCATGACCCTCTACCCTGGCCTCTACAAGTCAACCTCTGGGATCGAAATCACCGGCAGCGACCTGACGCTCGACGCGCAGGGTGACTCAGACGCCGTCTTCATCTTTCAGATGGCCGAGACTTTCCTCAGCACCACGGGCAGGAAGGTGATCCTCACGGGCAGTGCCAACACTAAAAACATCTTCTGGCAGGTCGGCACATCGGCCACGCTCATGGGCGACACCGTCCTCGAGGGCACCATGATGGCTGACCAGAGCATAACGTCTGGGAGTCGTGCGGTTGTGAACGGCCGAGTGCTGGCACGCATCGCCTCCGTGACGATGGAGTCGGCTGTGTTCTATCTGCCGCAGTGAGGGTCGTACAAACTGCTGCATAGGGACGAGTGAGGATCCGCCACCATCGACACACACTTCACACTGTATGTATATCGCACACAGCACACTACACACTACATGTATTTGGCAGCTGGTTTTGTGCCAAGCCGGTGAAATAAGTCGGACAGGCCTGGCTAGCTGTTGTGTTCTGTCTGTGCTCCTGTACAGTTACAGTAACATGGCATTCCAGCTAAGACAACCTGCTCCTGTAACACCGACTGTATCTGTCTCTGCCTCCGCCTCCCTCTCCGTCTGTTCCAGCGCTCCTTCTCCAATCCTCTCGACTGCCACAAATCCAGCTTCAAATTAACATGCCGCCGACCTCGTCGACTCAGGGTGGGGCCAGTGCCTGGTCTAGGTCCAGCGCGCGCATGCAGGTTGCGCACGCTGTGGGAGCCCTCGTCATAGCGCAGAGAGCCCAGCACCAGCACATGTGTACACTTTGCGCACACACAACTGTGTTTTTGGCTGCTGTGGAGCTCCTGGGGATGATTGACGTGCCGATAGACCCTTTGGCGAGGGTAGCGACATGTCCACACAGATTGGGGGTGCCCACCACAAGTGGCCAGCCATGCCAGTTATGTGCTTGAGCTCTATGCACAGAGGAAGGTTGTATACGCCCTGCGCTTAGAGGTGCCCCTGAAGCTTAGACGTCACATCATAAACATCAGGTAGCCTGCACTGCGCTTAAGCTGGTCGGCCTGCGCTGCGCCGGCACCTGCGCCCGCTCTGTGCTTGCCCACCCGTCTCCCCGCCGGGGCGCCTACGCCGCGCCTGCACTTGCACCTGCTCTGCGCCTTTCTGGTGCCTGCGCTGCGCCTACGGCCGGACGTCTGTGTCTGCACCTGCGTTTCGTCTGAGGCGCGTTGCGCAAGCGCGGCATTACGGGATTCGCCGCGGGGAGGCCAAGCACCGTGAGGGATCGGGCTCGCGCCACTGGATGCAGCAGCAAGGGCGGTGACACAGGGTAAGTGCCATGATGTGCAGGCTGTGACGAACTGGACGTGCGTCGATGGATCATCAGCAGCAACAGCATCTGCATCCCGTTGATGGATGCATCATCATCAGCATCCGTACCAGAGGCAGTGGCGCAGTGGGGGCGTTCCGTCATGCGGTACAACGGGGACCGAGGCAGGCGTCGATGTTGCAGCAGTAGCACAAGAGGAGACGACGCAGTGGAAGAGCTGTGCTGTGTGTGTGTATGTGAAGCTGGCATTCGTGTGAGGTCACACACAGTCTTGCGTGCGACGAGAGCTGTGCTGTACCGCTGGTGTACGTGTGAGGTCACCGTCTCGCATGCATGGTCACAGTCTTGCACACCTCCCTACTAGCAACCTGACAGCCAGGCTAGGTGCCCGTGACTCTGGCTGGAGCCGCGAGCGATGCCAATATGTTTCATTAGTGTAAGTAAGTGTTGAGATTCGATGACGAGAGAGATTGCAAAGATCGCGTGCCCCCCCCCCTCCTGCCCCCCAATGCGGAAAGGTGTACGGGCTGACAAGCGGCACGACTAGTGGGGTCACCAGCTAGATGGACAGAGGTCACCACTATGTTGGTCAGCCCTCCTCAATACCACGCCCTGAAGGAGCGCCTTGTCAACCTGTGGGATCACGAGCTCAAAGTCGAGACCCCCACCCCGTCCCCGACCCCGCGGCGCAGCGTCCTTGTATTTTGTGCACCGCCCATGACAGCGCGGCCCCGCCAGCCCCGCCAGCCATGGTAGGCTGGCACGCTGCGTGGCCGTGCGGGCTCTCCTTGTAGAGCTCCCCTAGACGTGTAGTCTAGGCCTTGACTCACACGCCCCGGGGCCTCCGGGCGCGTACGTGTGAAACCTGTAAAGCCAGCCCCTCAATCACCAGCGTACGCATTGTAGCGACCTCGTATTCCTTGCATTATCTGCACACTCGCCAGAGCGCAGACGTGCCTGCCGCAAACACCAGCCACGCCAGCAGCCCCAGTGGCGCAACTGCATCCACCGTACGCCACGTGCCACAGCGCCTCTCTGTTGTTTTTTGTTTTCTTGCATCACTCTTGAGGAGAGCAACGGCGACGGCGACATCCACGCCTGCCGGCAGCAGCGGCAGCAGCGGCGGCAGCGCCCTGCAGCGCCACCACGAGTGCACCGCGCAGCAGCAGCGCAGTGGCCTGGTATTGGTATGCAAATCACTCGCCACAGAGCGCGCGGCCGCGACGGCGGCGCCTCGTGTTGCCGAGCATCTCGTGCGCACGCGTCAGTGGTCAGTGATGCGGCATCATATCGCGGACATGACTGCCGCGCCTGCAGCGCACGCAGCGCCAGGCGTGACGCAGCCGTGCATACGCCGGTGGGCTTGTAATCTGTGCAGGTCTCTCCTCGCAGCGCGGCCATGACAGCTGGCGCCGCAGTCAGCAGCGCCAGCGCCAGCAGCGCAAAATGCCCTGCTTTCGTGCGTTTCGTGCACACCCATCAACCAGCTGTGATGAGGCCTCACAGCGCGGCCATGACCGCCATGCCTGCCGCCATGACTGGCAGCGCCAGCAGCGCGAGCAGCGGCAGGCGCGACGCAGTCGTAGATGCGCCGGTGGGCTCGTAATCAGTGCATATCACTCCTCACAGCGCGGCCACGGCAGCTGGCGCCGCAGCCAGCAGCGTCAGCAGCGCAAGGCGCCCTGCTTTCGTGCGTCTCGTGCACACGCATCAATCAGCCGCGATTAGTCCTCACAGCGCGGCCATGACCGCCATGCCAGCAGCCATGACCGGCAGCGCCAGCAGCGCGAGCAGCGGCAGGCGGGACGCAGTTGTGGATGCGCCGGTCGGCGCGTTGGTCGCCTGGAGGAGCTCGGCGCTGGAGCAGGAGGGGGCGCAGCGCTGCAGATGGTGGGGGGAAGGGGCGGGGGGTTAAGGTGTGTGTGTGTGGGGGGGGGGGTCGTCGTCGAGTCGAGTCAGGGGGGGCGCTAGGGAGGGCAGGCGGAAGGAAGTCTGCGCTCTGCCAGAGTTGGCGGAGCAGGCGGGGGCGCAGCGCTGCGGAGGGCGGGGAGAGGGGTGGGGGTGGATGGGTGGGCTGGGGTGGGGGGGATGGTGCGTGTGTGTGTGTGTGTGCGCGTGTGGAATGGGGGGGAAGGGGTCAGTAAAGGGGCGAGGGGGAGGCAAGAGGAAGGGCAGGTGTGTGTGTGCGTGTGTGCCAGAAAGATGGGCCACATACGGGCCATACCTCGCACCTCGCTCATCCAGCCAGCCACACAAACCATAACGCAAGCCACCCACCCAATCACACGTCAACCACTTGAGACACCAATGAATCGATTGGCTGGCTTACCCTAAACCCTAAACCTAAACCACTTGAGACACCGATGAATCGATTGGCTGGCCGTTGCTTTCTGGCTGGCCGTTGCAGCCCAGCGCAACATGGCAACTGGCTGGCCGTTGCAGCCCAGCGCAGCATGGCAACTGGCTGGCCGTTGCAGCCCAGCGCAACATGCGCAAAGGGCGTCCGAGGGCATACCGCATACCTTGCCCTTTCTTCATCCTCCACTGAAGCCAGCAAGCAACCCACCCTATCACACTTCCACCCCCACACCGACACTCTCACACTTGTACTCCCACAACGACACTCCCACAGTGACACCCGACACCAAGCAGTAGATTAGCTGGCCGTTGCGGCCCAGGAAGCCGTACAAAGGGGCCGTACTTCGCCCCTCGCTCATCCAGCCAGACACACAAACAACTAACAGCGAGCGAACTCAAGAGCTGGCAAGCCACCAGCCCAGTCGCCCCCCCCCCCTCTCCACATGCACACAACCCTGAGACACCGATGAGTAGATCAGCTGACTGTTGCAGCCCAGGAAGGCGTGGGGGCAGCTGGCCCCCATACCCAACCCCACGCCCATCCTACCAGTCACGCACGACACCTACCAAGTGAAGCCACCTAGAAGCAAGCCACCGCCCACCCACACTTCCACTCCCACACCTGAGACGCCGATGAGTAGATTGGCTGACTGTTGCAGTCCAGGAAGGCGTGGGGGCAGCTTGCCCCCATACCCCACCCCACGCCCATCCTACCAGCCACGCACGACACCTACCAAGTGAAGCCACCTAGAAGCAAGCCACCCACCCACCCACCCACACTTCCACTCCCACACACCTGCGCCACCGATGAGTAGATCGGCTGGCCGTTGCAGCCCAGGAAGACGTGGGGGCAGATGGCGGACTGGGGGAGGGCGCAGCCGTTGAGGGGGCACGCAGAGGGGGACACCTGCGTGAGTGTGTTCGTGTGTTGTGTGGGTGAGCATGTGTGAAAGCAAGCTACAGAGAGACGGCGCGTGCGCGTGCGATTGTGTGCGTGTTTTGTGTGTGTGTGCGTGTGTGAGAGCATGCGTGCGTGCATGCGCGCAACAGTGGGCAGGTGGCAGACTGTGGCAGGGCGCAGCTGTTAAGAGGGCGCGCAGAGGCAGACACCTGTGCGAGTGTGTGGGAGAGAGTGTGCAAGTGTGTGTGTGTGTGGGGGGGGGGGGCGAGAGTGTGCGAGTGCGTGCGTGCGAGTGCGAGTGTGCGTGAGAGAGCGTGCGTGCATACGAGAGAGAGAGGGCCAACGGTGCGCAGCGCGCGCCCATGCCCTCCCCCCCCCTCCCGTCCACCGCCACCACCAATTAAAGATGACGCATACAGCAACAGCAGACACACAACTCCTCAACCACCAGCGCCATCTGACTGTTTCCATGCTCCAAATAGGCAGCCCCCCCCCCCCCTCCTGCCAACCACAATTCACCACCACTACCACCGAAACAGACAAGAAACACAACAGGGGCAGGCCCCCCTCTCCCCCCCCCCCGACAGCAACACAGCGATAGCACACGTGGCGGACTGTCCCACAGAACACACACACACACACACACACACCGACACACACCGACGCAAACCAACACACACACGCACGCACACATGCACACACACACACTGGACCACCCTCAGACGCACACGCACACACACACACACACGCACCCACCCACCCACAACCCCCCACCACCAGCGTCACCATCTGTCCCTTTCCAACGTTGCGCAGGAAGAGAGCCCCCCCCCGACACACACAAAGCCCCCCCCCCCGACACACCTACCAGCTACGCTCCCACAGCCCCCCCCGACACACACACACCAATACAAACCGACACACACGCACATACACTGCCCCCCCCCACCACCACACACACAACCCCCCACCCACCAGCGTCGCCATCTGCCCCTTTCCAACGTTGCGCAGGAAGAGAGGGGTGGCAAGAGACAGCTGCAGCTGGAGCTGGAGGGCCGTGGAGAGAACGGGGTTGTACGACTGCGAGGCGTGTGGGAGTGTGTGTGTGTGTGTGAAAGCGTGTGTGTGTGTGTGTGCGTGCGCGTGTGTATGTGTGGGTGTGTGGTGAGGTGGGGTGTGTTGTGGGGGTGTGGGGGGCACCTACCTGCGGGGGTTTGGGGGTGTGGGGTGCGGGGGCACCTACCTGCAGGGTTGTGTGCTGCTTGGAGGCTTCGGCTAGAATGCAGACACCAGGTCCGAAACCAGACCTCAGAGGCACTGGACGTCGTCTACCAGACCCCAGCCCTAGAATAAAACGAGAGGCGGTGTGTGCGCCTCAGGATTGCGTGCTGCGTCGGTCAGAGCGCCGAAAGCAGATTGGAGAGGCACTGGTCGGGGCGCACAACCATGCGGCCAAAACAACAGCAACAGCAACAGCAGCAACAGCAACAACAACAACCCTGCAGGGTCGCGCGCTGCGTCGGCCAGCCGCAGAGAGACCAGGTCTGAAAGACACTGGTCCAGGCGCGGAGCCGTTGGGACTGAAACAACAAGCAGCAGCAGCAGCAGCACCACCACTACCACCAGCAACAACAGCAGCAACAGCAAAAGGATGACCGCACACCTGCAGCGTCGCGTGCGGCGTCGGCCGCGGTGCCAAGACCAGGTCGGAGAGGCACTGGTCGGGGCGCACAACCATGAGGCCAAAACAACAGCGACAGCAGCAAACAGCAACAACCGGAGCAACAAAAGAATGAACCTACACCTGCAGGGTCGCGTGCTGCGTCGGCCAGAGCGCCAGCTCCAGGTCAGAGAGGCACTAGTCGGGGCGCACAATCGTTGGGCAAAAAACAACAGCAGCAGCAGCAACAGCAGCAACAACAAAAGGATGACCTCACACCTGCAGGGTCGCGTGCTGCGTCGGCCAGAGCGCCAGCACAAGATCGGAGAGGCACTGGTCGGGGCGCACAACCATCAGGCCGAACCACTCGTTCCACGATCCGGGGTTGGTCAGGCCGTCGTTACGCAGCAGGCCGTTGTTCTGCACGCATGGCGGATGGGGTGTGGGGGTGTGGGGAGCGTGTGTGTGTGTGAGCGCCTATCTGTGTACATGTGTGCGTGTGTGGTAGTTGGAGGTGCCGGGATGGGTCAGGCCGTCGTTACGCAGCAGGCCGTTGTCCTGTGAGTGTGTGTGTGTGTGTGGGGGGGGGGGGCGTGTGTGTATGTGTGGCACCAGGTAGGCTTTCGTTCGGAATGCCGTGTTTATGTGCCCACAACACGATGAACCCCAGGTATTGGCCCCACACCTTATGACAACTTGAGGTTGAACACGTGGGATCAAAACAGAACGAAATGTGATCAGTTGTTAATCAAAATTAGCTCCCCACACATATCCTCATCCCACACCTATCCACACCCCACACCTTGAGGAACTTGAGGTCAAACACGTCGGATGCCGCGAGGCCGTAGCGAGTGAGGAACTGCTCAAGACCGATCTGCGTGTGTGCGGGGGGGGGGGGGGGGGGGGGTGGTCACAGGTCAACATGTGTGCGTTGTATGTGTGTGTGCGTGTGTGTGTGCGTGCGTGTGTGTGTGTGTGTGTGTGCGTGTGTGTGTGCGTGTGTGTGTTTGTGCGGTGGGAACTGTCATGAAAGGCTCTCTCTGTATGTATTTGAGAGTGTGTGTGCAAGCACGCCTGTGCCCCGTGTACATGCCTTTGTGTCCATCAGGTTGTCGTCGCTTTTCTAGTGTGCGCGCGCGCGTGTGTGCGTGTGCGTGTGTTTGTGCGTGCATGTGTGTGTGTGTGTGTGCGCATGCGCCACGCACTGACCTCGGTTTCCATGAGGTCGCCGTCGATGCCAGTGTGTTTGCGTGTGTGTGTATGTGTGTATGTGTGTGTGTGCATGTGTGTGCGTGTGTGTGCGCATGCGCCATGCACCTCGGTGTCCACGAGGTCCCCGTCGCTTTGTGTGTGTGTGTGCGCGTGCAAGTGTGCGTGCCTGTCCATGCACGCACATGTGCCATGCACTCGCGTGTCCATCAGGTCGCCATCGCTCATGTGTGTGTGTGTGTGTGCGCACATATGCGTGTTTCTGTGTCTATACACGCATGCATGCACGCCCATGCGCCATGCACTGACCTCTGTGTCCATGATGTCGCCGTCGTTCACGTCCGTGTCCTGGTCGTTGTAACGAGCAGTGTCGATCACAACGTCAACGCCACGCAGCAGGTCGCGAAGGAGGGCCTGCGTGTGTGTGTGCGTGTGCACATGTGTGTCGCAGTCGTTTTTGTTGTGTGTTAGCAAGCCACGTCAATCACGTCAACGCCATGCAGCAGGTCGCGGAGGAGGGCCTATGCGCGCGTGTGTGTGTGTGTGTGTGTGTGTGTTTGTGTGTGTGTGTGCGTGTTGTGTGTGTGTGTGTGTGTGTGTGCGTGCCATTAATGTGCATGCATGCGTGTGTGTGCATGCATGCATGTGTATGCGCGTGTGGAAACGGAAAAACAGCTGGAAGAGAGAGTTGGAGGACACCGTGGGTGTGCACTGGACTTATCCTTTCTGTGAAGAGAGTCTTGCATCACACACACACACACGCAAACACGCACGCACACACGCACACACATGCACACACGCACGCACACACAGAAACACACACACACAGAAACACACACACACGCGCACCGTGTTGCTTGCGAGCAGGAACGCTCCGTTGGAGGGTGCGGTCCCCCACTCCAAGTCATCAACCACTGATCCAAGCCTTTAAAGCCTGCCTGCGCCCTTGACTAGCAATTCGTGTTTCACTGCCACACGACACAAAAACGAACCGTGTTGCTGGCTAGCAGGACTGCGCCGTTGCCCCCCACTGCGAGTCGTCCACCATGGAGGTTGTCCACGCGGACCGAGCCTTCGGCCTGCTCCCTTGGCCCTCGTATTCATTTGAACCCCTCTTGTTTAACCCCTCCCCTCTCCTTAATATAGCACAACGCCCAACCACCGTGTTGCTTGCAAGCAGGAACGCTCCGTTGGAAGGTGCATCGCCCCACTGGGAGAAGTCGACTATGGAGCCACTCGTAGTGCGCCTTCGAGCTTCTTCTTTGACCCGTCTCTTCTGCCCCCTCTACACCCTACTCCCGACATGTCGCGATGGCACAGCACACACACACACAAGCGCACCGTGTTGCTTGCGAGCAGGAACGCTCCGTTAGAGGGCGTATCCCCCCACTGGAAGCCGTCCCACCACTGATCCAAGGGGTGAGCCTTTGGGCCTATGCCCTTGACCTGGCACCCCCCAAATCCATTCCCTCTTTTGAGGACACACACATGAACGTTGGATAACACGCTAGCGCACCGTATTGCTGGCCAGCAGGAACGCTCCGTAAGCGGGCGCATTGCCCCATTTGGAGCCAGTCGACTGCTAGTCCAGGGGCCTAGCTGTTTGGCCTGCCTACTTCCTCGACGAGCGCCCCCCCCCCCCATCAAAATCCCGCCCCCTCTGCGCGTGTAGTGTGTCACACAACACACAAGCGCACCGTGTTGCTTGCGAGCATGAACGGTCCGTTGGAGAGGGCAGCGCCCCACTGGAAGTCGTCCCACCACTGATCCAGGGGCCCAGTCTTTGAGCCTGCCTACTTTTTTCGACTAGCGCCCCACAAATCTAAATCCCATCCCCTTTGCGCGTGTAGAGTCACACAACACACGCTAGCGCACCGTGTTGCTTGCCAGCAGGAACGCTCCGTTGGAGGGGGCGGTTCCATACTGGAAGTAGTCGACCATGGAGCCGTCGGCCAGGTAGGCGGTGATGTCTGATCCGTCGACAATGACAGCGCCGGCGTCGGTCGTCATCTCGCGCTGGTAGCTGGGCCAGGTGATCTGTGTGTGCGTGTGTGTGTGCTTATTTGGAAGTAGGTGTGTGTGTGTGTGTGTGTAGGTAGACGGTCAGATCCGTCGACGATGACAGCGCCGGCGTCGGTCGTCATCTTTGTGCTGGTAGTTGTGCCAGGTGATCAGCGCGCGTGTGTGTTTGTAGAAGGGGGAGTTGTGTGTGTGCACGTGTGTGTGTGTGTGTGTTTTGTAGTGGGGGGTGTAAAAAGGGAGGAAAGGTCCGATCCGTCAACAATGATAGCGCACACATCGCCACTCAATCTTGCGCGGTGAGCTGGCAAAATGCTCACGCACGCATGCACGCACACACGCGCACACATGCATGCACACACACACACACACACGAACACACACACGCACACACACACCTGGATGGTCGGCTCGTTGGGCAGGCCCCAGTCGGGCTTGGCGGGCCACCACGCCACACACACAAACACACACACACACCTGGATAGTGGGCTCGTTGGGCAGGCCCCAGTCGGGCTTTGCGGGCCACCACGCCACCCATGCAACGCGCTTGGGGGCGGCACCAGCAGCAACGGTAGCAGACGCAGCCTTGGCTGCGACAGACTCAACCTGTGTGTGTGTGTGTGTGTGTGTGTTTGGGCGGCACCAGCAGCAATGACAGCAGACGCAGCCTTGCCTGCGACAGACTCAACCTGTGTGTGTGTGTGTGTGCATGTGTGTGTGCATGTGTGTGTGTGTGTGCGCGTGCGCGTGTGTGTGTGTGTGTGTGTGTGTGTGTGTGTATATGCGTGCGTGCGTGTGTCCGTGCGTGTGGGTGGGTGTCAGTGGTGCAGAAAGGCGATGCGCTGATACGTGGATCGCGCGGGCGAGCAGCAGGAGAGTCGATTGGCGGGACCCTCGCATCACGCCCGAGTGCAAAGCGCAACGCACTCTTCTGAGGGACGTGTAAAAATCAGCGACTCCAAACTTTTGCGACACAAGATCGATCCGAATTGCTCCAAAGCGGCCCTGTGGACCTTGTTCCGCGTCACGAGACAGCCAGCATGCCAAAAACTGTCTGCGTCTCGCACACACACACACATACATACACAGACCCCAACCCCCTACTACATCCCTAACGCCCGAGGCGGCGCCTCGGGTGGCGTTTTCACTTGCACGGATCAGGCGGCGCCTCAAGCGCTCCGACCGCCCGAGGCGCCACCCCGACCGCCTGAGGCGCTGCCCTAGACGTCACCCCGACCGCCTCAGGCGCCACCCCGACCGCCTTCGGCGCCCACCACCTCCGAAGGCACACCCACGACTTCCTCGGGCGTTATGACCGCCTTCAATTGCGCGCCGCAGACGTTGGGATTGTGGTAGGCCCCCTCATCCCTCCCCCCCACACACACACGCGCATGCACATGCACACACACCGCAGCATAGTTCATCGCAACGTGTACGAAGAGCCCCCCCTCCCCCCCCTCTTGAACCATATACACACACACACACACACACGCACCGCAGCATTGTTCATTGCAACGTGTATGAAGAGAGCCCCCCCCCCCCGCACCTCCCCCTCTTGAACCATACACACACACACGCACCACAGCATAGTTCATCGCAACGTGTGTGAAGAGCAGGTCTGCCTCGTGCTCCTTGTTGAAGAAGAGGGCCATGTACTGCGCGTATGTGTGTGTGTGTGTGTTCGATTTTACAGTCCGTCGGACGCCATTCACGGCGCATAAGACCCCCGTGTGTGTGTGTGTGTGTGAAGAGCACGCATGCATCGGACCTTGGGCCAGTGATTTCTGTTCGTTTTTTTAATAATTGATTGTCCACAGCCGGATGCTTCTTTGACCGCGTTGACCGTTGACCTCCCGTTGACCGCTTGTCCTCATACATAGGTTACTTGAAATCTCTTGAAAAACTCTATCTGCTGGGCGCGTCAGACTACCATTCCACTGAATGAGTCAAGCTGTGTTCACGGTCAAAGTACAGCCAGAATATAGCCAAGTGGCTGTGAAGAGCCGAAAAGGAAATCACTGATTTTGGGCCACTCGGCACGCGCCACGGGCGAGGTTTTGGCAGTCGCCCCGAACGACACGGCCACGGTGCTGCCCTGTGCCGGGCCTCCCACACACACGCACACACGCACACACACACACACGCAAACACACACGCACACACACTCGCGCACACACACGCACTCGCACCCCGAGCCACTCAGCGCCACGGGCGAGGTGTCGGCAGTCGCCGTGAACAACACAAGCAGTATTGCTGCCCTTCCTGGGACCCCACCCAAACACACGCACGCACGCGCTTAAACACTGCGCCATCAAAGGCGACCGATGTCAATGAAATCACACACACACACACACACACACACACACGCACGCACACACGCGCGCAAGCATCTCGAGCCGCTCAGCGCCACGGGCGACGTGTTTGTGGTTGTCCTGAACAAGACAGCCTTCGCGTTATCGTTGCTAGGGCCCCACTGTAACAATCACACGTACACACACACACACACACGCACGCGAACACAACCACACACACACACGCACACCTTCACCCACTCGGCGCGCGCAACAGGCGACGTGTCGGCGGTCGCCCTGAACGAGACAGTCTTGGCGTTATCGTTGCTAGGGCCCCACTGTTACAAACACACGTACACACACACACACACGCACACACACGCACACCTTCAGCCCACACACACAAAGCCCACATGTATTGTGCCGTCTGTTGGACGGCACAGTCGACCACAAGCGCACCTTCAGCCACTCGGCGCGCGCCACGGGCGACGTGTCGGCGGTCGCCCTGAACGAGACAGACTTGGCGTTGTCGGTGCTGGGGCCCCAACGAAAAGACACGCACACACACACATGCAACCACACACACACACACATGCACCCACACACGCACCCCCTCCCCTCCCCCCCCCCACACACACCTTGAGCCACTCAGCACGCGCAACAGGCGACGTGTCGGCGGTAGCCCTGAACGAGACAGACTTGGCGTTGTCGGTGCTGGGGCCCCAACGAAAAGACACGCACACACACACATGCAACCACACACACACACACATGCACCCACACACGCACCCCCTCCCCTCCCCCCCCCCACACACACCTTGAGCCACTCAGCACGCGCAACAGGCGACGTGTCGGCGGTAGCCCTGAACGAGACAGACTTGGCGTTGTCGGAGCTGGGGCCCCACTCGAAGACGGCGCCAACAGAGGGGTCGGCGGTGATGTCAAGGGAGGAGGCGGAGATGGTGTCGAGGTTGCATGTGGTGGAGAGGGCCTGAAGTGTGGGTGTGGGGAGTGAGGGTGGGAGGGAGAGAAAGAGTGAGAGAAAGGGAGAAGAGAGTGGGAGGAGACAAAGGGTGAGGGAGAGGGGGAGCGAAAAAGAGCGAGAAAAGTAAAGAGACAAGGGGGAGAGGAAGAGGGGGCGTGTGTGCATCGACGGGCGGGTCAAATGAGACGTCAGTGGTTGGGGCGGCGGGAGCGTCGATGGTGCAAGTGGTGGAGAGGGCCTGCTCGACAGGGCGCTGCGAGTGTCAGCGTGTGAGCGTGAGCGTGTGTGTCTGTGTGTGTGTGTGAGAAATCGAGAAAAAGAGAGGGGAGGAAGGGGTGGGAGAGGGATAAAGGGAGTGAAAGGGAGTGAAAGAGAGAAAGACCAAGAGAGAGTGAGAGAGAGTGAGAGAGAGAGTGAGAGAGAGTGAGAGAGAGACAACGAGAGAGGGCTGGCTTCGGGATAAAATTGCGTGACGCACACACTCGCACACACACAAATACACACACAGAGCACAGACACACACCTGCAGGCAAGTGTTTCCAGAAAGCTTGGTCGCACACTCACACGCACAAAAGCGCAAAAGCGAGCACACGCACACACACACACACCTGCAGGCAAGCGTCTACAGAAAGCTCGGTCACACACGCACGCACACACGCTCAAACGCGAGCACACACACACAGCACACAGACACACCTGCAGGCAGGCATCTCCGGCAAGCTTGGTCACACACACACACACACACACACACACACGCACGCACACACACACGTGCAGGCAGGCCTCTCCAGCAAGCTTGGTCACATACACACACACACACACGCATGCACACACGTGCAGGCAGGCGTCTCCGGCAAGCTTGGTCCCCCCCCCCCTCCACACACACACACGCAAACGCAAGCACACACACACACTCACGCATACACACACACATCTGCAGGGAGGCGTCTCCGGCAAGCTTGGTCACATACACACACACACACGCAAATGCAACGTGAGCACACACACACACACACACACACGCACACACACGCACACACACACACGCACGCATACATAAACACACACATCTGCAGGCAGGCATCTCCGGCAAGCTTGGTCACATATATACACACACACACACACACACGCAACGCGAGCACACACACACACACACACACACACCTGCAGGCAGGCGTCTCCGGCAAGCTTGGTCACATAAGCAACGCGGTCGTCAAGGCCGAGTGCGGCCATGAATGCAGCGGCCGTGGTGTCGGGCAGAGACGCGCTGCGGTTGTGGGGAAAGTGTGAATGTGTGGGGAAAATTTGGATGTGTGGGGAAGGTTGGGAGTGTCCACCACGGGCATGGAGGCAGTGGTGGGGTGGTGTTGGGCAGGAATGCGCTGCGAGTGTGGGGAAAGTGTGGATGTGTGGAGAACATGTGTGGAGTTGGGCATGAAGGCGGTGGTGGTGTTGGGTAGGGATGCGATGCGAGTGTGGTGACAGTGTGGATGTGTGGGGTGAGTTGGGAGTTCACACCACGGGCATGAAGGCGGCGGTGGTGTTGGGTAGGGATGCGTTGAGAGTGTGGCAAAAGTGTGGATGTGTGGGGAAGGTTGGGAGGTCACACCGCCGGGCATGAAGGCGGTGGGGTGGGGTTGTGTAGCGATGCGATGCGAGTGCGGGGCGCGTGTGGATGTGTGGGAAACATTGGGAGTTAACACGCGGGCATGAAGGCGGTGGTGGTGTCGGGTAGGGATGCGATGCGAGTGCGGGAAAGTGTGGATGTGTGGGGAAGGTTGGGAGTTCACACCGCGGGCATGAAGGCTGTGGTGGGGTTGTGAAAAGATGCGATGCGAGTGCTGGGCAAGTGTGGCCGTGTGGGGTCCGTTGGGGGTTCCCATCGCGAGGCCGTGTTTGCATCGCATCCCCACACTTGGCTCTCAGAACCGTGCGGGGTAGTTCTTTGCGGTTTGTCACAACGGGGGACTGTGCTGGGGGGCTGTGTGTGCAAGCCTTGCTGGCTACACGCTTTTTCGGGTCTTGTGTTTTAACTCGGGGTCTAGGCGCTCCCGTTGTGTTTTGCAGTCGACGACAACAATATGACAGGCCATACATAAGTCTCACCTCGTGAGCGGCACCTCAAACACCTTGGTGCCCGCTGGCTGCCCGAGGCTCTCCGGTGTGGGCGCTGCATCGAACGCGCCGCACTGGTATAGGATGTAGGACTCGCCAGCTGGGATGTTGGTCACGACCTGGTGTGTGTGTGTGTGTGTGTGTATGTGTGCGCGTGTGTGTGTGTGTGTGTGTGTGTGTGTGTCTGTCTGTCTGTCTGTGTTTGTGGTGCATGAGCGCGCATTGCACGGTGGCGCAGCGCGATTAATCGCGCATGTATGGTTGCATGCCCATCCCATGTCTGCATGGGTGCATGCATCTGCAAGACAGCGCGCCAGGAGTTCCCAACACCCACCTTGTAAGTATTGTAGTAAACGACCTCGAACAGGCGGGCGGCGTTCACCTGCGACAGGGGCATGCGGAGAAGTCTTCCGCCGGCTTTGTCGCCACCCGCCATAAGGCTCGGATCGTGCGATTCTCTGGCCTCCCCCCCATGCCCGTCGGCATGCGTGCCATCGGCTCCCCCCTCCCATCGGCGCGCGTGATCGTGCGATCGCGGGTTGTGGACGCCACTGACACTGTGCCAGGGCGCATGCGTTGGTTGATGCCACGCAAGCGAGCACCCACCTGCACACCCTCCACAACCGAGGGCTGCGTGATGGAAGTCAGCTGCGAGGAGAAGAGGGAGCCGGCGGCGGAGCGCACTGACGCAGAGATGCAGTCGCCAGGCTGGCGTGTGGGAACGGCTGCGGCGCACGCCACGAGCGCGAGGAGCGCCACGGCACGTGGGAGCATGGCGGGCATGTGCAGTCCGATGCAACAAAGTGGCTGAACGCGACCTACAGCTCGAGTACATCGCATGTGCTCTCCACACCTTTTGGATCCTAGAACAAAAATACCGTAGTTTTGAATCCATATAGCGTTCAACAGGCCTGGTGGCTACTTGTAGCTACGGGTTTAGGCTGGTGGCTGCCCCGGCAGCCGAGACTTGGATGAAAGAACTCCTAGGGTCAGTCCGAGGGGGAACCAGCACCGCAACACGTACCGCCCTGCAGCCACGCCGCAGCTCTGATACCGCCCCCAGACTGCTGCTGCGGCGGCGGCGGCGGCGGCGGCGGCGGTTGCTGCATCACCGTGCTTTTGCGCAACCGCACGTCCAGTGTGCGGGGCAGGCAGCACGCCGTCGTGTCGCGCTTGCACAACGCGCATCGGGCGCAGCGCAGGTGCAGACTCGGGCGTCCGGCAGACAGACGCAGGCGCCCGGCCGCAGGAACATCACAGGCGTAAGACAGGCGCAACGCAGGCGCAGTCACAGGCGTCCAGCCGCAGGCGCAGCAAAGCACAGTGCAGGTGCAAGCGCAAGCGCAGCGCAGGTGCAGGTGGAGCCTGCACTGTGGTGCTGCTTGCTTGGCGCCCGCCACTACGTGGTTGGCGCTACCGTGGGCTACTTTTGTAGCTGGACCTTTTTGGTGGGCCTCGTGCCTGCTCTTGAGTCCCGCTGGAGCTTTTGAACCAAACGTGTGACCGCCGGCAATGGATTGTATAACTCTCATGCAGGTACGTCCGGCCAACAATGCAGGTGCCCCCACGTGAGGAGGGGCGGTACACACCACACCAACGGCTAGCAGCATTGCTGGATTTTACAGTCTGTCGCACGCCACTCATGACATATGCACTGGGCAGCACTGGGCACTGGCAGCCAACGGCAAGCAGCACTAGCGCTAGATGTGCGTGCGCACCTGGGCAATCAGCACTTGCGCAGGCGGCCTTGGGTCGTGCACACGCCGTTTTCTGCAATGCGGGGGCGGTCTAGGAATGCGCTGAAAAGCAGCGAGGCGGTGAAGACAGGTTTTACAGGTGAACCACGCGCCCGGGGCGTCAGTTGAGTCCTAGACTACACGTCTAGGGGAGCCCTACTTAGAAAGCCCGCAAGGCCACGTAGTGCGCCAGCCTACCAGGGGCGGTGAAGGCAGGCGAGGCGGTGACATTGGCGAGGTGTGGCCGACCAGACGCGGCCTGTATCCTGTCACAGATGTGGCTGGCCAGCCCCTGGCCAGCCCCTGGCCAGCCTTCAGGGCGCTGATTGAGCTCCGCCTTTGGCTGGACCTTGACAGACAGCTGTGCGCCCATACAATTGCTCCTGTCTCTGGGGGGCCAGCACCGGGGAGACTACAAGCTCATCTGTGGCGCTGGCTGGCTACTTGGTCGGACTCTGCTGCGCTGTGAGGGCTGACTCCGACGGCGTGTGCAAGCTGGCACGCACGCACTGGACCTAGACCAGGCACAGGTCCCTTCCTGCTTGGTGGATGTGACTGCTGGAGGCATTTTGATGTGAAGGTGGATTTGCGGCAGCCAAGAGGGATGGAGAGGGGGTGACAGCAACAGACAGAGAGAGGGAGGCGGAGGCAGAGACAGATACAGTCGGTGTTACAGGAGTACAGGCAGATCACAACAGCTGGCCAAAATCGGTCCAGTATTTCAATGGCGTGGCACAAAACCAGCTGCCATGTAGTGTGCTGTGTGTGTAGTTGGTGGTGATATATATACAGTGTGAAGTGTGTCGATGGCGGCGGTCCCCCACTCGTCCCTAAGCAGCAGTTTGTACAACCCTCACTGCGGCAGATAGAACACTGCCGACTCCATCGTCACGGAAGCGATGCGTGCCAGCGCTCGGCCATTCACGACCGCACGACTCCCGGTCGTAATGCTCTGGTCAGCCATCATGGTGCCCTCAAGGACAGTGTCGCCCATGAGCGTGGCCGACGTACCGACCTGCCAGAAGATGTTCGTGGCGTTGGCGCTGCCCCTGAGGAGGACCTTCCTGCCCGTGGTGCTCAGGAAAGTCTTGGCCATCCGGAAGATGAAGACAGCGTTCGCGTCATCTTGCGCATCGAGCACCAGGTCGCTGCCGGTGATTTCGAGCCCAGAGTTCGACTTGTAGAGGCCAGGGTAGAGGGTCATGCCACCCAGGTTCCCAGCAACATCGACGGGGCACAGCGTGCGGCCAGCAGCGTCGTTGTAGGCGATGGTGAGGTCGCGGATGCCGGCAGAGGACGCCCCGTTGGCAATCTGGATGGCGGAGCCGTTCACCATGTTGGGGCGTCCCGTCACGGAACTTCCGGGGTAGACGCCGAGGTCGCCAAACACCTCGGACCGGACGCCCGAGCCGGTGGTGACCTCATGCCCCGCGAGGACGACGAACGCAGCCGCGTCTCCGAGTTCGACGGTCGCTTGCGCGCACGGGCTGGGGCTTGATGCGGCTGCAGAAGACGCCAGCAGCAGGAGCGCGAGCGCAGCAGCGATGGACGACGTGGGGTGCATCATGTTGTTGGGAGCAGGAGCAGATCCTGTAGGGGGGGGAGGCGGGGAGGCAGGGTGTGAGTGAATGCAATCGATTGCACAATGATATCTTTGTGGTGGTGGCTCTGCGTATCTGAGCCGCGCTGCTGGCCCCACTGCACCCCCACCCCAGTAGACAAGACCGACAGGTGGCAGGTCTGTGCGGTGCAGAGGGCAGCCCAGAGCACGTCGGGGATAAGGGGGGGGATTGTAGTGGTGATGCGACTCGTGGGGGTGAACATTTCTCTGTATCTTTCTGTATCTTTCCAAATCTCCAGCGAGAGAAAGAACCAACACGCCCACGTTTCTTTGCAAGCACACGTTCCACGCACGGAGTGAGAGACGCTGGGGTGGGCACTAAAGGGCGTCCCACTGCTGACCCCAACGAGTGACCCCGCCGCCCCCGCCTCGCCAGCCCCACCCTCAGGCGCACCCAGTTCCAGCGCACCCATTACACATCTCACCCTCCCCCTATCGCGACTCCCATGGGGGATGCAGGCATATGCCGGCTGGCGGCTGGCACCATCTCGACCAAGGACAAGACTCACCAGTTGTGAGCGAGCGAAGGGCGTAACGTGCAGAATGTATTGATGAGGGGGTGTAGGTGCTGAAGACGGTAGGATAATCGGCTCGCTTGGGCAAAGGCATCGCCACAAGTGTGGAAAGTTTTACCACCTCGAGATCTCCGGAGGTGCTCGTCAGCTGTCAGCCTCACGATTGCACAGTGGATCAACATTAAATCTATGTCAGAATCTCGAGTTGTGTTCATGTAACAGTCTGGGCAGCAGAGCATGCTGCCCCTCTTCGCCCCGCTGACAGCTACAGCGCTCTCCCGGGGATGAATCGGGGGTGAATCCACAGGAAATCCACATCGAGTACCACAGGAGGAGCGCTAAACAAGGCATAAACGTTGGAATAGCCTCCAGGGTGTGGTGGGAGAGGGGCTGACTCGGCTTTATATTTGACATTCGGGCTCCGCCGTTGCTTATGAACTTGCATCCCGGGTGGAATCATGGGGTTGGTTGTGGAGCCTGCACTGTGATGCTGCTTGCTTGGTGCCCGCCACTACGTGGTTGGCGCAACCGTGGGATTCTTTGGTAGCTTGACCTTTTTGGTGGGCCTCGTGCCTGCTCTCTTAAGTCCCGCTGGAGCTTTGGAACCGAACGCGTGACCGCCGGCAATGGATTGTAAAACAACTTCATCATCAAATCACAAAATCCCTGACCTGGCGTGCCGCGGTTCCTGGCCGGGTTCACATTTCGGTACTTTGCCGGGTCCCAGCCAAAGGACCAGTCACGCCTCTTGGCCCTGTGTGTGACAGGCCGAGCAAGGCGGGCGGCTGCAGCACTTCATCTCTCCACCTCTCTGCGGTGACGCCCCCCCCACACGACCACCCACGCCCCCGTGACGCGATGCGAATGGCGCTGTGCAGCGTTCCGGCCACCGCGAACACCCCAGGAGCAAGCGTCTCCGTCGCCTGCGCAGCTCTCCGAGGGATCTCGGTGTCGCGCATACACGAGGGCGCATCATCGGGTCGCTCGCGGCCGCAGCGTTGCGCATGATGTACCTGGTTTTACAGGTTTCACGCGTAAGCGCCCGGAGGACCCCGTGGCCAGGGCGTGAGTTAAGGCCAAGACTATACGTCTAGAGGGGCTCTACTAGGAGAGCCTGCAAGGCCACGCAGCGCGCCAGCCTACCAGGGAGGTCGAGGTCTAGGACGCTGGGTTGTTGGTCTTGATGGGTTGGTTGGGGGCGAGTTTTTATAAGAGGCTTGTGATAATGATGGATGTTACAGTCGTTTGCGACGCACCTACACGCAGGCTATTCGACCTTGCTCAGTGTTTAGTGCCCGGGCGTGACAGGCGGGTGGCTGACTACTGGTGGTGGGGGGCTATTGGATAGGCCGACCCGGGAGCTCACGTTGACCAGGGGCAGGTGGGCGACACAGAACCACCGATCACGAACCAGCGACGTGTGCAGTTCAGCTCATCTGGGGTGAACCCCGCCGCTGGGCAGCCATGATCACGACGCATGCCTGATTGCCTATGATGAAGCTGACGCTCCGCATCACGGACCCTTAAACTGAGGTGCAGCTGATAAACCAGCACTGGGCCTTCACAGTCATCTTAGCGCTACGATGGCTGCGACGGCCCACTGCTGATTTATCAGCCGCACCTCAGTTCAACAAGGACTTGCTGTCGCGATCCAGCCACTGCCACAGCTGCTGGGGCAGTGCTTTCCTTTTCGGCTCTCCACAGCCATTTGGCTGTATTCTGTCTGAACGTTGACCTTGAAATAGCACGACCCATTCAGTGGATTGAAAGTCTGCCGAGCCCGCCAGACTGAGCACATCAACAGCTTTCATATGTCTGAGGACAAACGGTCAACGGGAGGTCTACGGTCAACGCGATCAAATCAAAGTCCGGCTGTGGAAGAATAAATTGAAATTCCTGAAAAGGAAATCACTGTGCTGGGGCCACAGGCCGGGAGAGAACAGCACTGAGTTGACGACTTCAGCTGCAAGCACGTACGCCACCTCCGTGCTCATGTTTTTGCCGATGGCCCTACCACACTCCCAACGCCCAAGGTGGCGCCTCAGGTGACGCCTGCACTTGCGCGGATCAGGCCTAGGCGCTGCCTCAGGTGTCACCCCCGACCGCCTCAGACGTGACCCCGGCCGCGTTGGGCGCTCGCCACCGCCTGGGGTGCACCCCCGACCGCCTGAGGCGTTATGACCGCCTTCACTTGCGCGCCTCAGGACATGGGATTGCGGTAGGGTGGGTGGGCGTCAGAGCGGGGAATCAAGTGAGGGTGGCAACAGCCATGCATGGAATGGAAGTGGGGTGTGTGTGGAAGGGACGCGCACACTACCAAGTTCCAAGGCCTGTCGTCCATCAACTTGTCTTATGCCCGTTTTTGGCTCTCAGAATCGCGTGGGAAGTCGTTCTTGGCGGTTCGTCGCAAATGCTGTGCTGCCCTACCAAAGTCCCAATGTCTGATCCGTGCAAGTGAAGGCGGTCATGACCGCCTGAGGCGGTCGGGGGTGCGCCTCAGGTGGAGGTGGGCGCCTAATGCGGTCGGGGTGTCGCCTGAGGCGGTCGGGATGCCACGCACGGCGGCGCCTGAGGTTATAAGGGGTGCGCCTCGGGCGACGCCTCAGGCGTTGGTAGGGCTGGCCCAACCGGGCTTCTTGTCGTTTGGTTGAGGGTTGATGCCTCCGCGTCCAGCGCGCTGGTTGACCAATTGGGCTTGTTAGTTTTCGGGTAGCTCCTGGGGCTACTGGCGGTGAGGAAGTGTGAGGGGCGGTTCACACGCACGGCTCTTCAACTCGCAGACAGATCTATGTACATATCTATCTAATCCGCCGCCCAATGCTACAGCTCGACCAGGCAGACTCAGCAGTCCATGCCAATAAGGCGGAGGCGGTTTTTAATATGGGTTCCTCCGTTCTCCTCAACGGCCTCATCTTCGCGCGGATGTGGGCGCAGCTGGACGCGGGCGACAAGAGGCAGCTTCGTGCGGTGCGGCGTGGCGTGAGGGCGTTGGCCGATGGTTTGGTCGTGGCGCTGACTCTGCACGAGTCAGCCACTGTGTTCGCCTCTGCACTCGCTCGGTGGCCGAACTTGCAGCGCCTGGCATCGCACTGCGACGACGACTGCGCCGCCGTGATCAACGCTGCGCCGCTGTGCAAGCTGAGGTCGCTGGTGCTGGAGTATCACGCGGTGAGTCATGCAATCTGAGTGATGCAATCGCGCCATGCGTCATGATGTGCATGCGCGGCAACATAATCAACATTAGTGTTCCATGCGGCACCGTGCCGCATAGAACAGTTACAGATGCTGCCACCCCATGCCGTGACGCTACGCACTGAGGGTGGCGCAGAGGTGGCACACACTGTAACACACGCAGCCAACTGACAATCTGTGCGTGCCATGGTACCAGGGTGGTGGGGAGTGTAGCGTGCCGTCGCTCAGCCACACAGCAGCAGCGAGGCTGGAGGAGCTGCACTGTTCCAGCAGCGTGAACCCGCTCCCCAACCTCAGCATCAAGGCTGTCTGCGGCTTCCCCCAGCTGCGGAAACTGACGATTGAGGGCTGCGCACTCTCAGAAGCTCTGACTCCATTGGCTGGCTGTGCTCGCTTGGAGGAGCTGGCCTCTACGTATGGCAGCGCCATCTCAGACCTGGCACCGTTGGGCGGCTGTGCCAAACTGAAGAGGCTCTGGATTGTGAGCAGCCAGGTGTCGGACCTTGCACCACTGCGGGGCTGTGTCGAGCTCCAGGACCTTGACATCAGCATGAGCTATAGCTTGGGGAGCCTGGCGGGACTGGAGGTGTTCAGCAAGCTAGAGCGCCTCAACATGCTGCGCCTGTCAGTGAGCAGCCTTGAGCCACTATCTGCGTGTGGGCAGCTCAAGGACCTGAACATCAGCCAGTGCAAAGCGCTGAGCAGCCTCGCGCCCCTGTCAGCATGCTGCCAGCTGGAGCGCCTGAACATGGCCTTCTGCTCATCCGTGTCCAGCTTCGCTCCGCTGTCAGCTTGCACAAACCTGAAGAAGCTCAACATGAGCTGCTGCAGAAGCGTGCCGAGCGTTGAGCCGCTCGCGACATGTGCACAGCTGGAGGAGCTGACCATTTTCGGGCTTGCAATTGTTGGGCACCTGCCTGGGCTTGCCGCACTCAAGGCTGCGATGCCGCGGCTGCGCGTGGTGAAACAGTAAATAAAAGGGGCGTCATCAAGGGAACCAAGAATGTCCTGTTTGCCCCGCAACACAAGAGGGAACATGCCGAATTATTCCCGCATGAGGCATTTATTTTGCTTTAGTGTGAACATCGTCGAATTTCACATTTTTGTGAGGGAAATTCCCACCGACGGCCCCCCCAGGTTTCCCGGCTTGCCCCCGCAGCGGGGTCTGCGGGGTCTGCGGGGACGCTTATGACACCTCTGGTAAATCTGATACGCCTGGGTGCAGTCTGGCAGGGAGATGTGGGGACACATACAAAATTGGTTTCACACGTTTTACATGCACGCGCACGGAGGGCCCCGGGGCGTGTGTACGCATACGATTGAAACGAGCTGATGCGCTGATTGATACGATTGATACGACTGGTGAGAGTATCGCCGCACACGCACACGTTGCGGTCTCTGGCGATGGTGTTGGTGGCCAGCAGTGGGGTCCTTAGCGCCCCCGCAGCCCCCGCTGCGGGGGCAAACTGGGAAATTTGTGGGGAAACTGCAGGGGCGAATCGCGGGAATTTCTGTCCGCAAAGTGTGAAAATCGACAATTTCACACTTCTAAACCGGATAATTGCCTTCTGCGGGGAGTATTTGGTATGTTGCCTAAAATGTCGCAGGGGCAAACAGGACATTGTCGGTTTCCTTTAGGATACCACTGCTGGCCAGATGCCGGATTGAAGCCGTCGTTGCCAGGTTCTGGTATTGGTATTCAATACCAGGCTGCTGAGTTGGGTTCACAGGTTTTACACGTGCGCGCCCTGAGGACCCTGGGGCGTGAGTGAAGGCGTAGAGTACATGTCTTGAGGGCTCCACTAGGAGAGCCCGGAAGGCCACGCAGCGCGCCAGCCTACCAGTGTACTCGGTTACAGGTTTGCAAGACGCTCCCTCGGGGCGTGGTATTGAGGAGGGCCGACCAAACATACTAGGGACCTCTGCCCATCCAGTTGCTACCGTATGCCAGCAGTGGACTTCTGCATGGGCGACTGCACATGGCTGCTGAGCACCCTGTTGGATTGCAAAGGCACCACCAGTTTGGGTGTTCATTTACCACTTTTAGAAGTGCAACCCAAGTTTGCATGAATACCTAGGCCACCACTTAGTTTGCATGGATACCTAGGCCACCACCTAAGAATTCATTACCAGAATTGGCACGCACACGTGCGGCTCAGTTGTCACAGTTGGCAGGCCCCTACTAATACTGCACTGCTGAGAGACACGGCACATGTTGAAAACAGTCACGCCGCCGCCACTCTCGACCCTGCCTCCTCAAAACTCGACCGCGCGCGTGACGTTCATGTGTGTGTGTGTGTCACTCCCGCTCACTGCTGCTTGGCCTACGTGCGCGCATTCATCTCCCGTGTGCTAAAACGTGCGTATCCATGTACTGGAGTGCAGGCCGCGTATGGCAACGGTCGTGCATACACAGTTACCAGTGACCACCACATGCTCGTGCACGATCCCGCAGCCTAAGCACGCTGTTCATTTTCCGTGTGCGTTCTCTCTGGGTGTGCCCCCCAAAGTGATGCGGCCCGGATCCGGGATACATTTGAAGATGGCACTCGCAGCTGTATGCTGGCGGCCTGGTTCTCAGCATGTTCGAAATGCAGGCTGCGCAGAGCTCCTGCTGCTGCCTGCTGCACTGGCATGCCTGCCGAGGATACAGGCCCCAAACTGTGCCACACCTGGGATGGCGCAGTGGCGCGATGGCACCCTGGCTCAGCTGAGCAGGGCTGAGGGCAACCAAATTGCGTGGCCTGTGACTGGCCTGCCTCGGCCTGTCACATCTTCTGCTGCGCACCGCTGGCCAGTGATGCGGCCCCAGGAGCTGCACCAGAGCCTGCTGTGATTGTGGCCTGGACCTGAGCGCGTGTAGCAAGGTGCGCAGCGCGACCGCCGCTGTGACACGGCGACCCGCGCCCGCGCCACGCTGCATTCGCACGCCCCCATTTACATGTCCCTATCTATCTCATCTCTATCACTGCTCCTTTCAGCACCCCGCCACCACCCGCCGCCCCCGCGACCCTGGCCCACGCGGTCGTGCACACACGCCACGCCACGATGCATGCCGCACGCTCATTTCCACAACCCCTCTTCTCCTCACGGCTCTTTTCCACGCCCCCCCGCCGCCCCTGCGACCCTCGCCCACGCCGCCCAAGCGGTTGTGGACAGCGCAGTCCCGGCAGCGCCAAACGCAGAACCCAGGCGGGACACATTGTCCTTGGATGTGCGGTCGTAGCGCTCACGCAGGGCGGCCCAGCTGCGTGTGTGTGTGCGTGTGTGTGTGTGTGCATGTGTGCGCGCGTTTGTGTGTGCGTGTGTGTGTGCGTGTCTGTGTGTCCACAGTCCACAGTCCCAGCCTCATCCCCCCCACACAAACCTGTCCAAGCTCGCCAGCCGCACCGGCCCCTGGTTCTGCAGCATCGCTGCCATCACCCCCCCCCCCCTGCCCCCCCCCCCTAAAAAACCGAACTAAGCTTGCCCAACACCCACCCATCCACCCCCAGACACACACCTATCAAACGTCGCCAGGCGCACCGGCCCTTGGTTCTGCAGCATCGCCGCCATCGCGCCCGCGTTCTTTTCGGCGTGCGTCCACATGCGCGCGTAGAAGCCGCCCCGCCCAGGGGGGGCCGGGGCCGACAACCCGTCGCCGCTGCCGCTGCTGCCGCCCGCGCCGCCGCCGCTGCCGCCCCCGCCGCCGTTCCCGCCGCCTCCGCTGCCCCCACCGCTGCCGTCTCCGCCGTCCCCGCCGCTGCTGCTGCGCGCGAGCGTGCCGGTGAACGCGGCAGCGGCGGCGGCGGTGGCGGCGGCGAGGCGCGCGGCCGCCGAGGTCGCGGCAGCGGTCGCGGCCACGGCCCCAGTCGCGGGGGGCGCGCGCCCCGCGCCCCCTGCGTCCGCGCCTCCCGCGCCCGCGCCCGTGTAGGCGTGCGCCGGCAGCGCGGCCTCTGCCCCTTGCTGCTGCTGCCGCCCGCTATGCGCTGCTGCCTCTGCCCCCGCCCCCGCCTCTGCCTCCGCTTCCTCAAAGCTCACGAGCTCAATGCCCTCGCAGTAGGGGACGAGGCGGCCGCCGCTGCCGCGCTGCGCGACGGTGTAGCCGATGCACCCAAACTGCAGCAGTGCCGTGTGGGTGGGGTGAGCAAGGGAGGAAAGGTGGTATGGAAAGGTGGTGCGGAAAGGTGGTGTGGTGTGCATGGTGGGAGAGTCGAGACAAGATGTGGCGTGTTCGTCGAGGCATTGCGTAGAGGCATTGCGCACGCATGCTCGTACACAGTGCCCCCTCCCCCTTCCCTCATCCATCCCCCGTTTATTGAATTTACCGCCGTGATCGACGGGGGGGGGGGGCAGAAAAGAAAATGTTGGAACACATGATACAAAAAAACCTCCCCCCCCCCGTCTCACAAAATACGCCATGCGTGGAACCGGGACCAAAGCGCATGGCTTCCTAACAGTGAGGGCTGTCCATCGCAATGTCTAAGTTGTCAGAAGATGGCCCAAACCACCCCCAAGACCTAGCCATACCATGGCTTAGTCGGCGGGCACCAAGGAGTGTGGACCCTCCAGTTCACACTTTCCAGGCAGATTCAGCCTTGACTCTCCTGAGGTGTTTTGTTGTGCTCGCCAAGGAGATTCAGATGACATTGGTCCCATCTCAATCCATGATGGTCGCTCGAACCCCTAGGTGGGCACTCGTTGCATCGTAGGGAGCACGCGGGGGGGTAAGGCATTGAGAAGGTGGAGACCCCCACCCTATAACCCAGGGTCACTTTTTAGAGTGGATTCGTGCTCCTCTCATCACGGCGGTCCCAATGGTGGTCTTCCCGTCGAAAACGGCCCACTGGAAAGAAAGTGCTGAACCCCCCGTAGATTTTTTTTTTTTTTTTTGATGATGAGAGTTTTACAATCCACTTCTGGCGGTCACACGTACGGTTCCAAAGCTCCAGTGGGACTTAGAGAAACAAGGCTCAAGGCCCACAAAAGGTCAAGCTACAAGTAGCCCACGGTAACGCCATCCACACTTGGTGGCGGGCGCCAAGCAAGCAGCACCACTGTGCAGGCTGCACACCCAGCCCCTCAAATGGCCAGAGGGCGGACCCAAGGTATAAAACCATGAAGGGACCAAAAAGCCCTCCCCCAGACCACCGGAAGCGGGGCTAGTAGCACACCCGCCGCAGCACTCTACTCAGCGACCACACCGCACCCGCCACCGCACGCGTGTGGCGCCACCTCCCCTTCAAAAACACCCCCAGAGGGAATGCCATCTAGCAAGCAGGTGCAGGCACCCGCTCGCCGTCAACGACGAGGCGCGCGCGGTGGAACTGCGCCCGCTTCCCCGCAGCCTTGGCGGCGAGGAAAGCGGGCCACAGCGCCCGGTGCTGCGCCTCCTCGCGGTCACTGAGGACGTCGAAGACAGCAGCCGACGGGTCCACGTCGCGCAGGTTGCGGCGGGAGCGCACGACGGTGTCGGCCACAGCGTCAGACGCCACGGTAAAGAGCACACGTAGCACGCCGCCCCGGCGCGGCTCCACACCAATGCCCCCGACGGCAGGCTTGGCGTTGAGGAACGACGCGGACACGACCCCGCCACCAGCCGGCCTATCCCGGCCAGAGACGTCGTGCACAAAGCGCACGAGATTCATAGCCAGGCAGACGGGCAGGCTGACGCCGTCCACGGCGGCTGCAGCAACCCGCACAGCCGCCGCCGCCACCGCCGTCTCCTCGGAACCATAGCAGTCACTGAACAGCCGCCTCACATGCCGCGTGGACCCCAAGTAGGAGGCGTCGCGCAGTGCGCCGCGCACGATCCCGTCGCGCGCCATCTGGCCTTCAGAGCCACGGCCCGCTATGAGCCTGGTGGCGGCTGCCACAGGGATGGACAGCACGTGGCTGCGGCACAGCGACGTTTCGCCCACACGCGCGGGCAGCCCCCCCGGCGGGAGGGGCCGCGCGCAGATGCGGCACGCGCGGCGCCCGCCGCGGCAGGCCGCTCCGCCGCCGGCGCGCCCGCTGCCGACGCCACAGGGGCGGCAGCAGCAGCGGGCCGGGCAGGCTGAGCAGCCTCGGCAGCAGGCGCAGCGCGGGGCGCCGCACTGTGGGCCGCATGGCCGGCCCGCGCGCGGGCGGGCTCTGCATGCGGCATCTGCATGGGCGCCCCAGGGACGCGGCTCACCAGGAGGCTCACCACATCCACCAGGGACGCAATCTGTTGCGCCTGCGCCTGCACCACAGCGAGCACCCCCGCAAGGGCACCGCTGTGGCCGGCGTCGGCAACCTGTGGCGCGCCCACCTGCGTCGGCGCATTCTGTGGCTGGGCGCGCGCCCTCGCCTCCCTGTCCAGCAGCCCCCCTACCAGGCGTCTGATGTCTGCCTGCCCCGCGCTGAGGGCGCGGAGGGCGTCTGTGGTGTCGGCCGAGGCCGAGATGTGGTTGCTGGCGTCGCCATGCAGGTGTTGCGCAGCCTCCGCGTATGTGGCTGACCCCGCGCCCCATGGAGCGCCGAAAGCTGTGTCTGTGTCGCATCCACGCACGCGCAGTGGCGTGGCGGGGAGTCTGAGCCGGGGGAGCCGCTGCTCACCGGTGATTCTGTGGTGGTGGCCGCGCGGGCGATGAGCGCGCCGGCGGCCGCACTGTGTTTGCGCGCCTTAGAGCGCGTCATGAGTCATGGGAGCTCCAACATAGTGTTATATGGAATGTTTAGAAAGCTCTGGACCCCCCTCCCCCCCCCCCCCCCAACTTGAAGCACTCATATCTCAGCCCCCAGGTGTCTAAATTCAAAAATTCTGACGGTTTGGGAACAATCACAGCAAGGAGACGAGATCCTATCGTGTGTTCCATTTCTCATGTTTTCCCCCCCCCCCCCCTGGCCATCCCCACCCAACCTGTGGCCAAAAGTGGCTAAAAAGTGGCCAAAACGGCTCACACCAAACTTTGGGAATTTCTTGTGACGTCCCTGCTGGACCAAATCCACTTTTGGCGGGTCTTTTTTAGCTGCCGTCCTCGTCATTTAGACGCATGATTTGTGGGTGGCCGTGGCTTGGAGAGACGGCGAAATGCGGGACGAAACCGATCGGCTGTGCCTGTCGCGGTAACTTTTGAAGCCGATCGATTTCGTCCCGCATTTCGCCGTCTCTCCAAGCACGGTCACCCACGAAGCATGCGTCTGAATGTCGACGACGGCAACTAAAAAGCACCCGGCAAAAGTGGATTTGGTCCAGAGACGACACCGCAAAACATGCTGAAAGTTTGATGTCGCCAGGTTTGGCCACACGGCCTCGCCCCCCTCAACGCGGCGCGGTACGGGGCCCAGCGCCCCGTCAAGTCCACGCTACTGGTGGTACCTATCGGTAGGAGGCGTCGCGGGTGCTGGCTCACCCCAGCGGCGCTGCAGGGGGGTTGGTGCGACTGTTGCATGGCGTTCCGCGAGGCCCGTGACGGCCCCACGACGCATCCCAGCACACGTTATCGACACGCATGTCTATATTACGTGTCGAGAAAGCATTCAGCACGCGATGGGTTCGTTTTTTCGACTTGACTATTTTGGGGCCGGGTGTGGCCACATTTTGGTCACAGGTTGGGTGGGGATGGCCCCTTGCCGTGATCCAATATCTACAGCCCCGTGATCCACCTCTGCACATGCGCAGCTGATGGCAGGGGCCACATGCACTAGGGAGGGAGGCGGGGGGCAGGGGGGCACAGTGACTTGGCGTGCTTAGGCTGGGAAGTGCATGAGCCCTCGGGCGCTATATGCCGAGCAATTGCTCCAGCCGTTGCCGAGCAATTGCTCGACCTTGCAAGGTCGAATACGCTGCCTGCACGTGCGTCACACACAGCTGCAAAATCCATCATCATCATCATCATCATCATCATGAGGGGCCTGCCTCGCGCGCATGTCGTCTCCCCGCTGCCCGGATGCCGAGCGCGCCGCATGCAGGGCGCTCCGTTCCATGGCGCAGCCCCGCATGCCTCCGTCTGCTGCCTCCCTACCACATTCACAACGCCTGAGGCGGCGCCTCAGGCATCCATTCACTTGCGCGGATCAGGCGGCGCCTCAGGCGCTCCGACCGCCTGAGGCGCCGCCTGAGGCGCACCCACGACCGCCTCAGGCGTCGCCTTAGGCATTATCCAAACCGCCTCAGGCGCCAACCACCGCCTGAGGCGCTCCCCGGACCGTCTCAGACGCTATGACCGCATTCACTTGCGCAGATCAGACGTTGGGATTTGGTAGGCCTCATCTTCTGTTCAACTCGGGGATGTCCTAGCCGATCGGATTCCGATGGGGAGACCGCCTAACAGGCGGTTTGCCGATGGGGAGCATGAGGGGAGTTGGAAACGGCGGAGACGAAGCGGGGGTCTGGGGGCGCTGCCCCCCGATAAAATATGTCAGCCTGGAGAGCGCACGGGGAGGTCTGCCGGAAAACCGGAGATTCCAGGAGGCTGCCAGGAGGCCCCCTCCAGGAAAACCGACGGCCTGGCAGCTCCCCCTGGCTTGACTGTGTCATTAGCCCGTGCGGTGGGAGCTGTAACGAATGTCTCTCTCACAGCACAGAAAAGGGCCTCACCTGGAAGTCTCGAATGCCTGGCGGTAGTTCCTGCATTGCGTCCGTGCGCAGCTCTCCCTGGCGCACAGACCCCAGGCCAGCGCAGATCTGCAGGGGCGCAAGCAACGGCGTGCGTGCGGTGCTGGGTGATGGTGCGTGCATGCACAGGCTAGTGGTGCGTGGCACGCACAGGCCATGCACCCATGACGCATGGGTGACGCATGGGGTGGCTGCAGGTGACACACGGCTGCGTGGGTTGCTGCTGCTGTGCCCCACGCACCGGCTGCCTTCCTTTGTCCGCCATCGTGCGACTGTAGTAGGCAAATCCAGCGCAGCATGTGTAGGCGGGCGGTGTAGGCTGCTCCTTCTTCGTCCCTCCAGAGCCACTCGTGGGCTCAGACTCGGCCATCAGAGCCTTCTATATCCTTAAATCCCTGAAGACTTGGCCTTTCTAGTGCGCGTTTGTAGTGGCTCCAACTCCACGCAGTTTGCGAAGTCCTAGGTATGGAACGAGTGTGGAGGACTGCCTTATAGCTAGGCCCAACAACCCCGCGCAAGCAACCGGCGCTGCAAGGAGCGAGTGACATATTCCGAATTGGAAGTAATAACAGCGCAGCTGAGAGAGGGCTAGAGGGGGAGCTGCCCACTCTCTAAACCATGTCCGAGGGCGGGGATGCTGCGCCTGGCTACGCGGAGGAGGAGCCGGAGGAGGAGCGTGCTGGTGGCGACACCACCAGCATGGCTACGGCGATGAGGGCAGGCGGGCTGGACCCTGACCACCCGCTGCTGGCGAGGGCGCAGGCCGCGCTGAAGAAACAGCTGCTCGAGAACAAGAAGCGCGTTGCGGACGAGCTGCGGGCCAAGAACAACGAGCTCGTGGTGGGTTAAGAAGTGCTGCGCTGCGTGGGGCGTGCGACCGACTGTGCGTGGGGCATGCCACCACTTCGAGTGCCCTTGCTAGCCTGTACGCGACAGAGGCTCGCGTGGAAGCGCCTCCTATCACGCCAGCACATCGGCAACGGCCACCCTCTTCCCAGCCGGCAGTGTGTGCTCGCATGCACACATGCATGGGCACGTGTGCCATGCGCAACAGTTGGCACACATGCGCGTGTGCGGGCAGGGGCACACACATCGCAGCAGCACATGCCACAGGCACGCGAAACACAGACATGCAGGCGGTGGCTCAAAGCCCCCCCTTCCTTCCCACACACGCTGCACAATGCAGGCGCACCCTTCAACCGAAGACACGCTGACACGCTCGCACACGCACTTCCGCCCCCTGCCATGCACGCACACACCACATGCACGCACACACGCTCCCCATGCAGATGGCCAAACTCACAACACGTATGCGCACCATGCACACACGCAACACGCACACACGCAACATGCGCACACAACACACATACGTACCCTGCCAATCTCAAGCACATGCAGTAACAGTAACACGGGGTTTCCAGCTAAGCAGGCTACTCTTCTACTAGAGACACCCGCCAATACTCCAGCACGCTTAAGTACTAGAGTACTGCCGGCTCCCGGCCGATAGACTACCGCTCCCGCCGGCTAGACTACCCCAAACAGCGGTTTCTGAGAGACAAGGAGCATATAGGAGAGGACCTTCCTCAGGGTCACAGTAGTGGCCTTGTGGCCAGTCAAGCCGGCAGAGCCGACTGGCGCTGACTGGAACGGTCCCCGCCTGGCAGTGCATGGCTGTCCAGCTCTCGTTTGCATGGGGCTCAGCCGGCGCCCCATGCCTCATGCATGGCCAGGTCCCACCCTCCAGGGGTGCATGGACGACAGAGTTGTCATGGAGGCTGCCTGAAGACCTTCCAACGCCAGTCACCGGCAGACGAGCGACCCCGAGGATGAGCGCGGTGACGAACGCTGCGATTGGTGAAGCGGATTTACTCTGTGTTGCCTCGGCGGTCGCCACCGCTGAAGCCGTGATGGTAGCCCGCCTCCACGGGCAGCCATCTTGACCAATGTCCAGCATGCATTGACGGGCGCCAGCTCCTCCGCTCGTCGATCAACTCGTCGAGATCGGTGCCGCATGGCGTCCTGCATGGGGGGAGGATAAGGGCCGTCTCCCAGCACGGGCCGCGGCAGCGCCGCGGCTACTCGCCAAGCCATGGCAGCGCCGGGCAAGCCGCTCCTGAAGTGTTCCACCGAGGGGCAGTCTAGCAGGAGCCGGGCCAGTCGTATTTTACCCCGCTCGCGGCACGGAGATCCTCGTCACCAGCAGCGCCTCATTGCTGGATCCAGGGCTCGGCGACAAGAACGCGCCTCCGTTAATCGAACCCCACAAGCACATGCACAAGCAAACAACACCTGCACACATGCGCAAGCAAAGCCTGCACACATGCACATCCCCAGTGGAACGGCGACGTGCCGAGGCGATTTTCCCGTGAATGCGTGAAATCGTCGATGTCGAAATAGAAACCTCTTTGGGAAAAAACGAAAGGATGACCGCCCCCAAGGAAATATCTGCCACCCACCCTCCGCACATATGGTGGAGGAAGTGCCACGCCTTTCTGCACCACTGACACCCACGCACCCACCCACTCACCCCCCCCCCACCCCCCCCCCCCACCCACCCACCCACCCCACCCACCCACACGCACACCCACCCACCCACCCACACACTCACCACAGATGGCAAAGAAGAAGCGTGAGACGATCGGCGTCGAGCTCTATGGGTTCCAGCAGGGACTCGCAAAGCTGCAGATGAGCCTTGAAACGACGCACGAAAACTTCCAGGATATCAGCCGCATGCGCGCACAGGTGGGCATGCAGAGAGAGAGAGAGAGGGACAGAGAGAGGCAGAGAGAGAGAGAGAGAGAGAGTGAGAGAGAGAGAGAGAGACAGAGAGAGAGTGAGAGAGAGACAGAAGAGAGAGAGAGAGAAAGAGAGAGAGAGAGAAAGAGAGAGAGAGAGAGACAGAGAGAGCGAGTGAGCGAGAGAAACAGAGAGAGATAGAGGGAGAGAGAGAGAGAGAGAGAGAGAGAGAGAGAGAGAGAGAGAGTAAAGGAGAGAGAAAGAGAGGGGGAGAGAGAGGAGGAAAGCTGCAGGTTAGCCTGGAGGCAACTTTCCAGGACATTAGCTGCATGCACGTGCATGTGTGTGTGTGTATGTGTATGAGCGGGCGTATGTTTGTCTCAGGGCTTGATCAGGCAGGCATGCAGCAATGAGAATATGCAGAGTGAGATCTCATTACGGTGGTTCCCTACACAGTGAGAAAGACAGAGCGAGAGAGTCAGAGAGAGCGAGAGTCTGGGAGTGTGAGAAGGACCGAGAGTGATGGAGTGAGAGTGAGAGTGTGAGAGAGTGAGAGAGTGAGTGATGGAGTGAGTGATGGAGTGAGAGAGTGATGGAGTGAGAGTGATGGACCAAGAGTGAGAGATGCCCTGTGGTCAACCCGCACATCCGCGGGCACGCTTCACCCTAGGAGCCGCACCAGCACCACCAGGCGCAGGGGACCACCTCCCCCGTCCCCCGCCTCCCAAACCAACTGCACTACTACACTACACAGCTGTGATGGTTGCGCCCGTCCATGTACCACCCGCCTGCCATTCGTGCGCCCCCACACCCCATACCCCACACTCCATGCTTTGCAGACTAAGAATAACCTGTTCTACCTGAGGCAATCGCTCGATGGAAAGAGCCTCGACACACCCCACACTCCACACTCAGCACCCCACACTCCACACATTTGCAGACGGAAGACAACCTGTCCTACCTGAAGCAAGCGCTCGACGGAATAAGCCTCAACGCACTCAACACCCCACACTCCGCACTCCACACAATCCACTCCACACCTCACGCTTTACACTCCACACATTCGCAGACGGAAGACAACCTCTCCTATCTGAAGCAAGCGCTCGACGGAAAGAGCCTCGACACGAAGCACGAGCGTGCGCGTGTGGAGAAGCACGCACAGGAGGTGTGTGTGTGTGTGCGTGTGTGTGTGTGTGTGTGTGCGTGCGTTTGCATGCCCACTCTGTGGGCGCCCCCACTCTGTGGCGCCCCCACTCTGTGGCGCCCCCACTCTGTGGCGCCCCCACTCTGTGGGCGCCCCCACTCTGTGGCCCCCACTCTGTGCACTCTGTGGCCCCCACTCTGTGCACTCTGTGGCCCCCACTCTGTGGCGCCCCCACTCTGTGGCGCCCCCACTCTGTGGCGCCCCCACTCTGTGGCGCCCCCACTCTGTGGCGCCCCCACTCTGTGGCGCCCCCACTCTGTGGGCGCCCCACTCTGTGGGCGCCCCACTCGGCCGGCGCCCCACTTGGCGGGCGCCCCACTCGGCGGGCGCCCCACTCGGCGGGCGCCCCACTCGGCGCGGCGCCCGCACAGTCATCGCCGCCGCCTACGTCGACCCCCCTTCACCCATGCCGCCGCCGATTCTCGCCGCCTCTCCTCCTCCGTACGCCCTCTGTCGTCGGGCTGTCAATTCAGCAGCCAGTCGACGCATGCATCTAGGAACTCAGTCCATCCGCACTCTCTCGCACGCCCTCCACATTGCAAAAAACACGTGACGCCCTACCGCACAGATTTCCCTCCCCCCGCAGCTCTGCAGCTTCAGACAACGGAGCCCAGGTATCTCAGTGCCATCACTTCGACCGCCATGCGGCCCGAGCCAGCGCTTGAGCTACCGAGTTCCTCCAGCCGCCACCGTCCCGCCCACCGCCCACTGCCCAGTCGTTCATTCGACCCCACGCCCCACCTCAAGAGACCCACCGCTTATCCCACTGCCGCTCCGTCGACCTCCATACACCCACATGCTCGTCACATGGAGTTGCCCCTCCCCATGCGCCCCATGCGCGCACATGCACCCCATGCACCCCCCCCATGCTACCAGCGCCTATGTATGCGCCATGTGGCCGGGCCACAGTGTGGCTCCCTCCTCTCTCCCCTCTCCTCCCTCCCTTCTCCTGTCTTCCACCCCTCCATCCCCGCTGCACCCCACCCCATCTTGTGCCCCCCGCCCCTCCCTAACCCTCCCCCGCCCTCCCCCTCTCCCTCCGACTACCCTCCCGCTGCCTCCCTCCCACTGCCCCCCACTTGCACAACTACCGCTGTTCGGACACGACTGCGCTCTATGCCGGCGGCGCCATCACCTTCTTCCGGCTCACGCCGGTGACTTTTGCGCCCACTCCGTCTCACGTTCTACGCCCTCCGCAAACATCCATCTCTTCAACTTCACACGCGACATCCCCGAGCGCCCCGAGTTCGCCGAGCGAGTCACCACCGAGTGGATCATCTTAGCATGATTTCCACAACTGTGGAAGTCCTTCTGCCAACACCTAGTTTAAACTCAGTCGAGGCGGATTGACGAACACAGCCGTCAATGACCCGCCACTGCCCCTTTCCCCCACTGCTTTACGAATGAGGTTGTTCACCCTCTTGCTGGCGCACGGTTGGTCTCCCGCCTTCAAACGGAATCTCCTCAATTGATGACTAGAAACAGCCTATCTAGGTCTGCCGTGCAGAGTTCTCTGTAACGATATCTCTCTCTCTCTCTGTGTGTTTGTGTGCGTGCGTGTGTGTGCGTGTGTGTGTGTGTGTGTGTCTGTGTTGCGCTCCCGAGCATCCTTCCTGTCTCTGCGCCACAAGGCAGCCACCATGCTAGCACACATATCGCACCATTAGTGTGCATCCGTGTGCATGTGTGCATGCACGCGCACGAGCGCGTTGAGGTAGCGTGTGCGCAGCATGCAAACGAGGCGTGCGACCCTGCAGGACCCCTCCCCCCTCCCCCCCCCACATGTTCTCACTTTCTCACCATGGAGTGAGGGTCTCTCACTCCATCCGATCTTCTCACTCTTCCCACTCTTCCCTCACTCTTCGCAGCTCGACCGCCTCGGCGCCACGCTCAAGCAGATTGAGGCGTACAACGAGGAGATGAAGAGTGAGATTGCGGTCACGCGGCGT